>JAVSCE010008509.1:0-550786 GCA_032199065.1 Smutsia gigantea | reverse complement strand
TTATCTTTTGCTACTTTCTTCGTTTTGAAGTCTATTTTGTCTGATACAAATACTGCAACACCTGCTTTTTTCTCTTTGTTGTTTGCATGAAATATCTTTTTCCATCTCTTCACTTTTAGTCTGTGTATATCTTTGGATTTGAGGTGAGTTCTTGTAGGCAGCATATAGATGGGTCTTGCTTTTTTATCCATTCTGTTACTCTGTGTCTTTTGATTGGTGCATTCAGTCCATTTACATTTAGGGTGATTATTGATAGGTATGTACTTATTGCCATCGCTGGCTTTAGATTCGTGGTTACCAAGGGTTCAAGGGTTGCTTCTTTACTATCTAACAATCTAACTTAACTTTCTTGTTAAGTTATTGTAAACACAGTCTGATGTTTCTTTCTTTCTCTCCCTTCTTATTCCTCCTCCATTCTTTCTCTAATAGGTGTTTTATTCTTTGCCTTTAGTTGGTATTTGGATGATCTGCTTTCTTTGCTATGATTTTTTTTTTCTCTGGTGACATCTTTTTAGCCTTAGGTGTGCTTCCCTCTAGAGGAGTCCATTTAAGATATCCTGTAGTGGTGGTTTCTGAGACGCAAATTCTCTTAACTTTCGTTTATCTGAAAATTGTTTAATCCCTCCATCATATTTAAATGATAATCGTGCTGGATACAATATTCATGGTTCGAGGCCCTTCTGTTTCATTACGTTAAATATATCATGCCATTTTCTTCTGGCCTGTAAGGTTTCTGTTGAGAAGTCTGATGATAGTCTGATGGGTTTTCCTTTGTAGGTGATCTTTTTTCTCTCTCTAGCTGCCTTTTATACCCTGTCTTTATCTTTGATCTTTGCCATCTTAATAATTATGTGTCTTGGTGTTGTCTTCCTTGGGTCCCTTGTGTTGGGAGATCTATGAGCTTCGGTGGACTGCGAGACTACTTCCTTCCCAGCGAGGGAAAGTTTTCAGCAATTATTTCTTCAAAGACACTTTCTATCCCTTTTCTCTCTATTCTTCCTCTGGTACCCTATACTGCGAATATTGTTCCGTTTGAATTGGTCACACAGTTCTCTTAATATTCTTTCATTCCTAGAAATCCTTTTATCTCTCTCTGCCTCAGCTGCTCTGTACTCCTGTTCCCTGTTTTCTATTCCATTAACAGTCTCTCGCATCTCATCCATTCTGCTGTTAAGCCCGTCGATCGCTTGTCTGATTTCTGTATTGTCTTTCCTCAGTTCCCTCACTTCCTCCCTCAGCTCTTGCACATTTTTCTGTAGGTCCATCAGCATGGTTATGACTTTTATTCTAAATTCTTTTTCAGGGAGGTTGTGCATTTCCATCCCTTCAGACTCCCTCTCTGGGGTTGTCTGGTTGATTTTGGTCTGAACCATATTCCTCTGTCTTTTCATGGCTGTATAATTTGGTCACTGATAGTTGCCACGTATGTCAGCTGGGCTGTTTAAGACTTTAAAAAGAGAAGAAAAAAAAGAGAAAAAAAGAAAAATAGAAGAAAAAAGAAAGAAAGAAAAAAAGAAAGAAAAGAAAAAACAAAAACAAAACAAAAAACAAAACAAAACAAAACAAAACAAAAATGCCCACCAGACGTAGATTCTGTGGGAATGCTCTAGGTGGCGCTATTGCCCCACTATTCCACAGCTGTGACTGTGCCGCTCCGCAGGGCCCTTTATCGCTCTGGCAGGGGTGGGAACGAATAGGAGGCTGTTGATCTCCGTGAGAAGTGTTAAGTATGGCTACGCTTCCTCAGTCGCCAGCTAAGGCGTCTGAAACTCCCCAGGACTCCCAGCCTGCTGGGCTGAGTGTGCTGGGGCGATCCGGCTCCTCCGCTGGGCTCCTGTCTCTTTAAGACCGCTGAAGAAAGCGCGCGTTTTTTTTTTTTCCTTCCGGGAGCCGGCTGCAAGCCCCCTGGCGCGTTCCCCGCTCAGATCCTGCCCCTCTGTCTCTCCAATCTCCGCTGCACTGCGCAATGTGGGTCAGCGCTCCCCGCGCAGATCCCCGGGGCTGGCTACTTCGCGGGGTGCACTTCCACTCCCTCCCGGCTCTGAATCCTCTCCTCCCGCCGGTGCGCTGGGGTGGGGAGGGCTCGGGTCCCGCCGGGTCGCGGCTCCGTATCTTACCCACCTCTTGGGGTGCCGAGTCCTCTCGGGTGTAGCTGCACGCTGTGCGCTTTCCTGTGTATTCTCGTCTCTCTTTTAGGAATAGATGTATTTTCTGTGTTTTCGTAGATAAATATAGTGTTGGGAGGAGATTTCTGACGCCCTGCTCACACCGCCATCTTCCCGGAAGTCTCCCACGTAAGATTTTATGTAAAAAAAAAAAAGTTTATAATATTTGAAAAACAATCAACTGGCATAGTATTGCTGAGTAAACTAAGACCCAGAGGAGTGAGGTCTCAGTGTCCGGTTATAAACTATGTTAGGGCAGAATCTTGCTAACTCAATGTTCTTACAGCTCAGACAACTACGTCCCTACAATCAGATATACTTAGTGTTTCTTCTACTAGAACAATTTTGTGACCAACTTGTTGAATATGCATATTTTAATGTACAATTCAGTGGTTTTTTGAGTATGCACAGAGATATGCAGTCACCTCCACAGTCAAGTTTAAATAATTTTTATCATCCCTAAAAGAAACCCTCTACTCTTCGGCTATCACCTTCCTATCCCCACCATGCTTCAACCCTTAGCAACCACTTTCTGCCACTGTGGACATTTCATATAAATGGAAACACACAATATGTGGTCTTTTGTACTGATTTCTTTCACTTGGCATACTATTTACAAGGTCTACACATGTTGTAGCATGTATCATCATTTCATCTATTTTTATTGCCAAAATATAATTATTTGTATAGATATATCACATTCATTCATCAGTTGTGGACATTTTGCTAGTTGCCACTTTTTGGCTATTGTGAATAATGGTACTATGAATATTCACATACAGGGTTTTGTGTGGAGATATATATATATATACACACACATATATAGTCATTTCTTTTGGGCATATTCCTAGGGATGGAATTTCTGGGTCATATGGATATGGTGTATCTATGTTAGTATAGTAACTTGCTGAGGAACCACCAAACTCTTTTCCAAAGAGGCTGTACTAATTGCTGTGGAATCTAAGAAGGCTTTACCTGACCCAGGATCATGAAGGTTTACTCCTATGTTTTCTTCTAAGCGTTTTATAGTTTTCGCACCTAACACCTAGGTCTGTGATCCATTTTGAGTTAATTCTTGTGTATGCCAGGATGCAGGGGTGCAACTTCTTTCTTTTGCATATGGGTATCCAATTGTTCCAGATTAGTTGTTGAAAAAAACTGTTTTCCCTTTGAATTGTCTTGGTACTTTATCAAAAATCAATGACTCTAAATGTAAGGATTTATTTTGGGTTCTGAATTCTATCCCACTGGTCTCATATATCCATCCTTAAAGTAGTGACACAGTGTTTTCAATGCTGTTACTTTGTAGTAAATTCTGAAGTTGGAAAGTGAAACTCTTCTAACTTTACTTTTCATTTACAAGATTGTTGTGGCTACTTCCATCCCTTGTAATTCCATACAAATTTTAAGATCAGTTTTCCCACCTCTGAGAAACAGGCAAATGGGATTTTGATAGGGATGGCACTGAATATGTAAGTCACTTTGTAGAGTACTGCTGTCTTAGCAATATTAAATCTTCCAATCCATATATATAGGATGTCTTTCCATTTATTTAGGTCTTCCTTAATTACTTTCAATAATGTTTTATAGTTTAGCATTTTTTTGTTAAATGTATTCCTAAGTATTTTATTCTTCTTGATGCTATTGTAAATTGATGCTATTTTCATGATTTCATTTCCAGATTGTTCATTGCTTCTGCATATAAACACAACTGGTATTTATGCTTTTATATTGATAGTGTGCCCTGACTCCTTGCTGAACTCATTTATCAATTTTAATAGTTTTTTTGGTGGATTCCTTTGGATTTTATACATACAGTATCACATCCTTGACAAAGAAAGATAGTTTTACTTCTACCTTTACAATCTGGATGCCTTTTATTTCTTTTGCTTATCTAATTGCTCTGGGTAGAAACTCCAGCACAGTGTTGAACAGAAGCAAAGAGAGTAGAGTCCTACTTAACTTTGATATGTTCACTGTGATTTGGGGGGGTATAGCTGTGCCTTTTTGATTATATTTGCATAATTCACACTATATATTATATATATTATTTATGTTATATTATGCGTAAGATAGATAGAGGGCTATGTATTTTGCAAGAGCAGACAAGTTATGGTTATAGGGTGAGAAAATGCCAGAATGCTGAGAAACATTATAGGGAATTAGGTTAAATCTTAGCATTTTCCATCAGTTTGTAACTCAATAAAATAACCCTTGAGTTTCTCTCTACTTTGTGGCTTTTCCCAAAAAGTCTGCCTACCTTTGCAGGCCTCTCCTGAGAGAGGGGTGTAGTAGTTCTGCTGACAGATGTTATACTGGGAGCAGTGTTAGAACATATAATAGAAGCCCCTGATTAAAAAAAAAAAGTCATTCAGTAAACACGCACTGAGCATCTGTGGTGCCCACGCTCCATGGGAGAAGCTGCACGCATGCTATCGTAAGCAGACAAAGAGCCCACCTGCTGAACCTTTTCGACATTAGGCTCTTTGTGACTGGCACCGTGACTCAGTGGGAAGACAACCAGATCAGAAGCCAGAAATTCTGGTCTATAATCATGATTTCTTTTGACTTTGGCCAAAGCAACTTAATTATTTTCATCAATATGAAAGAAATTGGTGTAGTTTTCCATCAAATCATTGAAGGGTTGTTATGAAAATAAAATGCGATAATACTTATGAAACCATACATTCTCTGCATCTCTCAGGTATGGCGTTTCAGTTGTATGGACAGTTAATAGGTATGAGTTAATCTGTTGGAAGTTAGCTGTAAAAATGATTAAAAAGATAAATGTGTTTTTTCCAACATTTTGTTCTATTCATAAGGGCATCTAGTGACTGAGAGAGGGTCCACCAAGGGCATTTCATTCTAACTCTCAATAGAGCCACTCCAGCGCTCTGACATAAAGATAAGTGGGGTTATCTTTTTGGACAGAAAATAATTAAAAGGACATTTTCAGAGTCAGGTTTATGGCTCGCTTTTGCAGCAGGAATCTGAAGGTTCAGTTTGGTACCAAACTGCTTCTTTGTTTTTGTCATGCGGGGCTCTGTCTTCCACCTTTGCTGCCCACCTCTTCTACAAGTGCAATCATTTCCAATCCTCCTACAAAACATTCTCTTAGGTTTCCATTGTTATTTTGCGTATTGCCACTTCCCAGGTTTTAGGCCTCGTTGTGATGCAGACTGAAGAGCCCTGGACAAAGGCTGCAGTACATCCTTCCGAAGTTAAGGACTTGGACTGGATGACCTGCCTCTGGGCTCTTTTTCTATGTATCTAAGACCCTTTCTATCTATAAGAGTCTATTATTCTATGCTTTTATGAGTGGTTTTGTTTGAAAAAAGAAGTTCTTGTCTTTACAAAAGAATTTAAACTTGCAGATTAGTGCAGTATAAGTTTGCTATATTGTAAGTCGTAAGAGGGCAGGTATGTTGTGTCTTTGCTAACTTCAGCCATCCCGGTGCTTCATCCAGTGCCTAACATATACAGGCTGTTCAGTAATAACCGCTGTATGAAGGAATGCGGGAGGGAATGAAGTGAAGGAGACGAGCTCAATACATGTGGATTAGCTGCTGCCTAAATTGGTTCGATCATAGATATCTGCTGGGCATTACTGCTCAATGTTAGTGGACAGCCTCTCTGAGACATGGGACACTGGAGGTTAATTGTGAAAGGCATTTTAATACTCTATGATCTGATAGTTAGTTCCTGAACCGGCTGAGTCCTTGAAATTTTCATTTCAGACGGGATGCCCTTAAGAAAGAATGCACAGTAGGAAGTGTTCCCTAATAGAGTTTTCATCTTTCCTTGAGAAATCGTTGTAGACCTACTGGGACAAAAGATATTGTGGTTAAAAGGGTTTGTTGGAATTAATATGTATCATCATCAAGTTCATGATTAAAATTGCATTCCATGGATAACTTGGATTTCCTAATTAAAAATAAAAGTCTTGCCGAGCCCCTGGAGTTGAGCTTGTGTTCTATTTTTTATAGTTCTGATCTAATGCAAGCCATTTTATACAGTTCTATAAATTTTTCATCTTGCTTTCAATGGCGGAATACAAGCTATATAAATTATTTCAGTGCCGAAGCATTTGTAAAAAACCATCTCTTCCTGAGCCCTCCCTCTTACAGCCCTTCTCTATTTTGATTTCTGGTAAGGATTTTTTTTTCTCAATCTTAGGTAAGGATTTCTTTCTTTAAATCCTCAGAAGGCCCATGTTCTCTGTGGCTTTTTCCTCCCATTTAAAATTGACTACGTGATTGTGTTTCAGTTTTGCATTCAGAGTTCTTGTTTTGATTGATAAATGTTTGCAAGGAATATAATAATCTCCCCTTATGCTTTTCTCTTCCTTTTTTTCCTCCAGAAGGAGCTTTGCAGAGGTAGCAAAGCTCTCCTGATAACACTGGAAATAAATCCTAATGCCTTTGCCCTGTGATAGGCCTAGACCATATCTTTCTTCTTTTTACCCCAATGATAATTGCTTATCGGTACAAACAGGCCTATTCATATGACTCTGATGCCACTAGGGTTTACATCTGTAAGAAGATAGACAGGAAGTGCAATCCACTGAATCCATTCTTAATAGCTCTCATAGAAACCAGACAAAGAAGGAATACTGGCCCAGGTTGACTATCTCAAAATGATAAGGCCATCTATGCATTTCTGGGTGTGTTCTCAAGAAGCTATTTTCCTCTACTCTGACTTGGCTGCCCTGGTGATGTGAAGATTTGCAAAATGCATTTCTGTCAAAGCTACAATCAAAACAAAAGTTTATATATTCAGAATATACCCACACTCACTGCCATTTTTGCTTTCTTCAGCAGTTGAAAGGAATCTTAGATAGAAATCACCCAAACATAACACATTCAAAATACAGTGCAGGCCTATAGCCCAACAGGACACTTGGGACCAGCCACATTCTTTGAATACAACTTGGGTAAAAAATAAGGACTGAACTTCCTACATACAAATAAGTTTCCCAGTTTGGAACACTGGACACCAAATGTCTTGGAATGTGTGGAGAATTAGATACACATGTGGGAAAGAAGGGAGGAGGTGACAGGACGGAAGAAAAAGGGAGGGAAAAGGAGGAAAAAAGGAGACCTGTGGAAAATTTTGGAATCCTACCTCATTTGTTCTCATATCATCTCAGGGGTATGGGAAGCACACACTTTTTTTTTATTCCTACACCAGACCAGGATAAGAAACACAGTAACCAAATCACCTAAGGTCAAAAGGCTACATATGTTCTAAACCTCAAAATGTCCATGGACGTAGCGCATTAGAGAAAGTAGAGGTTTGATGTGACTGTTTGACTGAACACGCGATCTGTATGACCTTGGCTAATCACACGCTTCAGAAGGTAAAATGTTTATCCAGTTGAGAGTCATGTGCTACTGGGAAAACTCGTTAAATACTTTTCCTTTTTCCAGGTTAGGGAAACAAGAGTAACCTGCCACTTTCAGAAATGTCGCCTACTTAAATGCATCATGGAATTTCCTGGTCTTGCATAACAAAGGCATCCTAATTTCATGAGTCTTAAAAAAAAGAAAAGAAAGCCTCCTTTATCAGTAATTATTCAGTTTTGGGTTTCTTGATGATTTTATAAATCATGTCAGATAAAAACACCGACCTATTTCTGGAAGGAACACCTGGTGTTGTGTACAAACCTGCTACCAGGACACACAGGTCCCTGCTGTACTGATGTAATTCCTTAGGGATCTTCCTCCCCCCATACCCCCATTGCAAACCAGCACCCTACTTGGTGTTCTTTCCTCATCTTACTTGGTCACTCCTTTTTACCTGTCTTCATAACTAAGGTCCAATTCTGCTTTTTTCTGGTATTTCATTAATTTGTTGAAATGCCTTTTTTTGAATATACACTATAGGTCAGATTCTGTGCCAAACTCTGGGGATGAAAAAATACAGAAACAGACCCAGCCCCTGCTCTCATGGTTATTACAGACTCTGAGGGAGAGGCACGTTAATCAGATAACCACACAAGTATGTAATTACAGACTGGGCTGGGCGTGATGGGGAGCCAGTCCTCCGAGAGGAAGTAGCAGGGGGTACCTGATCTAATCTGGAATTCTTTTCTGACCTGGGTACCACATAATGTACATTCTTCATACTGTAAATGAATGTGCACAAACTCAAAATGAATTTGAACAAAGTGACAGAATATGAAAGGCCATGTGGTTTAAATCCTGGAGTCAGAAAATCAGTTAATTGATTTAATCCATGATTGAAGTGGTAATAGCTTTTCAGTTATTATTTTCAAAGTAATAATTTCTCAGGTTCTGATGTGTATATTCCACCAATACAGCTGAATGGTAAATACCCTCAATGATTCATCTAATAAATTTCAGAACTTAGGTTACAAACAGGCTTAGATTTATCAGGAATACATGTTCCCTGGTAACTGATTATTTTGGACCTGAGATCAAATCATTTCAATGAACTTCTATTGAGCACGTACTATTTCTACAACACTGTACTGCAAATTGTAAGACAGAAATCCGCACCTTTGAGGAACTAATAGGCTATTGCCTATTCACAAATACATTCAATTTAAATAATGTGCTTTATTTTATTCTGCTTGGTATTTTAGATTGAAGTGTATAAGAGAAATATAAATAAGGAGTTCAAGAGCCCATCATGGGAAGTGACTAATTCCTACTAGAGAAGATTAGGTAAATACTTCATTTTTGAGAGATAATGCACTATATCAAAAATTAATAAAGAGCTAATGTTTCTAATGTTCTAAGACAGATATCCTACAAATTGTATTTCTCATGTGGAAGGCTCGGTCATTTCATCATCCTTAAAAACATGTTAATTTCTGCATTAAATTATCCAATGGTTCAAACTCGCCCTTTTTAAAAAAAATTATGGCCTGTTTAAAATATTTCTTTCAAGCCAGCAGCATCTGCACTTCCTCGGTATTTATATATAGTGGTGTTCAAAAGAGAGAAACTTGGTCCCAATCAAGATGAGTAGTTCTCGTGTGCTTGTATCTGTCCATGTATAGGGACTCAGTTTACCCTGACAAAGAGACTAGGTCAGCAGCAGAGACAAAGGCATATATTAGGCATAGTGACCAAAACACACAGCAAATCACATGGCACGTCATGATTTCAGTTATTTTTTTAATGTATCAGAATATAAACACAGATTGAATGAGAACATGGACAAATGGGAACAGTTACAATACAAAGATGAGGATGATTTTTTTCTGTTTTGAAAATTTTCCTTCAATAGTATTATAGTGGGTTTTAACAGTAGAAAAACAAATGAATTGTGCAATTAAGAAGTCCGCTTCTGCTTTCTCAGTCGCAGCGCTTTCTAATTTAGAACCACTTGCTAATGGATGAATTCTATAGGCATGGGTATACCATTGTCTTATATGTGAGTAGAAATTTGAATCTAAATTGCTGTTAAAAATTAGGAAAAAATAGTTTCTGTCTAGTTTGTAATCCTAATTACACACATACATTATTCAAACATAAATACACACACGAAGCTGAAACAAGTTGAAGTATGAAAAAGAAGGAAAAAGGAATAGAAGGAAGAAAGGGAAGGGAATTTATATCTATTGAGCACTGAGTGAGTCAGTTCAGGGTAAACCAAGACAAAACCGGTCCCTAAAGCTGTCTATATCGCATGCTTCCCAGACCCATTTACGTTCATGAGTTCATGTTGGTGGTGTTCACGCTGTAACATTCAGTCTGATTGATGGGCTAGCTGTGCCCTGACTCAGCCGTGCATCTTGTGAAGTGGTAAGTGCCCCCACCCAAAGGGTATGAGTTTTCCTATAGGGAAACAGTCAAGCTTTTATAAACTTCATTTTTCAGATTATGGTCTAAACTTGAATTTTTAACCCACATGACTATGGGACAACAAGTTTCTTCATATATCTGTGTAATTTTCAATTAATATCAAGATTTTGGTAACTTCTTGCCATCACTTGGAGTTGGTCTTCTTGGAGCATCAGAGAAATCATAAATGTTCCTTTAGTACCTCATTCTTTCTTTTTATCTTAACTAGATTGTGAACCTCTTGTAGACTGTGATTCAGTTTCTCATTCTTTTGAACTTCAGAACCAGTAATAGATGGCTCCACTTGTTCATTTCATTTTCTTCCTGTCTCATGCTTCCTCTTCTCTGCTACTTTTTCTGCTTTAAACAACTTTGTTCCAAATAGTCCTGCCATTTTCCCTGCACATAATGCCTCCAAGAGAGTTGCAGTAAGGTAAAGCATTCTACTGCAGCAAAGGAGTCCTAATTTTTAGTCCTGTCTGTCACTAAGTAGCAATGAATGTGACACTGGGGCGATATTTTACAACTTTTCTGGGCCTCAGTTTTCTTACCTGTGAATCGAGGAGGTGGAGGAGGAAACCAGTTGAGCTCTAAGGTTCTTCCTGCTCTGCTATTCTATAATTTGTGATCATCTCTAAGAAATCTTCTGACTTAGAAATTTTACAAGTCTATGGGTCTGTTAGATCAGTAGCTTTTCAAGACTGCCCTGCGGAGCCCTGGTGGTGTGTGGAGGTGCCTTGGGGACTACTGGGGCATGAGGAAAAATGGGAAGGGGAACCCAGCGGGCTGCTTCAATCAGAACAGCTGGCTTTGATCTATTTTAGATATTGGTCTTCTTGAATAAAGTTTCATTTGAAGGAAGGATTCTATGTTTTTTTAAAGAAGTTTTGAAAAGGTCTCTACTAGATTGAGAAATTTCTTTTAATATTGTGTAAAAAGCATGTTGAGGGTGATTATGGATTCTCAGCAGATAATGTCCAGAATTCAGAAAGATGAAATTGCTATGTGATGATCAGTTAATCTAAAACATTTTATAGAAGTAATTTGCAATTGACTTGAAAGGAGTATCAGCTTTAGGCACTGTTCAACTAAGAATTAAGCCGACATGTCAGGAGAAGGGGACTAGGTATGTGGGAATACGTTTTAGATGAATTTTAGATACTGTACAATACAGTGGCTCCCAACTGAGAATCTAGATAAAGTTTCTACCAGGCTACAGTGAAGAATAATTATGAGAATAGATGGCAGTTGTTTTCTTTTATGTGTGCTTTCTTGGCAAATAACAAAGACTTGTCAATTTTCTGGTAGTTTCTCCACTTTTTAAAATTCCACAAGTCTATGAAACCCCAGAATGTCAGAACTATTGCTCTGCAGCATTTAGCGCAGTGTTGGGCACTTGGGTGGGCTTAGTAAATGCTTGTCTGATTGAACAGGGTGTCAGGAAGGCAGAGTGCATATCTAAGTAAATAAAGTTTGTCATATGATAAACACAGAGCCACCTAAAAGTCCTGTGTCTGAAGAAAGGACTCTCCACAATATCCTTATTAAAGAATTCAATCAAACCCCATTAACTCAGACTTTAAAATTTTATAAAGAGCCCGAAGGAAGATCACACCCAACCTTCCTTCCCCTTCTCGTTCTCCTTTCTCCTCTCCTTCTGTGAGGCCTGCTGGTGCCGCTTTTGGCTCCGTGATCCGTTGAGCCTGTTTTCTGAAGGCTTCCCAGTAACGGTAGATCATCCTTTCTAGTGTTGTTCCAGCTAAAATCATATTGCAAGTTTGAAAAAAAATGACTTACAAGTTGATTTTGGAATAGTGCCATTCTGTAATCTGAGCAGAGCTCCTATCCTGCATATTCTAATACAATCCCTTCCACAGCACTTCTTCAGTGAATGTGTGGTGTTCAGGTTCTCTTTCACCCACGTCCTGGTCTTTTCATTGAGCTTATCCTGTTAAGTGTCTAAAATCAATACCATATCACTGCTGCATATCTGAGAAAGGTTTTAGAAAACAATCCAAATACCTCTAAAGCTCATTTCAAGTACCATAATAACAATTATTTGACATTGTGCATAAAGGATCTAATATTGAGTGACAGGAGAATTTTGTCATTTAAACCCATTCTGCCCTCTAGCTATTTATGTACAATTTCCATTGTAATTGTGTTAAATAACATGCATTTGAGAGTTCCCAAGTCCTAGAAGTCAGCATCCACACCTCTCTCTCAGGTTATAACATTCCTCCAAACAGTCTGTATTTTACGGGACTTAGAAATATCCTTTATCATGTGCACTGACTTCTCTAACCTTTCAAAGGAAGACTTCTGACAGAGCATCCCGGGAGCCAGGGTGGCACTCTCTGCCAAATAGACTTCAGAGGAAACAAGTCACCCACCATAAATATATTGCTTCCAAGGCAAAAGCCCAGTGAGTATCCTTCATATAAGGTCTGTGTTCCCCCCGCATGAGCATTCGTGCATGTGTGTATATTTGCACACATCTGTACACGCTCACACCTCTCATGATGAGACACTGTGATTAAGTGGAAGGGGTTTGGGAAGTCACTTTGACAGCAGAATTGCTTTCTCTTTTCCACTAGTCTCTCAGCCAGGCATCCCTCCATTATTGTTTATGTGGTTTATACTTTCTAATTATGGCCTTCCTAAACCATTTTGGTTTTTCTGTCTTGGTTTTTTGTTTCGTTTGTTTGATTTTCAGTCATATGCACTAACCTGAAATCTGAGGTCCAGGGTCCAATGTGTCTTTCTTCCTTCAGGTGCTTTTGAGTTTGGGCTCAAGGGGCCTTTTGTGTCTTGATTCTGTACTCCTAAGTATGCCTGAATTCTTTATTCTTCCAAGACTTGAACAGCACAAACAGTAAGAGGGCTGACTCTTTAATCTCTACCTTCT
Source organism: Smutsia gigantea (assembly GCA_032199065.1). Lineage (NCBI taxonomy): Eukaryota > Metazoa > Chordata > Mammalia > Pholidota > Manidae > Smutsia > Smutsia gigantea. The sequence continues at coordinate 537,899 of JAVSCE010008509.1, read as the reverse complement.
AGTAAATCTGAGGTCTTAAGACAGATAAGGAATAAATTTATACCTACCATGATATTCTGACCTTAATATGTTTTCTATTTATCTATTTTTAGCATGACATAACAAACCAACCCAAAATGTAGTAGCTTGAAATAATAATTTATTCTTCTTTCTCATGCATGGGTAGTTCTAGGTCTCAGCTGGGCAGTACTTGCATGGGTCTGCGTATACCCACAGTCAGACGGTGGCTGAGACTGGAGTCAGCTGAAGACTCCCTGACTGATGGAGCTGGCATGGCTGGGATGGCTGAGGACTGGTCAGGCCTTTCTACATGAAGCTTCTTCCCATGGCTAGCTAGGGCTTCCCCACATGGCCGTGGTCTAAGAATAGCTGGCCTTCACATGACAGCTGGCCTCCCCAGAGCAGGCATTCCAGAAGACTCAGGTAGATACTGCAAAACTTCCTATGACCTAGCCTCAGAAGTCACATGACACCGCTTTCTTTATATTCTTTTGGTCAAAGTAGTCACAGGCCAGCCCAGATTCAAGCGGAAAGAGGAACAGACCTTCCCATTCAAGGGCAGAGTGGCCCGGGTATACAGGGAAAAGAGGTACTGATGGCTGTCACCTTAGAGACAAGCTACCACGGTCAGTACCAGATAAAGTGTATCATAGAAAACTAACACATAATGATTTTTTAAACAGCAGCTAAGTCATAGACTGATGTCTGCTTCAGAAAAAAAGCTCGTGTGAACTCATTTCCTGAAACTTACCCTTTGTAAGGGTTATCACCTGCTCCACTGAGCACAGTTTGGGAATGAATGACTGGCTTGGTGGCTGGAAAATGACTGCATCAAAGTAGTGTCCAACTTGTTTTAGAACTATTAGGTCTTAGGGAAAGAACAAACTACCAGCCTAGTGGTACCATTCAGACAAGGCAAATGAAATATTTTAGCAAAGATATCTCCATTGTGGTTAAACCCAAGATGCTTATTTCAGCCTGGCACATAGTGCAAACTCATAAAAAGCATATTGCCTCGCACATAGTAAGTGCACAGAAAAATTAGCTCTAAGTATTCAGTGACATAATAGAGAATCATAGTCTGAGCAGAAACAGTACTTAGTGATGCATTAGTACAATGACTACACTTAGAGGCAGGAGTCTGAGTCTCAGCCTTGGGGAGGGATCCACCTAAGGCCTCACAGCTTTTGGGAAGAGCCAGACTGGGCTTATCTGGACTCAAATCCTCTCACTACAGAAAGAATCCCATCTCAAGTGCTCAATGACCTGGAAATTTTACCTCAAAATGAATGCTATTATATTTCAGTTGGAGTTTTACTGAATTCTGCAGAGAACAGCTTGCCCTCAATTAATGAGCATATATATATCTTTGGTCTTTCACATTTGCCAGGTAGATGCAAACGTGGATAATTAGCCCTGACCTTGAATAGTCTAGGTGGTTCACCCAGGTACAGATGTTGCAGAAAGTTATCCTGGGCTTTGATTAAATTTGGTATAAAACCAGCAAGAACCATTATGTGTCAGAAGTTACTGATGGTTTTGCAAGGAATCTTGCTGAATGTAAATATGTGAATATTAAATTCCTCTTTGAGAGGTTAAAAATTCAATTTGCCATCCCTACACAGAGGTTCTTGGAAACCTGTGTCAATTTGAGCTGAAAATAATATGTACGTGTGTGTTGTGATAGTATAAACCAGTCTTTTTTTAAAAAAAATAAGCATTTATTGAGCTCTTTATGTGTTTTTAGCCCTATGCTAGGTACTAAGAATAAGTGGAAAAAATAAAATTATCTCCTCTAAGGAATTTACAATTAAATATAGCAGTGAAGACTAGCACACATAACTATGTAGACATTAAGAAATGATCAGTTATTAACCTATACTTAAAGAGGAAAGGGGAAAGACCATCCATTTAAAGTTTGCTGTTGACTGGAAAGATTTCAGGGAAGAAGTGAAACTTTGTATGGACTTTTAATGATAAATAGGATTTGAACAGGAAGAAGTCAGAGTTAACATAAACATGTTGTTTGTAAGAAACCAAGGATAATACTAAAATTAAACACAATCCAGTCTCAAAATGCTAGTTACAAAAAAAAGAAAGGAAATATATTTTTCTTTACCTAGAAGACATGTGAAATGGCAAAGGAAAAGAGGGGAAAAAAGTCACCAAATATAATGTATGATATTAAAGGAACCCTAAATTCACTGTGCTTTAAACATTCACTCTGCCTCCAGAAACTACAAATGTTAGTGTTGTCCATAAAATTTAGCATATCAGTCAGTGACTCTTTTGCATTAACCATGGTCAAGTGATTAATGGCTTTAACCAGAGAGTTATTGATTTTGCAGTTGGTTTCCTAATAATAACATATTCCAGTTAATATGAGGAAAAAATTTCCCTTCGTTCCCTCATGCAGCCTTTTCAGTGGCACTGAGATTGATCCACACATCAACTTCATGTGCCTATTATAGGCAGTCTGTCAGTTTGCTTTTGTGCATCTCATTAAGGCCAGATCCATTTTAGAAAGTGATGTTTCATACAAGGCTCCACTTACTTAATGTTGCTTCACCAAATTTTCATTTACTACAAAACTTAAAGAGAAAGCAAAACAGAAAAACCAACCAGAAATCTGCCTCCTTTAACCTATCACTTTCCACTGCTTTCTAATGCCTGTCCGTGTGCGTATGTAATATACCCATAGTATTAATCCAATTTTATCTGTTCTTTCCATTGTAGCATTAAGCTCTTTTCTAGCTGCTACACAAACTTGTATAATTACTAGTTTTCAGGCTGCATTGATGCTCCCCCTCTATTCTCATATAGCACACTCTTCTCTATTATAATATTTACCACATTGTAGAACATTTTTTTTTGTTTCTTTTCCCTATTTACTTGGTGACTTCCACAAAGACCATTTCCTTTGCCTCTACTCTGGTCATTTGCACGGGGTGTCACATAGAACCTATGAATAACTTCTGAATAAGTGAGTGAAAGTGTATACATTATTTGGAGCCAGTAATATCATAATCTATGTGGCCATTGTTTCTATGGCTGAGATGTAAATGGTTTCCTATTGTTTCACCTACCCATAATCCCATGCTCTTGGGATTAGTATTTTCAAATGCTAGAAAATACAAGGATTTGAGAAGATAAAAGGTGAGAGCAATGTCAGTCTTATGTTAGAGCAAAGGATTGGAAGGGTGTTTTCAGTCCAAATTCATCAAACTGATGGCGAGTTATTTGGGATCACAGCCAACTGTGTTTTCATTATCACCTTTGCCAGTAACTTGACAGAAACAGAAAAGTAATGGAAATCAATCTGAATACCCTGGGTAGGAGTTTCCCTTAATCAGGGTGTGAGTTTAGGTGGAGATGGGAATGAAAATGAGTGTATTGTATGATTTTAAGAAAAACTGAAATCTTGTGGAAATTGAGAGGCAGGTGAAAGTAAGTGGGGAACAGAGACACATTTTCTTTTAAATGGATGACTGTTCAGGTGACTAATAGGAGGAACTGAAACATGTAATATTTTAATACGACTGCCTGTTCCCACAAAATAATACAAATAGTGGACAAGACTTCCTTGGCTATAAAGAAAATAATGTGTTCCTCCACTGTTGTCTTCACTAATGCTCTACCAGCCAAAGGAGTCCTGTGAGGTGGGAGAACCAGCTAGTGGTGGTGCCTGCCAAGCGTGAAGGCCCACAGGCCATGTGTTAGTGCAATCAGTGTTTAAGTTGTGTTGCTGTGTGTTCCAAGTTGCCCTTGACATGGTCTGCTCCTCCCTTCATGTCTACATCTTCTTCATGGGCAACCAACCCAATGTTCTAAAATTAAGGTTCTTCAGCACCTGGCATCTGCCCAGCCTTGAAAGCACTGCACGATTATAGCTGCTGGTGAAGAAGAATGCAGGTAATGCTCTGAACTGTCATTTTTTTATCATCTGAGAACAGATCTTGGGCTTAAAGGGTAACCTGGGAGGTCACCTCGTCCATATCCTTGCTCTGAGGTGTAAGGCTGAAGCCATGAGGGCCTCATGCTGGAAAGAAGTTACCCTCCCTCTAAGCACTTCGGAGAACGCTGTAGACATGCTCTGTGACTCACCTCAATGTGGAGAAACCTTTCTATTTATGTACTTGTTTATTATGTTTAACCAAAGTCTTATGTAGTGTGTGCACCTGAATATAAATATTTTAAGAAAAATGGAGCTTAGAATAGTCATTAGGTGTGATATTATTTTTCCAAAATTTTGAATGCTTTGTTGGCTCCTCTGTGCATTGTGAGGTTTGTCTGTGATGGCCCTTGATCCACTTGATCGTATTTAGGAAGAAGTAGGCTAAGGGAGGTGCTAACCCCATAGAAAGTGGCTCTTCACGCCAGTGGTCCTGAAGTCCTTGGCTTCTTCAGCAGAGCAAAATCAGTTCTCTGTTTTTAGGCACAATGAGGAAGATGGGTGCCAGATAGTGGAGTTAGTGTGGGATGCCTGTTTTCACGGCACCCTGATTGTCTTCTTCCCATAGGGAACAAAGCATTGATCCTCTCTGTCAGAGATGATAAAGTGTTTCAGAGTGGTTAAGCACACAGACTCTGTCAGACAAACCTGAGTTTTAATTCCTACTCCTCCACTTGCTAGCCTTGTGATATTGGTCAAGTGAAACATAGAACACTTTAATCCTCTCATCTGTGAAATGGGGATATTATTTCTTCTCATAGGATTGTTATAGAGACTCATTGTGATAATATACATAAAGTGTTTAGCCTAGTGCCTGGAATATAGTAAATGGTAGCTATTCTGAGTTTTCTTTTTATAAATGCCCTTGCTCCCAACTATGTTAACTGCTTCTATCTATCAATTTATGCATGCTAGAAGCTTCAGTGGACAAAGATACTGAAGCCCTGTGACATTTGTAAAATTACTCAATGTTCTGAAAAGTATAGGCCGTCATGTCAGTCCTCCATCTGTTTAGATGAGAGTCACTGTGTCCACTGTTGTCAATCACTGACAGGTATCAGCCAGTGAGAAATTAGGAGAGGCACAGAGACATTAGGTGTGCTTCCTGCCTTCAAGAATGTTCATTTCACTCAGTTGAACCATACTGAATTGCTATTTTTATTGGTCAAAAGTAGTAAAACATAAGCAATTTCATAAGATTCAACCTAATAATTGGATAAGGTATATGAGCAATAAGAATGGAAGGAAACGTGTTATTTGTGAAATGAGTTATTGACAACTCATTCAAGGAAATGACTGCATACTCCAGCAACAGAGGTGGACTTAGGCAGAAATGGAACTTCACCTCTATTGCTGGAAATCCTCTTCAGGCTTCCTCTTCTTTCATCCTACTGTGCTTTCCTAACATTAGTAGCAATATAGAAGCAACAGGTTGAGAGGAAAAACATTACCCTTGAAATCATAAAACCCACATTCAAGTCCTGGCTCCACCACTTTCTTGTATGAGGGCTTTTACCCTTCCAGGTCTCTATTTCCACATCAGACCTAAATTTAAAAAATATATAAGTCTTGTTGGGATGAGAACTAAAGGAGACAATGTATATGAGTGTGTATGGGACAGAGACTGACCCACAGTTATCTGCCTCCTTTTGTTCTGGTCTTGGGTCTTCTAGCTGCGTGTAAGGATGATGCAGTTGCTGCATAATGATGATGATGACGCTAGCCTTCTGGAGTGATCTCTCCTCTGCCCAAAGCACTTCATCCCCCAGTGCCTGCCAGAACCTTCCATGATCATCGTGTGGTTCCTTCTGGAGGAACTACATACACGCCCAGTTCAGGCTGTCAGTCATTCAACAAGTACTCACTGAAAATACATACTTTTAGGATGAGGCCATGGATAGGATAAAGTCCCCAGGCGAACAAAACTTATATTCTATTGGGAAAGTAGGCAATCAAAAATTAGCAAATAAACTTATAACACAATTCCAGGGAGTGAGAGAGGCTTTGAACAACAATAAATCAGGGCAAAAGGAAAGGATGATAGGTGGACCTTGGTGGTAGTCCTGAACTTAGTGAAGGTGCAGTCCATGCCAAGCTCTGAGAAAAAGATTTCCAGACAGAAGGAAGAGACACTACAAATGTCCGAAGGTGGAAAAGATCTGGCAACTTTCAAAAAAAAAAAACAGGGTTAAAAAAAATGTAAGTTTTTTATGTGTACTTGGAAACAATGAAGGGGGGAAGTGGGGAAGGTGACCTGATTGCTCGAAATGCTTTGTGGGAATTAGAAGAGCCAGTGGAAGGAGACAGAGAGGCTCTGCAGTCATCTGGGCAAGAGGCGATTATGGCTTGAACTGGGGTGGTAGTGGTAGAGGCAGAGTGAAATAGAGTCTCAGTTTTGTTTTGTTTTTTTAATGGAGCAGTCAACACAGGTGCTGATTAACTGGATTGGGGATGGGGGCTGTGGATAAGAAAGAGAAGAATCCAGATAGCTCTAGATTGTTGCCCTGAGCAACTGAATGCTTGATGGTGGTTATTTACAGAAATGAAAGAATCGGGAAGATCAGCTTTGGGCAGTCAGTTGGATTTGCAGGTTTTTTTCTACTGGATATTCTAAAAGTCATAAATGAAGCTGGGCATCTCATGCTATTGTAGCTCCACATGATTTTATGGGATCTTTCCAAGATTATAGTTTGAGCAACAGATAATATTCATGTATAAAGCCAGTGGTTTGCCTACATATGTAATCCCACTTTTCCCATAGCTGAACGATTTTTTTTTTTTGGTGGTGGTGGTGGACGGGGACATCAAAGTCAACAGTTTCAAAGTAAATATCTGGTTTATTTAATGTAACAGTGAACTAGAGATGCTATGTCAACTGTTTGGGTCATGGTACTTACAAAACTGAAGTTTAAGGACCAGTTAACTTTTGTTTTGCTATCATTAATGTTCAATTACATGAGCAACGTTATGGTTACTAGACTCCCCCCATTATCAAGTCACCCCCACCAACCCCGTTAGTCACTGTCCATCAGCCTAGTGAGATGCTATAGAGTCACTTCTTGTCTTCTCTGTGTTATACAGCCCTCCCCGTGTCCCACCCCTTACATTATATGTGCTAATCGTAATGACCCTTCTTCCCCCGTATCCCTCCCTTCCCACCCATCCTCCCCAATCCCTTTCCCTTTGGTAACTGTTAGTCCATTCTAAGGACCAATTAACTTTTAAAGGGAGAAACTATAGAAATACTCAGCTCCCTTGAAAATGTTTATCATTCAGATTCAAAACTAATAACTACTTATTAAGAAGAGCTGGTATGACAGAAATTTGTCTCATTTTATCTTCATAAATACTCTTTCAGGTGGGTTTTTGAATTCTATTTTATTGAGCAGCAAACTGAGGTATTAGAAAGGTTAAGTACCCCAAGTTGACAAAACAAGTCAATTGTAAGTAAGAATGAGTGAAAAAGTAGGACTGCATCTCTTCACTCCCATCCCATTGAAAAGAGACCCACAAATAGGTTCTACTGACTCTGAGCTTATTTTTGGAGCCTGTTAAGAGAATGATCTACGGGGAGCCCTCTTTCACATCACTTTTTCTTGAGACGGTAGAACATTCCAAAAAAGTGCCACACTTTTTACCTTTGTATGTATCTCACCATCCTCTAGCTCCTTTCTCTATAGTCTTAAAAATTATGTCAATTATTACCTTTAAAATGTTTATTTTAGAATATATAATTCTATATCATTTGGAGATTAATTTTAGAGCCTTTTGAGAGAAAATACTCAAGGAGGAAGCTCTCCTTGCTGCTGCGGTCCAGTCTGCTTGCACCTGCCTCCCCACAATGTCAGGCCTGCACTCCTTTGCTCTGCATTCACGTTCTGTGGCAGGGAGGTCCTCAACCTTTCTGGACCACCACAGCTCCTTAGGAAATACTGCTGAATGAATGAATCCTACCAGAAGCCCCTACCTCCAAACACCCTGAGAGTATTATAGCCTGAGAATGTTACACTCATTCCCATAATGGCTGCAAATGGCTTATTTCCTCCTGCCTCTCTGCCTGCTGCCATGGGTCATGGGTACTGAGTTCAAAAGCACTCTGCTTCTTTGCCTGAGCCAAGTATTTCTTTGTTTTGGGTCGGTTTTTGTCTTCTCTTTCTTTCCTTTTTTTTTTTTGGTGGGGGTCAGGGTGGGAGAAGGATGTGCTGAAGACAGAGAGGAAGGGGGGATGTCTTTGGGAGATGTCACACCAGGCAGTGGGCCATCTTCTATTGTCTTTTCCCTCTGTCTTCTCTCGCTAGTTCCTCTCCCCTTTATTTCTCCCGAATTCGGTTCTACCCCAAGGCTTGTAATAATAATCCTGCCCAGTCTCTCAGTGTCTCATCACCTACCACCCAGCAAAATACTCTCCCCCTAAATGCAATTCCCTAAGAGGAATTCTTAAGAATAGCATTGTCTCTCCTCTATTATAAATATGGTTGTGAAACTTTCCTAGTGGAAGAAGTTTCTTAAGCTAGAGAGGGAATTGAAAGTCCTCAGTTCCAGTTAGTCGGAATGACACAAGAACATGTTCAGTCTGATTCTTACCATTGCAATTTTTACCTCCCTTCAATCTGTACGCACCTGCTCTCTGACCTACCTTCTTCTGCTCTGTTTGCTGAGATACTCAATGGGCTGTTGGGAAACTTTACAGACTGTTTGTTCTCAGCCAACAGTATAATAGTAAAATAATAAAAATATTAAAGAGCGGTAATAATAATAAGCACTAATAGAGAATGATAAATATTTAGCATCTACTATGTGCCTTAAATTGTGCTAATTTTTTTTTCAATACCAGTAATACTCCTAAGAGTTGGGTAATAATATCTTCAATTTATATATGAGGAAACAAAGACTCAGGAAGTTGGTATCATTATAAAAAATGCAAAGATGCACAGTTAATTGTTCAGGCCAGGATTCAAGTCAAGGAGTTCCGTGATCCATGGCAGTGTCTTCTCTGTCTCTAAGAACCAGGGGAAAAATTTTTATGTTGGATGTACCCTGTAAACTGGGTGCCTGATGCCTGGCTTTGGAGCTGCTGAAATTTTTAAGAGGGAAATAGGATCATATTTATTTATTTTTTCCCCAGATTTATTGAGGTATAACTGGTATTCAAAAGCTGCACACATTGTAATCTGGTGAGTTTGGACAGAAGTGGACACTTATGTCATCACCACCACAATCCAGTTAATGACCATTTCCAGCACCGCCAAAATTTTTCTTCTCTCCTTTTGTTCTTTATTTGGTGGTAAAAACACTTAACATGAGACCTACCCTCTTAACAAATTTTTAAGTACACAATACCTTATTGTAAACTATAGGTGCTATCCTGTTCAGCAGATTTCTGAACTTACCCCATATAATTGAATTTTGAAATATTATTTTGACAGAAATTATCATACTTTCACATCAAAGCATATTCAGAACCAAAAAGTAGAAGAAAAAATAAATACATGTTGTATATACATGATGCCCATAGCCGATGTGTTACAACATTCATCTTGAGGGGTGAGAGCTACTGGTAGACACACCCTCTCTCCTCATTCAGAAAGAAAAATGTCATAACAGTTCTGTTACCTCATTTCCATGTATTTATATCACACCTAAAATGTCAGACTAAAATAATTCAGAGTCAAGAAACACATGTGCCTAATTTCTCTTTTAAACAGAAATGCTTGCTTCAGTTTAACCTCTCCCCCACAAAACAGCCTGTTTATGGCTTTTATAATTAGATACCCCCCTTCTCTTCTCCTCCCCAACACTTACTGTGATAATCACAACTTGAGCAAACCATTTAAACTTTCTAAGTCTTACCCCTTGTGAAATGGGGATACTACTAATACCACCAGGCTGGATGTTGTGAGTTAAAATAAAGAATGAATATAAACTAGTAGATATAATGAATTAATTGATGAATGACTATATGAAAATGATAAATGAATATAAACAGTAAATGCTAATCTCCTTGCCCTCCTCTGCTTCCAGAATGTACACTTGTAAAGGGAAAGAGCTAGCTGTGACATCTATGTCTGAGCTAGAAGCACAGAGTAGAATAAATGTTATACTGATTTTGTCAGTGCCGTATGGTAAAATTCCATCTCCTTCACCCAGAAAAGAACAAATGCTCTTTTCTTTATTCTTCCCAGACTTTAATCTGGAGCCCGGAGCTCAGGCCTACTGACTGCTAGTTTCAACCACCAGGTGGCATGACAATGAAATGATAGCCTGTAGGCGAGTTTCCCTTCTAACTCCAAGCTTCAAGCCAGTTTTGAAGTAGGTTTTTGTCCTTAATAAGACAAATGTTCGGAAAACCCAATTCCATTTGCAGATGCCATTTCCCCTGGTAGATTGCAGCCGGTCATGCTACGGATCATTGCTCACCTGTTAAAGCCTGGCTGGTTGTCGCATTTGAGATGCACTGGGAAGGTCCACATGCAGCCTTCCACTGCTAGTAAGATGAAACCAGTGGTTGTTGTAAGGCTCATAGATCTATTTCTGAACAATATTGTGCTTAGATGAACACAAGCATAGCCATCAAGAATAGTTTTAAAATAACAGACTAAGGAACAAAACAGCAGCAGACTCAACCCAAGAATGGACTAACAGTTACCAAAGGGAAAGGGACTGGGGAGGATTGGTAGGAAGGGAGGGACAAGGGGGAAATAGGGATATTACGATTAGCAGACATAATTTAGCAGGGGTGGGGGGGATACAGGGAAGGCAGTACAGCACAGAGAAGACAAGTAGTGACTCTATAGCATCTTACTGCGCTGATGGACAGTGACTGTAATGGGGTATGTGAGGGGGACTTGATGATGGGGGGAGTCTAGTAACCACAATGTTGCTCATGTGATTGTATATTAATGATACAAAATAAATAAATAAATAACTCAGACTAGCATTATTCAATATTATGAAGGGGACAGAAAATACCCCAGGGATAAATTGTTAGATCCCCTTTCCTTCCCAATCTACTGCCCCGAATGGTAGAGCCCCTCTTCCCAAACCCATGAAAATGCCTACAGCCTTGCTTTTGCCTCCTCCCACGTCACCCCCACCTTGCCCCTTTTCTGCCATTTCTCCAGTGCATGCCCACGAGCTGTCCAAGACTACATTCGTCTTGGAGGGGAAGGAGGAAAAAGCTCTGAGATAGATCTTGCCAGAAATCTCTAGTGGGTAAGCAGAGAAAAAAGATCCGGGAAAACTAAAATATAAATCCCTTATAGTTCTTTATAAATTGGATAAAACACCTCCATCAGAGATGTATTTGTAAAAATAAATCCAATCCATGGCTTATCTTTTTCTTAAAACTATTTCTTTCAAGGAGTAATAATTTTTAATCTTGGAGGATAAAAGTGATCTGGCAATTAGAAGTAAATTCTGGTAAAATACAAAAAGAATTAATCACTTACATCCTGGCATAATGTAGCCAAACTGAAGTAAAGGCAACAAATTGTGCTGTAAATTGCAAAAGGAATAATGAGAAAGCACTGAATCAGAAATCTAAAGTTTTAATACCAATCCTTGTGTTACCAATTAGCTGTATGAACTTTGAAAGGTGACTTTACCTCTCTTTGCTTGCTTCCTTTTACTGATAAGGAAACCAAGGCTTTTCTTAGTAAGATGGGATGACTGATCTAAGGGCATGCAGTGGGTGAGCAGGAGAGCTCTAGGAAGGCAAGAATCATGGCATTATGTGCCTGTGGGTCTCTGGCACTGACATGACAGGGCCTGGCACACATAAGCACTCAGTGACATGTGGGTGGACGTAAGGCTTGTCCCTGAGTTTTCTGAGTCCAGAGCCAATGCCCTGTCACCTGCCCCACTTGGTATCTCTCTTCCTCACTGCATCTCTTCCTGGTAAAGTCCTACCTACTTCAAATGATTGGCAAGCACTTGTAGTCTATCCACTTCTGGTACAGAACATCAGTCTTCATCAGTTTCATTGTTTTGATGATGGTAATATCTCTATTAACTAATACTTCTTAAGTTAGTGTTTAAATTCATAGAGCTTCTAAGTTGCATGTGTTTTCTATAAATAAATGGCAAAATTTGCTCCCATTGCCCTGAAATAATTTCCCCACTTTCTCTGAGACATACAGTGATGTATTCATATACTTAACTGTTAGCGCCATGGTTTTTGAAGCTATTTCAAGGACTGCTTGGACATGTTTAATTAGAAATTGCTGTTTTGAAGTGATAGGTGTTTTTATGTGTCCAGTCTATTGTAGGATGGAGTCAGGGTGACAGGAGAACAAAGTAGGAAAGACACAAGTGTGTATTGTGAGCTGTATCCACAATTGATGACATGTATACTGCACTTCGTAGTTTACAAGACACCTTTATTTTCTGATTAACTCCTCTCAACTATCATTGAGGGGTTGCTAGTGTTGTTGACCACAGTTTACACATAGGAAGCTGAGGCTGAGCATCATTTAAGTGACTTATCTAAGATCACAAAACTGGGTCTGAGATTCACATCGAGGTTCTCTGCACTCAGAATAAATCTCAAGCCAGGATAGTAGAGTAGGTAAGGACACATCCTCTTTACCCAGATTGCTCGGTGTTAACATCCTGATTTTGCTACTTATTAGCTGTGTGAGCTAAATAAGACAAATCACTTAACCTTTTTATGCCTCACTTTCCCAATCTCAAAATGGGAAGAAAGTGGAACCTACCGCATAGGGTTGTAAGGGGGACTGAGTTGATGCATGTAACGTTCTTAGCACGGAACCAGCATGTAGGAAGTTCTTCAAACTGTTTTTGTATGTTTGTGCGCATGTGTGTGCCCATTCCTATGGGTGTTTTCACGAGACTGTTACGCACATTTCCAGAAATCTCTCACACATTAGTTCTTGAAGTATATTTCATTTTCTTTATACAAAAGAGCTGATTCCTGGCAACAGCCTGATTATCAATTCTGTGTAGTATATTTATGAGGAGATTGTAAGTATGCATCAGGCCATCCATTTGGGAACAGAGTCCCAACATGTAGAAGAGGAACAGAGACAGAACTGTAACCTCTAATGTAATCTTCATTAAGACACTTCTCAGATAAAATCCCATCGCTGCAGGAGCTGATTGCCACAGTAACCCTCAGCCCACAGAACATAATGCAAGCTGTAATTTAAAATTTCATGCAGGAAGGAAGAGTTAAGGTTTTCACGGAGAGTCTGCAGATCAAACAGAAGACAACAACTAAGTGTCTACCCAGTGTATCAAGCATAAAAGCAGGCAGTGTGGCTTTCGAGTTCTGTCCTAGTCAACTGTATTGACTAAAGCTCAAACTATCTAATGTGGTGCATGTGGCTCATGCTTGGATGTCTAAATCCAGCCTTTGAACAAAGTGAGGAAACTCAATCCAAACAGCGAGTAGAAATACAGTTCAAAATACTGTTGCATTTGCTTCAGAGCCGCCAAAAACCAAGGTACTAAACAGTCTCTAAAGGCTTTAGGGTCACATGTTGTAAATTACATCACTTGACTTGGAGGTACCACGTTTGACTTGCTGGCCTTTTGCTAATCTAGGTGGACATGAAGCTCTGCTCCCAGAACAAGGCTGCACTACGGCCCTCCTGGGTGGGGAAAGACAGCTCCCAGGCTTAATGGGCTGAATGCATGCCCTTGTCAACCTTGTCATTTCTCACCATCTTCATTCAAATAAGGCCATGTGACCAAGCAACCCTCATTCTGCCTCTGGGAGACAACCTGTGTGATAATAGGCAAGTTATTTAACTTCTCTGCCTCAGCTTCCTTTTCCGTAAGTGGAGAAAATAATATTGTAATGTTGTTTGAAGAACTAAATAATAAATGGGAAAATTGTTTGGCAATATCAGGTATTTAAATATCAGTTCAGAGACACAGAAACAGAAGGCAGTAGTATTAACTGGTTTTAAGAGAGAGAGAGAACTTGTTGAAAAATACAGATGGGTGTCTGAGTTGTTAATAAAATTTTAATTTGACTGAGATCAATGAAGAGCCCCATGTGTTGACTACAAATACATACTTATCAACAATGCCAAGGAAAATCTATCAGGGTTATTTCCTTTCATTAAGGAGCAATATAAACATTGATCAACTCTCTTAATTGACCTGTGGTTTGCTTTCATACATTAAACTTCTGTTCTGCACAGAGGGCACAAATCTTCCAATTACCTTTAGTTCATAATTTATTATGTCACATTAGAAGCTAAACATGAACACAGAATCCTCATCAAGGAAAAAAGTCCTACTTACAGAGAGCACTTCTCCGACTGCCTTCTTACCTACCCAAGCTGCCTGAGCCTCTTCACAGATGACCTGCACAAGGGCTGAGGCACAATCTGTGCCGTCCCAGGCAGGCCAGCCACTTATGTCTGAAATCCAAGCAGCTGCATGGCAGGGCCGAAAAGCAGCCCTCTCACTCGGGACCAGAAATGAACAGCACACCAACTAATGATAAAGGAATATTAGGCTGGATGACACAGGATGGGCTGGAAAAATGCCAAGGGAAACATCTGTTGTTTCACAGAGATGGCTAAAGGCATGCTAATCATCTTGTTAACAGTGGTCAAAACACTGAAGATACTCCCCTAAAAGGCAACAGCAATACATTCTGTCTCTTGGACTTAGAAGTAAAAAATAACAACAATGATGGGTAACACCAGATGGCCAGAATCCGGGAGAGTGTGCCTCCAAGGCTCTGTCTTGCTATGTCTTTCTGGAGAGGCAGTGCCCTTCGAGGGCCTCAGATTTAGCCTGCAAAATGGACTGTTAACAAAAAGAGTGTCTTACAAGCTCAGTGCCAGGGAAATGAATGAATGAATGGAATAGCAAAGCACTTGGCACCCTGCAAGTATAAGGGCATTCTATCTAGAGTTGTGTGTCTGTTTCAGACTGGCTTCATTAGCACACATGATGATGTTACTTCTGACTAAACAGGAATCCTTCCTTTGTACCTTTGCCTCTCAGCATCAAGACAAAATTCTTGCCACCAGTGAAGTACAAGCTAAAGCTCTCTGTGTAGCTGATGTGGGAAATGGGCACTGTGGTCCTTGGGCCCCACCGCCTTCACATGGCAACACTGCTGGAACTAGCCTCCAGCCTCCTTCATTAGTGAGCGCTGCCGACGGCCTGCAAGAGATGTGCTTCCTCCTCCGAGGAACCACAGCTTTATGGGCCTAAGACTTCCCTGGTTTTCATCTGTTCTCATTTATATAAAGCGTTTGGTGTTTTAATTCTAAGAAAGAGTTGGCTTTAGTTTTTTTCCTTTGTAAGCCTTTGTCCTTCAACATGTGATAACAGAAGTTTTCCACTTATTGTAACAGGAAATGTTTCATTTTATTTTCATCATTAGTATCTAAGCATCACACAGCAGTGCTCTTATTTTTATGGCATTGCCGAGGTGAGCTAAAGGGGAAGGAAATGCAGGATTCTGCTTTATGCAAAGATTACATATTTTATTGACCTCTATTTTATATTCCTTTTTCATTTTGGTAGATTACTAGCGGGAGGAGAATATAAAACAAAATTCACAAAATAATTTAAAAATTATTTAGTTGGTAAAATAACTTAAATATATATATATTTACACATAAAACCTTTAATCCAAAAGACCATCCAATTTGATTCCTTCAAATCATACATGAAAAAACAAAGACCAAATGAAATTGTGGCCAAGAATACATACTAACCTGAGGTCTTTCCAGTTACTGCAGTTCCTTTGCACATGTGGAACTCATCAGAAACTGAAATAAGAGAGATTAGTGACAGAAGGACAGGAAAATATATGGACGGCAAATCCTGGCACAAGAGCTGTTGTTAACCGTGCAGTACTCAGTGTGTGAGCCGATTCTCCTTCCTGGGGACCCCACACAGCCTCAGAAGCCAGCTCAACACAGGGCTTCAGGCAGCCGTCCGCTCCCCGCCCCACCATCAGAGTTGTTGCCCGATGTGAAGCCTGTTTCCTAGTTTTGGTTTAGCAAGTAAGTGCATGGAGTTCAGACCAGGACTGACCCGCACTCAGGTTCCAGTTCCACCACTTACTGGCTGGGCAACCTTGAACAAGTGACTTAACTTCTCTCAGCCTTGGGTTCTTCTGTACAATAGAGATGCTATGTTATGGGTAGAGTGCATGTGACATATAGCAAGCTCTCAATCAGTGATATTGGCTATTGACTCCAAAAGAATCAACCACTTTTCTGTGTTTTCCATTTTTCAACTCCGTGGCATTATAGGTTTAAGAAAATGTGAGGGGGAGAGCTTTACAGCTGTGCTAGATTCTGTGTGTGCTCATTGTCAGTCAAGGAGAGTCCATTTGGAAACAAAATCTAGCTGGTTGGACTGGTTTGGTCCATTTTCAGCCACATGTTCAGTGTCCCTCTAAGGTATCTGTTGCATTGAATGCATTTCAGTTAAGATGGCTCATATAGAATCTAAAGAAGCCTGAAAAGTTATTAGAATTCTAAAACTTTCTTTTAGAATTCTAAAAATTCCATCTAATTTAGGATGGAATCAACATCAGAGCTGAATCCGGAGATGAACAGCTCTTACATCCCATCCCAGGAGCAAAGAGGGCAAGGGACGAATAACACACACGGTGTAGCCAGGGCTGAGCCGCTCTTTTACCGCATGTCTTTTCTGGTGACACTCTCCAGGAAGACGGAGCTAAAAGCAGTCAAGCACACACTCGACTGAAACAAAAATGTTTTCACCGAAGCCTACTGGGGCCTGTTTGCAGAGCCTGAATCTGGGGCAAAGCAAACAGCTTGCCGCATCCCATAATGCCTAGTCTCAGCACTTATTTGAGATTACTCCTTTCCTATTAAAAATAAAAACAGTCACAGTCACCCTTTGGCATGAATGGTTTTCTGGAAAGCATTGTGCCAACGTGAGATTGTCAGATGGTTGTACTGGATACTAACATATTCAGGCTTCCACGTGACAGGCGGAGCTGTTCACATAATCACTTTAAATATTTCACCAACCCAGTAGTAAAATATTTAAAAAGTGGATAGTGATAGCGCTGCTGTTTATCATACTCACATACCTTTTTTATTTCCAATAAAACTTGTCTTCTGAGGACTTGCAGTCAAGAGCTCCTGAATAGTTTATTTTTATTTATACTAGTAGCCAGGGAGTTGTGGTAACCTGGACAAGTGCAAAAGCAAGAAATAATTTTCTATTGAGGAGGTAAGGGTAAGCCACCAAAACCATTGCTGGGCATCCTCTGAGGGCTCGGCCTCCTGAAGTAAGGAGTTAGTCACCCAGAAGGGTGGGGACGTCCCCAGCAGTGCGAGCTCCCTGGTTGTCCGAGGGTTTACTTCTCAGATATGCACCATCAGGAATGACTACAAAATACCTCCTCCTGTCTTTGTCTCTCTGGTATGATTGTGAGCATCTTTTCTCCCTGCTGGTCTTCTACTTCTTGAAAGAGAAAAAAATGTAGACAAAGTCCAAATTTTAGCATGATGCTTAGAGTCTGTTTCCATGAATACTGCATAATTACTGAGAGACAGCATCTTATGAATTTTTAGGTGTTTGCTTCCAATTCATTTTTTTTTTCCATTTACATAAAAAGTCGATTGAAACAGGAGTCTTTGTGGCAGCCTTAGTGGAATCTTCTCACGGGACTTCTCACAGATTTATGTGCTTGAAACCGAGCTTAGATAAAAAAAAACACAGAAGGGTCTGCAAAATATCACAGGAGTGATGGAGCTCATAGTATATTCTCATCACACAAATAATTCTTTTCCAGCGAGGCTAACTGCTGGCCCAGCCTCTACCCACCTGGGAACTGTAAAAAGGGTATAACATTTAAATTTGTACCATCCTATAACTTAGTGAATCTCCATCCTACAACTTAATCCCTTAAAAAAGTGAAGGTAAAGGTTTTCAGAAGGAGGGGGCCGTACAGTGCAGTGAGCAGCAGTGCAGATGGTGGGGTCAGAGCTCCACGTCACTGCGTGTGACATACATCAGGCACATTTCTTGAGGACTCTGAGAACCAACTGTCAAGCAGCAGACCCCCCTTCACAGAGTGGGAGGAGTCAATGAGATGATACATGGAAAGAGCCCAGCACAGGGTCTGGCATATAGATTGATGTTATTTTAGCTATTTTATTATTAGCTATTATTTTATATTAGTAGCTATTAGTTGTTTATTAAGGGGTTTTCTTAAATCAGGCCATTTGGTTTCAAAAACTACTCTATGAAAAACCAAACTGGACTTTCCTAAGTAGAAAGGAGCAGTTGAAGTCATGATGCAACGAGTCTGTTGCAGAGAAGAGAAGGGACTCCCCTTCAGAACAGAAGAATGTAGTATCTTTTGAGAATGAGTCCACTTTGCTTCCCAGAAGGCTGACTTTCAGGCAGAGGTGTGGAGGGGAGTGACTAGAGTGGGGAGGCCACCAATGCCAACTTCATCTGCAGCCACTGAAGGGCAGGGAGGCAGGCTGGGGCAGGAAGGAGAAGCACCTTCCCCGAACGGTCTGACTTCATAGCTCAGGCCGTCACTTCATCTGCTTCCCTCTTATGTGTGGACAGATTCATGTGTTTCAGTTTTACGGCTGCTGGAAAGCTAATTAATAATTCCAATAAAGCAAATGCTTTCTTTTTGGCAAGGGCATTATAGATCAGTATAAGTTGAATGTGTCCTATTCTGTTGGAATAATAAACTCTTTCATAGTGTTAGAGATATTATAAAATCCATAGACTTTCCAAACCTGAATGGAATAAAGACAGGTAGTTAATCTCCTTTGCACTTTCTTATGAGGGAAATGGATTTTTGACGTAAATTTTGTACCACTTCTAAATTATTTAGAAACTCATGTCCCACTTGCTGTGTAAAGGATTTTTTTCCCAAGTAAATCTGAAATGCTATTAAAATGTCAAAAATGTGCAATCAACACCAAATTTAATTACCTTTTACACTTACTTTAAAAATGGTGTCGGACATAATCCCATTTGACCCAGCGATATCAGCAGGACAGTGATTAATGTCCCCATTTGATAGATAAAGAACCTGAGGGATGCAAAAGTAAGGGCTTTGCCCAGTTAGTGGCAGGGTTGGATGAAAACCCAAGTCTTCTATCTTATAGTCCTGATACTATCCCATCATATGTGAAGGCTTTCCAAGCGATACAAGCCATAGTAATGCCTTCTGGAGATGTCTACATATGGAGATGTCTCCTCTTCCCTGTTGGCCCAGTGAAGAAAGCAGTACAGGTAACATCAAATCTCCAGCATGGCTAGAACTTGGCTGTGGTGGGAGTATTTACGCCATGGGCATTAGCAGAGGCAGGCTTCTGCCTATGTGCCATCATGATAACCAAGGCAATACATGGAGATTCTGGAAATCAACTACAAGGACTCAGATTTGGCAGGTTCTGTTCTGCGTTCTGATTTATTGTGCTTTTGGTAAAACCCACAGATCTGTATTTTACATAAGTGTATGTTTAATTTATAATATGTGACATAGCTGTATATATATTAGTGTCAATGTTTTAACATTTTTAAATTGTGTATCATTCAAAATCCAAAAGAGATGAGAGTAGACGTAATAAGATTTTTCTCTCCCCCACCTCTGCCTCTCATCTTATTTCCCAACCTTGGAAGTAACCAACATCATCTCTGTATTCTTCCAGAGCTACTTTATTCACATAAAGGCAAAGTCATAGCTAAGTATTTTCCTATATATTACACAAATTTGGGTAAATTTAACCAAGCTCTACAGGTGATTCTGGGACAAGTAATCACATCATCAATCAGTCCTCCTGGAAAGAAAACTGACTCATCTAGAACACAGGAATTCCTAGTGGCGATTTCTCATCATTTTTTGTATCGTACAATGAAATGCCCAGATCTTAGTGTGCGGCTCAGTGAGTGATTGACATGTGTGTGCACTCATGTGACTACCACCTAGATCAAGATATCGAACATTATCAATGATTTATTTTTCACCCTTCACTTATTTCACTCCCCCCCACAAAGGGCAAAATTTCATTCTTTTTTTATGACTGAGTAATATCTGTTGTATGTATGGACCACATCATTTTTACTCATTCATCTACTGATGGGCATTTAGGTTGCTTCCGTACCTTGGCTATTGTAAATAATGCTGCAATAAGAGTAGGAGTACTTATATCTTTTCAAACTAGTCGTTTTGTTTTCTTTGTGTAAATTCCCAGAAATGGAATTGCTGGGTTGTATGGCATTAGTTTATCACTTTTTGAGAAACCTCCATACTGTTTTCCATAGTGACTGCACCAATTTACAATCCTACCAGCGGTGTACAAAGGTTCCCTTTTCTCTACATCCTTGCCAACACTTGTTATTTCTTTTCTTGGTAGTAGTAACCACTCTGACTGGTGTGAAGTGCTATCTCACTGTAGTTTTGATTTGCATTTCCCTGATGATTAGTGATATTGAACATCTTTTCATGTGTCTTTTGGCCATCTGTATGTCTTTTTTGGAAAAATGTTGGTCCTCTGCCCATTTTTTAATTTCTTTTTTTTTTTTTGGTGTTGTATGAGTTCTTTATATTTAGAAAGAATATATCCAATAAGGGGCTAATATCCAAAATATATTCTCACATACAGAATTGTGAGCTGCCTTTTTGTTTTGATGATGCTTTCCTTTGTAGTGCAGAACGTTTTTAGTTTGATATAGTTCCATTTGCTGGTTTTTTCTGTTGTTTCCCTTGCCTGGGGAGACATATCCATAAAAAAATTAATAATGATGATGTTCAAGACTGTATTGCCTTTTGCTTTCTTCTAGGAGTTTTATAGTTTCAGGTCTTATATTTAGATCTTTAATACATCATGTGTTTATTTTTGTGTATGGCATAAGACAGTTTCATTCTCTTGCATGTAGCTGTCCAGTTTTCCAAGCACCATTTATTGAAAAGACTTCTTCCCATTGTATATATTCTTGTCTCCTTTGTCATATATTAATTGACCATGTGGCATGGGGTGTTTTTCTGAGCTCTTTATTCTCTTGATCTATGGGTCTGTTCTTATGCTAGTGCCATGCTGTTTTGAATACTGTAGCTTTGTAGCATAGCTTGAAGTCAGGGAGCATAATACCTCCAGCTTTGTTGTTTTTTCTCAGGATGGGTTTGGCTATTTGGGGTGTTTTGTGGTTCCATATGAATTTTAGGATTATTTGTTCAAGTTCATTGAAAAAGGCTGTTGGTATTTTGATAGGGATTCCACTGAATCTGTAAATTGTTTTGAGCAGGATGGCCATTAATTCTTATCCATGAGCACAGGATTTATCAGTGTCTAATTTCTCTCATGAGCATCTTGTGGTTTTCAGGGAATAGGTCTTTCACCTCCTTGGCTAGGTTTATTCCTAGGTATTTTATTCTTTTTGATGCAACTGTAAATGGAGTTGTTTTCCTGATTTCTCTTTCTGCTAGTTCTTTGTTAGCATATAGGAACGCAAATGGATTTCTGTGTATTAATTTTGAATCCTGCAACATTGCTGAGTCAAGTTATTAGTTCTAATAGTTTTTGGTGGAGTCTTTAGGGTTTTCTACATATAATATCATCTGCAAATGGTGATAATTTTACTTACTAATCTTGTCTGATTGCTGTAGATAGGACCCTAGTACTGTGTTGAATAAAAGTGGTGAGAGTGGACATCCTTGTCTTGTTCCTGATGTTAGAGGAAAAGCTTTCAGCTTTTCACCATTGAGTATGATGTTAACTGTGCGTTTGTCATATATGGCCTTTATTATGCTGAAATGTATTAGATTTTGTTGAGAGTTTTTAGCATGAATGGATGTTGAACTTTGTCAAGTGCTTTTTCAGAATCTGTTAAGATGACCATACGGTTTTTATCCTTCCTTTTGTTAATGTGGTGGATCACATTCATTGATTTGTGGACATTGAACCATCCCTGCATTCATGGAAAAAATCTTACTTGGTTGTGGTGATCCTTTTAATGTATGTTTGTGGTAATGATTTCAAACTGTGGTTCTCACACTTGAGCATGCATCAGAATTATTTGCAGGGCTTGTTAAACACATCACTGGACTTTGAGAACCACTAATCTAAGGCAATATTTACTAAGTTCTACACTTATAGCTCAAGTTAAGTGCCTTCCCATAATAAATCATAAAATGGTCATAAAAAGAGCCATATGTTGTCCTTACTAGATTGCAGACATTGTTTCAAGCATGTTAAGCCTACAACAATTCTATGACATAGATACTATTATTTATCTCATTTTACAGAAGGAAAATTGAGGTAGACAAGTAATTTCATTCATTCAGGTAATAACTGATAGAACCAGCCTGACTCCTGAACCCACAGGTTTAACAATCAGTGTGTGCTGCCTTCCAGTCCTCAAGACAAGGCCTTGCTTTGAAATCATCAGAACCAAGTATGACTAAAAGCATCTCTCACTCACTACATTTCACATTTCAGAGCTATAGAGTAACATAAAAGATAAATATGTATTTTTTAACAGAAGAAATTTTCATTTTGATGCATGCAAATTAGTTTTGTAAAATGAGACATATCAATATTTTGTACCCATTAACACATTTTTAAAAATACAGATTTGTCACCACATTTTGTGATCAGAAGTTTGTATATAATACATAAAATATTGCCCTAGTTAATATACATGGGAGTTATTTAACTCAAATCAGTGGGGTCCAATTACTGTGTGGGTTGAATCCAACTTGTACCAGCTTTGCAAGAGTCAGTTTTTAATTTTTACACATATTTTATATATGTCCTGATATAATGTCATCAGCTAGAAATTGGCCATGGTGGCAGTATTTACTCCATGGAAATCTGCAAAAACTCAAAAAGCACTTTTTTGTTCCTTTGGAGAAGTGGTTATTAAACACTTCCCAGCATACCACTATTCCAGTAAGTCTTGTATCCCAAATCAAATATAGACATTTTCCTTAATAGGGACTTTTAAAAAGAAAGATATTTAAAGTAGTATATTACTAAGACTGGAACATTAAATAGAATGTTAATCACAGTATTGACTTTTTAACTTTAATCATGTATTCTTGCCAGGAACCAAAAATGTAGATTAGACACAGAATTTATCTCTCGTTCCTCTGCTATTAAGTATCTAAATAATTATTTCTGTAGTCAAAGCCCTAAAGCTAAATACATGATGAGGAAAAGGTGCCCCAGGTCCTTACTCTGATGGCCCTAGAATGCAAATCAGAAGTCTAGATTTTTAATAAATCCTCTAGCAACTGAATGAACAATGTGGAGTGGGTCTGGGCCAGGTTTAAGTTAGCATAGTGTTTCTAAATCTCCTGCTTTTGACTCTAGTAGCAAGCGTTTCCTAAAACCAAGTCACATTCTGGAATTTTCTAGCATTAAATAGGCTTGGAGTTCTCCAAACAATTAGGTTAAGATTATTTATACATTTTCCCTATTGACCCTTTCATTCCCTAAAGTGGTAAGCAAAAAACATTTTTACTCACCTTAGTAATGGCTGCACTTTCAACTTTTGAATAAATTATGTATGTTTAATGGTATTTTAATTACTTACTCCCTGTTTATTAAGCCCAATTGTTGATGGCCAAAAATTCCATTCAGTAATTAGAATAGTGCTTTTGTTATGGAAAATACTGGAAAACCTGGACTGGATCACTGACAGAGGAACCAAGGGGCACTTGGAGGTCTTGGAGTGTTGAGGGTTTTTTCACACCGGCGGGCTCAGAGGGGAGTAATCTCCCAAGGTCTGAGCCCCGAACAAAGGCAAAGGGAGCCATATATGTCTTTCTGCTCCTGTATCTGTAATATTCCTCCACGCACACCAAGCGAGCAGGCAAGGGGGAGTGAGTTTAGGGAGTGAGCGCCTGGCAGAGCGGGGAGTGAAGGGGAGGGGGAGACAGGGGAGCCCCCTGGGCTAGACTGCTGTCCTTGTAAATTTTTCCCTAACACTTTTACCCTGGGAACTTTTACTACTATGATAATCCCTGAATAAAACTGTGTGATACCATGTGGCAATGAGGAGTCAGGACAACTAGCATCATGCAGATGGCTTGGGGTTTTAAGGGCTTTCACATTATCCCAATAGTACCTAAGGGCCTTTGGCGACTCTGTCCTATGCTTTCACACATTCCTACTGTTCTACAAAACTACGCCGACCCCCCAGTACTCAAAAACCACCCAAAAGCCTTCTCTAAAGACCTGTCTCTAAAGCTTTCTCTAAACTCCTGATAAAAGAGGGCAGAGAAGTAAAAGATCTTCAATGGGAACTGTGTTCCTCACTGAGGACTGCAGAAAGGTCAGTTCTCCTGAATCCCTGCCATGGTAACCTGGACCCCTCATCCTCTCAGGTCCAGAACATACAAAGCCAACTCTCTCATCTGGAGTACCCCAAAATTTCCACTTGCATGAAAAAGATAGTAAAGCCTTTTATCCTTTAAATTGGCCTCACTGGTAAAAAGATCTAGGATTGGTGGTAAGCCATGTTCAAATCACAAGGTTCCCATCACTGTCCAGGTCAAGTGTTATCCCAGACCCTCTTCTGTGCTGTAGTGACTTGTTAATGACAGAGGTTGATAGAGGATTTTTAGGAAGATTTTTGAGAGACCGGCTAGGGAAAGGAGGTTTGGGATGAGAAGGGTAAACTTTCCCTTGTTAAACTTGCAGAAAGTCTTTCTTATGCCCCAGGTTTCCCAAACGCTGCTGTTCTCGTCAGACAATTTTATCTAATTAACATCTATTTTTCACTTCCTTATGCAGTAATCAGTGTTCAATTACCAGAACCCAGCTGCTGATGCTTAAAAAGTACTGAAAAATCAAATTCATACAATAAATCCTTAGATGCCCTCACTGTCTCCTAAACCAAGACAAGAGAGAATGATTCTTCTACTTTCCCTCTTTCTTTTACCTACATACCTTCATTCCTTTTTTTATAAATCCTTTTGTGACTGTAGTTGCAGTCCAGGACCCATTATTGAAGGCTGTAAGAGGGTCAAAGAAAAGAATAAAAACAAACATGAATACTAATTCACAAGTTTCCATTGAAGGATAGTAAAGGACTTCAATATTTACACACTAATATTTTTTATTTGGTTTTAAGGAATCAACTTTGAAGAGCATTTTATTTAAAGTTAATATTCATTTGTCTGTTTACTACAGAGAATTTTATTCTCCAGAGGAAAAATGTTATCAGTTTGCACATTCTAGAAGTGTTAGCTTTATAAGAGGTGGGGTCACTGAGAGCCTTCCAAAGTCCTTATAAACAAACTTGACTTATGCTTAATTAAATGGCTAATTATTTTGCTAGTGATTAACTTTCAAAAGGTCAAATTTCTAATTTGGTCAAATTGTTTTTCGTGTGCACTATATACATTTTATAATATAAGTCTTTGTTGAATTAGAGGGAAAGGGCAAGGAGGAGGAAGGTGGTATGAAGAGTGAAGGACCAAGGACAGGAAAACGGCAGGAGGAAAGGAAGACAGAGACGGTGACTTTTTATATAATTGATGTGAAAAATACAGTTATACATGTATAGAGCTTGGCAAGAGACTCTGCTATTTTAAGAGAGAGAACCAAGATTTGCTAAGGGCTTCCTACAGGCCATCCACTTTGTGCCCTTGAAATCATTTAAAAATCTCAACAAATAGCTGAAAGATACTGCTATTAACCTTGACATGAGGAAACTGGGGCTGAGACTATGCACCACGATTAACATAGTTATCACCACTGGCAAGGGAACTAGATAGGATTGTCCTTAACTTCCTATTCCCTTCGCATGTTATCTATCTTCATGGTTGTGTCTGTTTCCATGGCATACACAATATCTAAGATTTCTTGATAATTGGTTGCTGAATCCAAGTCTTTAAGCATGAACTCAGCCTCCAATTATAACACCATTGATATGAAAACAGTGCAGTCCACTGTATAGAAGTTCTCACACTAGAGTTCAGAACAAGGCTTGAGGGTCTAAGGCAACATACTTCCTCAGGGGTTAACAGAATTTATAAGCACCTTCCCACAGCAAGTATGAACCCAAAAATCAATATTGTTTACTTAGGGTTGAAATGCAAAGTCCTTGCTGTCATAGACCTTTGGCTATAAAGATAGCAGCACCACAGCCCCCAAAAGGAAGAATTTTCTCAATTCTAACCCCTGACCTCTTACTTGAACTTGGAAAAGTTTTCCCTAAGATTTACACTGAAAGTACTCACTTCGCTTTTAGTCAGCATCAAGGGAAGAATCACTATAACAGAACCCCTGAACCCAAGGGAAAAATCAGACTCTGGTTATCATGAGAGAAATCCACATGTTCCCACAATAGTGGCCACATATCTGCCTTGGCCTGGGACACTTTGTGCTTTTCACCTGCTGCCCAGAATGATTATGAATGGTGCCCACTCTTCACAAAAGTGTCCCGGTTTGGGCAGTCTACCTGTAGAAGACCTAGATCAGCTGAAAGCACACAAAAATACCTCCCTCCCACCTTGGGCTTTGCTATATTGAGGACATGCAATATCCACACATTATGAGACCTTAGTAAAACAAAAACCAATAAATTATGTAATTTAATTTTGCTTAGCTTATAAAATATGTCGAAAGAAAGAAGTTCTTTGTTCCCCTGCCATCACAGAGTCTGTATTTTGGGAAGATGGATAGAGGAAGTTCAGCAAGGCTATGGAGTTAATGACAGACCTGGGTTTGAATCCTAGCCCTGCCCCTTACTAGGTGAAAGGCCTTGTTCTAGTTGCTCTTACCTCCCTAAGCCTCAATTGCATATTCTCTTAAGCGGATAGGAAAATAGTATACCTATCACCCAGGGTTGTTTTTACCAGAATAACTAGGGCTTTAGAGCCAGAAAGACCTTAGTTTAAATCCTACTTTTACCACTTCTTTGTGCATGACCTTGTACAAGTAAATCTAATGTAGAGACTCGGTTTTCCCATCTGTACTTATTTGAGAGGAGGAGGTTTTGAGGACTGAATAATATAATGTATATAAAGCAAGCGTGTCATACGTTTTATTATTATTTTAAAATATAATATGGGAAGATACATAATAAGGCCTATAAATAATTTGTACCAGAAATTGCTAGTTAATATGGCCCATTTTTGGCCACACATTATTAGATACTAATAGGCCTAGTTTGAATCACAGTTTTCTTATCTGAAAACCAAACTAGGATTTCACATAGCTTTAAATACTCAAATAAGGTTTCACATAAACATAACCTATGAATCATACCCCTGAAGTGGCTCAGTTGAAATTTTAAATGACATTATTTTCCATAAAACAAAGTTAGAACTGCGAGAATTTGTTTATGTAAGCTGTTTTATACTGTCTCTGAGCTCATTTATACCTTACCCATTTCTTACCTTCATCTTGAGTTGTGAAAATCTCAGTTTGCTGAGCCATTTATTGGTTTTTCTTTCAAGACAATTTATCCAGATGAGGATAATTAGCATGGCTATTGCATGAAGGTAAACATAATATTTAAGATAATGTGATTCTCTATGATTCTAGGAATGTTTACCAAAATACAAATAAACTGGCAAATATATATAGGCTTCCCTAGCATGTGTGTGTGTGTGTGTGTGTGTGTGTGTGTGTGTTTAATAACACTGAACTGAGGATACTAAGTTATTCCCTTTTAAGTTAATATATATACATTCACTTAATAATGTAACACATTGTATATGTAATCTCCAAGGAAACACATAGGTACCAACTTAAACCCTCCAACAAAGAGTGGGAAACTATAAAAGAAGAAAGTATATTTAGTTCAGTACATATAAACTAGGTACTTTATGTGCCAGGCAGGGCTGGGAACATAGAGATGAGTAAGTGCAATTCTTGTTTTCAGTTAATAGTCTAGTAAGAAAACTTGTCCAGTAAACAAATTAATGGCATTAATATCATTTTCCCAAAATGGAATCAAATTATAACTTTAAATATCAAAGATGCATTTTATTACATTATTTAATACATTGAAATATTTCATAAAACAATGTCCAGTCATGGAGAAATAATCACATTATCTGTGAATCACCTCCTTTAAGTGGACTATTATGTAGACATTAAAATTATGGTTATAGGAGATATTTAATAACTTGGAAGATTTTATATGAAAAACGCTAAGAGAAAATAGATATAAATTTGTATTTATATTATGAATATAATTAAGGGAAAAAATACCTTTGTGCCTCAAACAAACAACTGTGCTACAAGTAATGGGTATTTATTCTAACACTTAATATTTCGGTGTATTTCTTTATTCATTCTGTTTTTTGTTGCTTTAAATCTGCATTATATTATATACTAAGTTTGAACAAAACAGGACAGAAAAATATAATGAAAACCTTTGAAATTCAATCACAGTACACCTCTGTGCAAGTGGATAACTAGTATAAAGATCTGACCCACTTTATCTTTCATCAGTTCTTTAACTGGCCACGTTATAAAGTTGGGGCAGAAGTCAAATCCCCTTTTTGATAACTATTTCTATCTTTCCTGTGAATATCGCAGTGCTCGATCCCTACCTTATGATTTCCTCACCTGTATTATGTATATACATGTCTTATCTGCTTCTCTAGAATCTATGCTCGTTGGGGTTGGCTCCTCTGCGTGCTTCCTGGAATGGCAGTTCTCAACCATTGTGGCCCCAAACCCTAAGTGTAGAATAAATTAGTGGGGAAAAAAGGGCTCAAGTCAAAGATACAAGGAAGGGCACGGTAAACCTACCTGATCTGTGAAGTAGCTCTTTTCATATATAGATGTGTTTCATATCGCCTCTTGTGTGTCCTGAAAGAAGGTGGAGGACAGCGCTCTTGTGCTCAGGACAGTACCTTGAGGGAAGTAAGTAGTGACCTTTCATTGACAGGTGATAGTAACAGTAGTTGCCCAATGTCTCCAAATGTCGGTCCTTTGTTACCACTGTCATGACTTTTGTTGAATCTGTCACCTGCCCTATATTTACTTGCTATATTTTAAATTACTCATTTTTAAAACATAAATATCCTAAAACTAAAAATTTGCTGTATGATTTTTGAATGGAAAGTAATTTATACAGTGGAAACAAAAGAGTGTTATGTTCTAGCTACAATTTCTTATCTTCCAAGGCTCTGAAAGAGACCTCTCCATTTGGAAAAATGACCAGGGTTAGAGAGATATTACATCTGAGTCGTTCTCATTGTAAACAGAGAATTAACAGTAAATTTAAAGGGAATAACTAATTCAGGCTTACTAAACATTTTGTATCTCCTAAAATCAGATCGGAATGCATATACACTTTGGGAAACACATTAAAGATTGTTTCATTTTTTACATGTCATTTGTCAGAATTCTGTAAGAGCAGTACGAGAGTCAAATATCTAACAAATGCTGGAATGGGGACCTGCTCTCAAGCCTGTCAACACTCTCAACATGCCACCACCCCTTCTTATGCCTCAGTGCTGTTTTGGGCTTTTTTCATCTTGTTGGTTGGCCTCAGTTGCTATAGCGAGTATTAATGAATATTCTTCTTTCAATTGAGTTATTTCTAGTGAGGGAACAGAAATCATATCTTAATTTCTTTCAGTTGAAAATATATACATAGGCAGGTAGCTAAACTACATTTCCCAGCCTCCCATGCAGTTACGTGTGACCACATGATTGAGTTCTGGCTAATGAAATGTGAACCAAAATTACAAATGCTGTTGTCAGGTCTGGTCAATGAAAATAATCCTTTTTGTCCTCCTCCATATGGAATGGAAAGGACTTAAAAAATGTAGAAGCCTGGGGCCCAAGTCCCTCAGTGTTTCCATGGAGCCAAACTAATAAACTGCTGGGTTAAACCCCTGAGATTTCAGAATTTATTTGTTATAAAAGCCAGCAGAAATTTATATATTTGTTCATTTCCAGAGTGTTCCAGATGGGATTTAAGCCAGCTATCTTGTCTGAACAGCTTTAAACAAGAAAAAAGCTAAAATCCCTAGGTGCCTTCAGCACCAACTAATTAAAACCAGGTTATCTCCAGAGAGATTCCCTAGTCATTCATGAGTACCCACACTTCAGAGAGTCCAGTTTTTCATAGAATAGATAAAATTCAGGAATCTGAAGGGGAAACTACCTAACAGAATTCTTCTCCATTTAATCTTATTTTTCCAAGTAAAATTTAATAACCTTATGAAAGAAAAGTAGTGGGCCTCTGTGGTCACCCATTTCACAGAGATATGGCCTTAGAGGATCTTGAGGACCGAGCAGTTACCATAGGAAGGCAGACAACTTCTTTTTTTTCTTTTTGACACCAACATGAGATACATATTTCATAGCTTTTCCTGACTCCATCTTCAGAGGGATTTTTAGCAGGAATTTCTGCCCTGGGTTGTGGTTATTTCAGCTTTCTTATTTGTAATGAGGTATTTAAACAGGCCTTAAAATCTACATTAATAGACTAGTCCAGTGCCTCCAGATTACCTATTCCTGGAGGTGACTACTTACATCAGGAAAGGTTTTTAAGGACTCCCTTAAACTGATAGGTTTTAAGACTAAGAGTCATTTGCAATATTTCCCTCTCTCTAAGTAATAGTAATAGCTAATAATATCTATGGAACTCCGACTTTATATACGCTATTACATTTTATTCTCACAGTAACCCTGTAGGATAATTACTGTTATTCCCGAGATAAGAGAACTGAGAATAAGAGAGTGTTAACATTTAAAGACATTTTTGTTGTTACAAATCTGTGCTCTTAGCCTTTACCTTATACAGCCTTACAGATTTGGGACAGCATGTATCACATTTTTGAGGCCATTGGCATCTTACGCCAACTACCCTTTAATTTCAAATAGACAGACCTCTAAGCAAGATAGAAAACCACTTTCATATTTAAGTAGAATACATATATTCTGTATGTCCAGGTATTCCCATGTAGACCAAAAGGAGACTCGTAACTGTAGAAGAGCAAATAATCTGCATTTCAAAGAGATTAAAATACACACAAGAACAGAGGGCTCTCCATTTTGAGGGAAGATTAAACAGAAACTATTAATTAAGGACTTAGGACAAGCTTTGCTAATTGTTTACCAGTCACTTGAATACAAAATGAACTTATGTTTTGAAATAGATACAGCCTGGTGGAAAGCGGATTCAGAACCATGAAAAAAAGCTACCAAAAGCATAGTCCAGAGGGAAGGTGGGGAAATTTTGTTTTTCTCTATTTTTAAAAGGGAGCATTACTACAAAAAAAAAATTACCTAAATAGTTATTTATAGTTGCTATCATTTAGTGATAACATGAGAAAAGATGGAAGAAGTACAGGGTATAAAGCTTATGAGCCCTGCCTTTGAAGGGTAAAAAGTCCTGCATAGAAATACTGGCTCCATTCCTGATGGAGGCTATATAACTTTAAGCAAATGATTGAGCAAGCAAGAAGGGTACTTCCCCTGCAACAGAACTTGGGTAATCCCTCATAGTAGTCCACTGTAGTTAAAGGCACCTCATGACTTCTGTCTGACTTCTTTCTGGGAAATCTAAAGAAAAAAAATATTCAGCTAGATAGCCTCTAATGGCAGAGTACAGGCAGGTACACTGGATGGAGGTGGTTCTGCACTGACAGGGTTTTTCTAGGCAAACGAGTTTTCCCCAGGCCTAATGAGGGCAACATACTTGTCATTCAGTAGTGCAACCGTGCTAGGTCCTTTCAACACCACACAGGAGGGTAACAGGGTCTCAGCAAATACTACCTGGAGGTAAATATTCCCAAGACTAGTCAACAAGCCAGAATAGAGATACACTCATCCACATCAAGGGAACTACATATGAGGTATCCTATTATTGTGAGTACCAAAGGGCCCCAGAAATTGTCCCATACAAGGAAATCAGTTTTAAAGTCAGCCAGTCCCATAGGACACTAAGTTATCTATGACAGTTCCATTTATTTTATTTTATTTTGGTATCATTAATCTACAATTACATGTGCACTATTATGGTTATTAAACTACCCCCTTCATCAGGTCCCCCCCACCAACCCCATTACAGTCACTGTCCATCAGCATAGTGAGATGCTGTAGAGTCACTACTTCTCTTCTCTGAGTTGTACAGCCCTCCCGATGCCCCCCCAACATTACATCTGATAATCGTAATGCCCCTTTATCCTTCTTATACCTCCCTTCCCACCCATCTTCCCCAGTCCCTTTCCCTTTGGTAACTATTAGTCCGTTCTTGGGTTCTGTGAGTCTGCTGCTGTTTTGTTCCTTCAGTTTTTTTCTTTGTTCTTATACTCCACATATGAGTGAAATCATTTGGTACTTGTCTTTTTCGGCTTGACTTATTTCACTGAGCATAATACCCTCTAGCTCCATCCATGTTGTTGCAAATGGTAGGATTTGTTTTCTTCCTACGGCTGAATAATATTCCATTGTGTATATGTACCACATCTTCTTTATCCATTCATCTACTGATGGACACTTAGGTTGCTTCCATTTCTTGGCTATTGTAAATAGTGCTGCAATAAACATAGGGGTGCATCTGTCTTTTTCAAACTGGGCTGCTGCAGTCTTAGTGTAAATTCCTAGAAGTGGAAATCCTGGGTCAAATGGTATTTCTATTTTGAGTTTTTGAGGAACCACCATACTGTTTTCCACAATGGTTGAACTAATTTGCGTTCCCACCAGCAGTGTAGGAGGGTTCCCTTTTTTCCACATCCTCGCCAACATTTGTTGTTGTTTGTGTTTTGGATGTTGGCCATCCTCACTGGTGTGAGGTGATATCGCATTGTGGTTTTAATCTGCATTTCTCTGATGATTAGCGATGTGGAGCATCTTTTCATGTGCCTGTTGGCCATCTGAATTTCTTCCTTAGAGAAGTGTCTATTCATGTCCTCTGCCAGTTTCTTAATTGGATTATTTGCTTTCTGTTTGTAAGGTGCGTGAGTTCTTTATATACTTTGGATGTCAACCCCTTATCGGATACGTCATTTATGAATATATTCTCCCATATTGTAGGATCTCTTTTTGTTCTACTGATAGTGTCCTTTGCTGTACAGAAGGTTTTCAGCTTGATATAGTCCCACTTGTTCATTTTTGCTTTTGATTCCCTTGCCTGGGGAGATATGTTCATGAAGAAGTCGCTCATGTTTATGTCCAAGAGATTTTTGCCTATGTTTTTTTTTAAGAGTTTTATAGTTTCATGAGTTACCGTCACGTCTTTGATCCACCTTGAGTTTACCTTTGTGTATGGGGCTAGACAGTAGTCCAGTTTCATTCTCTTACATGTAGCTGTCCAGTTTTGCCAACACCAGCTGCTGAAGAGGCTGTCATCTCCCCATTATATATCCAAGGCTCCTTTATCAAATATTAATTGACTGTATATGTTTGGGTTAATGTTTGGATTTTCTATTCTGTTCCACTGCTCTGTGGGTCTGTTTTTGTGCCAATACCAAATTGTCTTGATTACTGTGGCTTTGTAGTAGAGCTTGAAGTCAGGGAGCATAATTCCCCCTGTTTTATTCCTCCTTCTCAGGATTGCTTTGGCTATTCGGGGTCTTTTGTGGTTCCATATGAATTTAAGAATTATTTGTTCCAGTACATTGAAGAAAGCTTTTGGTAGTTTGAGAGGGATTGTATTGAATATGTAGATTGCTTTAGGTGGTATAGCCATTTTGACAATATTTATTCTTCCTAGCCAAGAGCATGGGATGCATTTCCATTTGTTAGTGTCCTCTTTAATTTCCCTTAGGAGTGTCCTGTAGTTTTCAGAGTACAGGTCTTTCACTTCCTTCGTTAGGTTTATTCCTAGGTATTTTATTCTTTTTGATGCAATTGTGAATGGAATTGTTTTTCTGATTTCTCTTTCTGTTAGTTCATTGTTAGTGTATAGGAAAGCAAGATTTCTGTGTATTAATGTATCCTGCAACTTTGCTGAATTCAGATATTAGTTCTAGTAGTTTTGGAGTGGAGTCTTTAGAGTTTTTTATGTACAGTATCATGTCATCTGCAAATAGTGACAATTTGACTTCTTCTTTACCAATCTGGATGCCTTGTATGTCTTTGTTTTGTCTGATTGCTGTTGATAGGACCTCCAGTACTATGTTGAATAACAGTGGAGAGAGTGGGCATCCCTGTCTTGTTCCCAATCTTAGATGAAAAGCTTTCAGCTTCTCGCTGTTAAGTATGATGTTAGCTGTGGGTTTGTCATATATGGCCTTTATGATGTTGAGGTACTTGCCCTCTATTCCCATTTTGTTGAGAGTTTTAATCAGGAATGGATGCTGAATTTTGTCAAATGCTTTTTCAGCATTTATGGAGATGATCATGTGGTTTTTGTTGTTCTTTTTGTTGATGTGGTGGATGATGTTGATGGATTTTCGAATGTTGTACCATCCTTGCATCCCTGGGATGAATCCCACTTGATCATGGTGTATGATCCTCTTGATGTATTTTTGAATTCGGTTTGCTAATATTTTGTTGAGTATTTTTGCATCTACGTTCATCAGGGATATTGGTCTGTAATTTTCTTTTTTGGTGAGGTCTTTGCCCGGTTTTGGTATTAGAGTGATGAGTTTGGAAGTATTCCCTCCTCTTCTATTTTTTGGAAAACTTTAAGGGGAATGGGTGTTATTTCTTCCCTATGTGTCTGGTGGAATTCAGAGGTGAATCCATCTGGCTTGGGTGTTTTGTTCTTGGGTAGTTTTTTGATTACCGATTCAATTTCGTTGCTGGTGATTGGTCTATTTAGTTTTTCTTTCTTGTTTGGTCAGTCTTGGAAGGTTGTATTTTTCTAAGAAGTTGTCCGTTTCATCCCTGTTTTCCAGCTTGTTAGCATATAGATTCTCATAATATTCTCTTATAATTCTTTTTATTTCTGTGGGGTCCGTCGTGATTTTTCCTTTCTCATTTCTGATTCTGTTTATGTGTGTAGATTCTCTTTTTCTCTTAAAGAGTCTGGCTAGGGGTTTATCTATTTTATTGATATTTTCAAAGAACCAACTCTTGGTTTCATTGATTTTTTTCTATTGTTTTATTCTTCTCTGATCTTTATTATATCCCTCCTTCTGGTGACTTTGGGCCTCATTTGTTCTTCTTTTTCCAATTTCAGTAATTGTGTCTTTAGACTATTCATTTGGGAATGTTCTTCCTTCTTTAAATAGGCCTGGATTGCAATATACTTTCCTCTTAGAACTGCCTTTGCTGCGTCCCACAGAAGTTGTGGGTTTGTGTTGTTGTTGTCATTTGTCTCCATATATTGTTTGATTTCTGTTTTAATTTGGTTATTTATGCATTGATTATTTAGGAGCATGCTGTTAAGTCTCCATGTATTTGTGAGCCTTTTTGTTTTCTTTGTACAATTTATTTCTAGCTTTATACCTTTGTGATCTGAGAAGTTGGTTAGTAGAATTTCAATATTTTTGAATTTACTGAGGCTCTTTTTGTGGCCTAGTATGTGGTCTATTCTGGACAATGTTCCATGTGCACTAGAGAAGAATGTGTATCCTGTT
Organism: Smutsia gigantea; assembly: GCA_032199065.1. Taxonomy (NCBI): domain Eukaryota; kingdom Metazoa; phylum Chordata; class Mammalia; order Pholidota; family Manidae; genus Smutsia; species Smutsia gigantea. The sequence goes on along the minus strand of JAVSCE010008509.1, from coordinate 502,488 downwards.
GCTTTTGGGTGTAGAGTTCTGTAGATGTCTGTTAGGTCTGTCTGTTCTAATGTGTTGTTCAGTGCCTCTGTGTCCTTACTTATTCTCTGTCTGGTTGATCTGTCCTTTGGAGTGAGTGGCGTGTTGAAGTCTCCTAAAATGAATGCATTGCTGTCTACTTCCTCCTTTAATTCTGTTAGTATTTGTTTCACATATGCTGGCGCTCCTGTGTTGGGTTCATATACATTTATAATGGTATATCTTCTTGTTGGACTGACCCCTTTATCATTATGTAATGTCCTTCTTTATCTCTTGCTACTGTCTTCGTTTGGAAATCTATTTTGTCTGATACATGTACTGCAACACCTGCTTTTTTCTCTTTGTTGTTTGCATGAAATGAAATACCTTTTTCCATCCCTTCACTTTTAGTCTGTGTATATCTTTGGGTTTGAGGTGTCTCTTGTTAGCAGCATATAGATGGGTCTTGCTTTTTTATCCATTCTGTTACTCTGTGTCTTTTGATTGGTGCATTCAGTCCATTTACATTTAGGGTGATTATTGATAGATATGTACTTATTGCCATTGCTGGCTTAGATTCGTGGTTACCAAAGGTTCAAGGGTTGCTTCTTTACTATCCAACAATGTGACTTAACTTTCTCGTTAAATTATTGTAAACACAGTCTGATGTTTCTTTCTCTCCCTTCTTATTCTTCCTCCTCCATTCTTTATATACTAGGTGTTTTATTCTGTGCCTTTAGTTAGTATTTGGATGGTCTGCTTTCTTTGCTATGATTTTATTTTCTCTGGTGACATCTTTTTAGGCTTAGGGGTGCTTCCATCTAGAGCAGTCCATTTAAGATATCCTGAAGTGGTGGTTTATGAGAGGCAAACTCTCTCAACTTTCGTTTGTCTGGAAATTGTTTAATCCCTCTGTCATATTTAAATGATAATCGTGCTGGATACAATATTCTTGGTTCGAGGTCCTTCTGTTTCATTACGTTAAATATATCATGCCATTCTCTTCTGGCCTGTAAGGTTTCTGTTGAGAAGTCTGATGGGTTTTCCTTTGTAGGTGACCTTTTTTCTCTCTCTAGTTGCCTTTAATACTCTGTCCTTATCTTTGATCTTTGCCATCTTAATTATTATGTGTCTTGGTGTTGTCTTCCTGGGGTCCCTTGTGTTGGGAGATCTATGAGCTTCGGTGGACTGTGCGACTGTTTCCTTCCCCAGCATGGGGAAATTTTCAGCAATTATTTCTTCAAAGACACTTTCTATCCCTTTTTCTCTCTCTTCTTCCTCTGGTATTCCTATAATACAAATATTGTTCCGTTGGATTGGTCACACAGTTCTCTTAATATTCTTTCATTCCTAGAGATCCTTTTATCTCTCTCTGCCTCAGCTGCTCTGTATTCCTGTTGTCTAATTTCTATTCCATTAACAGTCTCTTGCATCTCATCCAGTCTGCTGTTAAGCCCGTCGTTCGCTTGTCTGATTTCTGCATTGTCTTTCCTCAGTTCCCTCACTTCCTCCCTCAGCTCTTGCACATTTCTCTGTAGCTCCATCAGCATGGTTATGACTTTTATTTTGAATTCTTTTTCAGGAAGATTGTGCAATCCATCCCTTCAGGCTCCCTCCCTGGGGTTGTCTGATCTTAGTCTGGACCATATTCCTCTCTTTTCGTAGCTATAGAAGTGGTCGCTGGTAGTTGCCACGTATGTCAGCTGGGCTCTTTAAGACTTTAAAAAGAAAAAGAAAGAAAAGAAAAAAAAACGCCCACCAGGAGTAGATTCTGTGGGGATGCTGTAGGTGGCGCTGTTGCTCTACTTTTTCACAGCCATGGCCGCGCCGCTCCGCAGGGCCCTTTATAGGTCTGGCTGGGGTGGGAACAAATGAGAGGCTGCTGATCTCTTGGGAAGTCTTAGTGCAGCCACCCTTTCCCAGTCGCCAGCTAAGGGGTCTGAAACTCCCCAGGACTCCCAGCCTGCTGGGCTGAGTGTGCCGGGGCGATCCGGCTCCTCCACTGGGCTCCTGTCTCTTTACGACCTGTGAAGAAAGCGCGCTTTTTTTTTCCTTCCCTGGAGCTGGCTGCAAGCACCCTGGCGTGTTCCCCGCTCAGATCCTGCACCCTCTGTCTCTCCAATCACCACTACACTGCGCGATGTGGGTCAGCGCTCCCCGTGCAGATCACCGGGGCTGATTATTTCACGGGGTGTACTTCCACTCCCTCCCGGCTCTGAATCCTCTCCTCCCACCGGTGCGCTGGGGTGGGGGAGTGCTTGGGTCCCACCAGGTGGCGGCTCTGTATCTTACCCGCCTCATGGGGTGCCGTGTCCTCTCAGGTGTAGCTACACGCTGTGCACTTTCCTGTGTATTCTGGTCTTTTAGGAATAGTTGTATTTGCTGTATTTTCACAGATATATATAGTTTTGGGAGGAGATTTCTGCCACCCTGCTCTCGCCGCCATCTTCCCGGAAGTCGAAAAATAAAGTTCTTGATTTTCTTTCCTCTCCTGAATAAATTATATCTGAGTCCTGCTTGTTCAACTTACTAGTCTCTGATTCTAGCACAGACCACCAGTATTTCTGAATTTACAGTTCTAGGCACCTAGAACATATCATCTCAGATATATTTTGGACACCTTTACTCACTAACTCCTTTATTTTCTTCCCCACCTCATCACCCACCTCTCTCCATTTGGGAAACAGCATTATTAAAAATAAATTCTATTGTTAGCTAGTGTGAAAGTTTAAAGAGATTTCTGTGCTATCCATTTATTGTTCAGTTGCCAGTCAAAGAACTAAATTAATCATAGAATTTCCAGACTAGCCATTTATCATTACCTTATCATCAAAGCAGCTTTTTCTCTTCTGAACTTTATTTTAAATTAACATGCAGCAACTATCACCTCTTTCCTTTCTTATTTGTGCTTTTTAAAATGATGGCAGTTTGAAATGGTCCATTTCTCTTTTTCCCTGCTACCAATCTATTTCTCCTTATTTATCATCTGTTGAGGCTCTCCTTCCCTGGTATACTAATCTATCCACATAGGAAATCCATGTCTTTGTTTGACATGTTTTCTGTCCTAATGGGTGTTGCTTCAACAAACTATTATCCCATAAAAAGTTATAACGGTAACTCATCACAAATTAACAGAGGAGATGATGAGAATCATAAAGGTTATGAGCCCACCCATGTCCCAAAGCTAAGAAATGTCAACCTCAGATTTTGAACCAGGTATTTCTGAGTCACCATTTCTATTCTTCTATATTGCTTCTTCAAGTTCATTTCCTGATGTTTTTATTTCTATTCTTATATTAATAGAACAAGCTGTAAAATAAATACCTATAGCACATAAAAAGTTTAAGTATGAACATAGCCAACTTCACACACTAGGTTTAAAAAGGTACTAAATCATTGTTCTGAGAGTCCCTTTGATCAGAGTTAATGGAACGGGCCTAGTCCACTCCCTACAGATTTTAGTTTCCTGCTTCATTCTTAACGAAACAAAGTTCATCTTGTCAAACCTTGGTCACAGTTGGACATGACAAAAAAGCTTTCATTCTGAGACTTCTGATGGTGAAAGCTAAATGGAGTCAGCAGTTTGCCCTTCGAGACTAAAACTGAGAAATATCTGTGATGAGAAAATAAAGCACAACTTTCCTACACAGTTTTCAAACTACATCAAAGAACTTTTGAAGAGATATGGCCCCAAATTATCTACTTCTGCCAACCTGAAAGACCGTAGTACCATGGGAGAGGTAGGCCAGATTTGGAGCAAGCTTGCCTGCTGCTGTCTGCCTGCCAAATACCTGCCCGCCCTTCTTTGTGACAGTCCTTCACTTTGGCTGGAACCAGAATAACCAATTTTAAGGAAACAATACCAGACACTCTCTACCTTAGTTTTAGCTCCTTTCTTGTTAAATTACAGCCATGACTGATTTAGGATACTGTCATTTCCATGTTAGACACAGCGAGGTTAAGGGATCCAAGCAATTTTAAAATAAACTGGAAAGTACAGAGTAATAAAACTTTTATCTTGAACTTAAATAGTCTTATAATTGTAATAGAAAACACATTTTCCCTGCCCTACCAAAGAAATGCTAAAAAGCATTTGTAAAATATTATTTTCAAGGAGCGGAGAATGATTAATCCGCCCAAGGAACCCACACCTCTTGGCCCAGTGATGGCAGGAATCCCTCCTCCCCCCAGTGCTCTTAGGCCATCGCAGCGACTGACAGGAGGCTCCCTCTGGCTCCCAAAAGGCTTGCAGTCATCTCTGCCTCATCCTCTCCTAAGTCCGCACAGCCATCTCTGCTTCAGAGCCCCTCTGTCCGTTCACCTAAGCCTGCTCCTGGGGCCTGATGCGTCCACTTTGATTCCAGTTTGGATTCACACAGCTTCCCGGCTTTCCAGTTTTTCCCTCCTGCAAGTCTGTTTGCCATGCTGCAGTCAGATTAATCTTCCCAAAACGTAAATCTGATCATATTACTCTTTTGCACAAAACATTTTAATAGCTTGCCATTGCCCTCAGGATAAAGTGCCAACAGCATATCACAGTTTACAAGCCCCTTGTAAATCATTCCCCTAATTACCTCTTCAGCCTCTTTTCTTTCCTGTTTTGGTTCCGACCCTTCTGGACTACTGTAATTCCCTGATCAGAGTGTTTCCATGTCTCCGCACAGTGTTCTCTTTGCTTAGAACTCACTACCCTCTCTCCACCAAAGGAGGGGGCTGTAAATGTAAATATGCTGTTGCAAGGCTACTATATATTTTACCTTGAAGCAGTTCAATAACTCTAAGTGGATTGTGACAAACTAAAGATGGATTCTGTAATCCCTAGAGCAATGAATAAAATGTAAACAGAAACTAAGAAAAGGAATTGCAATGCAATACTAAAAACAAATTGATTAAAACAGAATAAGACAAGGAGAAAAGAACAGAATATGTAAGCAACAGACAACAGGTAGCAAAATGACATTCCTCAATGCAACCATATTAGCAATATTTGGGTTAAATGAACAAAACACTCAAACAAAAGGCAGATTGCTGAGCTCATCAGACTGATTCAAAAGGGACAACTAGCCACATACTGTTTATAAGAGGAGCTCTTTAATTACAAAGACAAAATATGTTGAAATTAAAAGAATGGAAAAAATGTATCATGAAAACATTAAACTTAAGAAAGCCAGAATTTCTGTATTAATCATTCAAAATGACTTGAGGTTTTACTAAAGAAAGATGGACTCTTTCTAATGATAAATGTTCAATACATCAGAAATTAAACACACGCTTAAGTATCAGGGCTTCAAAATATGTGAAACAAAAAAAACCTATAGCACTTAGGGACTTACAAATTCACACTCATAGGTGGAGATTTCAACAGACACCTCTAGTTGATAGACTATCTTGGAAAAAATAAATAAGGATTTGGCAAATCAGACCACAAACAATGATATTAATCTTGATGACTTTTGTAGACCACTATACCCCCAAACAGCAAATTCACATCTATTTCAAGTGCACACAGAACAGTCACCGAGGTCATTTGTGGGTCCACAGAACAGTCTCCATGGATTTCAAACGACTGAAATTTTGCAGAGTATGTTTTCTGACCACAGCAGAATTAAAATAGTTTATTTCTAAGTCTTCAGGTCTTTTCTGGGGTTTTATTGTTCTTTAGTTCTAACTCAATCTTAAACAATCCACAAGTCAGAAAAGGAAGCACAAAGGAGAAAACTGTTTAGACTGCATGACAAATTTTTAAATATATATTAAAATTTGTGAAATGCAGTTAAGCTTATATATTAGAGAAGAAAGGCCTGAAAGTCAGTGATCTAAGATTCCCCCTTAGGAAGTTAAAAAAATCAAAAGAGCAAACTGACCCCAGATGAACCTGTACCAGATATCTATGTATATTAGAGTTCAGAATAGAGCCTTTCGTGAACTGCATGCTGTTTTACCTCAGTCTGCGCCAGACACTGTATTCATCTCTTTACAGTTGTCAGATACCGAAATTGTCATAACTCTAGGAAGCTATTACTATCATCATCCCTACTGTCCCTCTTTTACAGCCAAGGAAACTGAAATGCAGAGAGACAATAATTCTTCCAAGATCAGGTAGCTAAATAATGGCAGCTCTCAAGGTTTAAACCCAGATCCGTGTGCTTCCCAGTCCTGGGTCCTTTCCATTTTACTTGCTGCTTTACGTGTATGTCTATCTAGCTAGATCCTAACTCAGCTTGTCTTCCTTGCTCCCTTTCGTCCCCTGTCCCGCAGGCCCGTGACCAAGGTCAGCCTCAGAGGTGGAGTCATGCTTCACCCGGCCGGATCCTGCTGGCAGCCGCTCCTGGGTCTGACTGTGGTGTTAGTGTTCATGGGCCCCACCACTGGCTGCCCTGCTCGCTGCGAGTGCTCTGCCCAGAACAAATCCGTCAGCTGCCACAGACGGCGTCTGATTGCCATCCCGGAGGGCGTTCCCATCGAGACCAAGATTTTGGACCTCAGCAAGAACAGGCTAAAGAGTGTCAACCCTGAAGAATTCATATCATATCCTCTGCTGGAAGAGATAGATTTAAGTGACAACATCATTGCCAATGTGGAGCCAGGAGCCTTTAACAATCTCTTTAACCTTCGTTCCCTCCGCCTAAAAGGCAATCGTCTGAAGTTGGTCCCTTTGGGGGTGTTCACGGGGCTCTCCAACCTCACCAAGCTTGACATTAGTGAGAATAAGATTGTCATTTTACTGGATTACATGTTCCAGGATCTGCATAACCTGAAGTCTCTAGAAGTGGGGGACAATGATTTGGTTTATATATCACACAGGGCCTTCAGCGGGCTGCTTAGCTTGGAGCAACTCACCCTGGAGAAGTGCAACCTGACGGCAGTACCGACGGAAGCCCTCTCCCACCTCCGCAGCCTCATCAGCCTGCACCTGAAGCATCTCAACATCAACCACATGCCCGTGTACGCCTTTAAAAGACTATTCCACCTGAAACACCTCGAGATCGACTCTTGGCCTTTACTGGATATGATGCCTGCCAACAGCCTCTACGGTCTCAACCTCACATCCCTCTCCATCACCAATACCAACCTGTCCACGGTCCCCTTCCTTGCCCTTAAACACCTGGTGTATCTGACCCACCTTAACCTCTCTTATAATCCCATCAGCACTATTGAAACAGGCATGTTCTCTGACCTGATCCGCCTTCAAGAGCTCCACATAGTGGGGGCCCAGCTCCGCACCATTGAGCCTCACTCTTTCCAAGGGCTCCGCTTCCTTCGAGTGCTCAATGTGTCTCAGAACCTACTGGAAACTTTGGAAGAGAATGTCTTCTCCTCCCCTCGGGCTCTGGAGGTCCTGAGCATCAATAACAACCCCCTGGCCTGCGACTGCCGGCTCCTCTGGATCCTGCAGCGACATCCCACCCTGCACTTTGGCGGCCAGCAGCCCATGTGTGCTGGCCCAGACACCATTCGTGAGAGGTCATTCAAGGACTTCCATAGCACTGCCCTTTCTTTTTACTTTACCTGCAAAAAACCCAAAATCCGAGAAAAGAAGTTACAGCATCTACTGGTGGATGAAGGGCAGACAGTCCAGCTGGAATGCAATGCTGATGGAGACCCTCAACCTGTGATCTCCTGGGTGACACCTCGAAGGCGTTTCATCACCACCAAGTCCAACGGAAGAGCCACTGTGTTGGGTGATGGCACCTTGGAAATCCGCTTTGCCCAGGATCAAGACAGTGGGATGTACGTTTGCATCGCTAGCAATGCTGCTGGGAACGACACCTTCACAGCCTCGTTAACTGTGAAAGGATTCACTTCAGACCGCTTCCTTTATGCCAACAGGACCCCTATGTACATGACCGATTCCAATGACACCATTTCCAATGGCACTAATGCCAATACTTTTTCCCTGGACCTTAAAACCATACTGGTGTCTACAGCCATGGGCTGCTTCACATTCCTGGGAGTGGTTTTATTTTGTTTTCTCCTCCTTTTTGTGTGGAGCCGAGGGAAAGGCAAGCACAAAAACAGCATTGACCTTGAGTATGTGCCCCGAAAAAACAATGGTGCTGTTGTGGAAGGGGAGGCGGCTGGACCCAGAAGGTTCAACATGAAAATGATCTGAGATCTGCCACTCACACCAGTGTTCCTGTGTCATTGCGGGTAACCGGCGCAGCGGCCCGGCCCAGGAAAGCACCCGGTGAAAAGGCAGCTTAGGGCAGCTGCCCTGTGTCAATGCAGGGCCTACGGACGCAGGAGGACTTCTCGTGGAGCTGCTCCGCCAAGAGGCAGGCAGGCATGTGTCAGAGCCTTCACAGCAGGATACTAAACGTTTGCATTGCAAATATTGGCATTCTGGGGATCTCAGTAATGAACCTGAACCTCTGGCTCATGCTCGTGGACAAGTTATTCAACATTTTCTACCACTGCAAAAACAAAAGAAATAAAAAGGAACAACCTACAATGTAGGATTTCCGCATTAAAAAGACACATTTGTCTAAAACATACTCTACAGAAAAATTTGTATCTATGATTATCATTTGTTAAAGCCTTGCATCATACCATATTGTTGGTTCTACACCACAAAGAAATCAATATATTCTTTACTCATTTTTTTGAAACATGTATGCTGTATATGTTTTAAAGCAATATGAATGAGAGGTTGTGCTTTTAGTTACTCACCACTAAGACCCAAGTGTGATTTCATCTTCCTTCACATACAGATGATCCCTGGAGGTCCGAGCGCAGATATGGTGAAAGAGGCGTTTGTCTGATGTAGGATGCCCAAAACAGGACCCGAGGCACAACTGCTCAACTCTGTTAATTCTGTGACTATAAATAAAGGCATGTGCCTAGTTTTGATACAGAATGGAATATTTTTTATACTTGTGATATCACACTGGACCAGTTTACTGTAACAACGCCTTTGGTTTCTCCAGAGGGTGGTGTGCCCTAGCTGTACCTGTAAAATGGAAGGTAGGTGTTAGTAATGAAAATGGTCCGTTTAACCACAACTTGATTTTACTTTCATCAGTTGTGACTAATGGGTTAATTGTTATGTATACTCATAGAGTAAGATTCACCTTGTAGCTCAAATCAAGCATTCAGGAATTCAAAAGCTCTCTGAATAAGTTCTCAGATGCCAGCACTAACCAAGGTAACCCATGCGTAACATGATGTTAATGCAACTAAGGATCTGTTCAAAAGCTGTCTGAAGGCTGCACGGCTGCTAGTCTAAAGCAACATCTAGCTACTGCCACTCCAGTGTTGTCTATTCAAAGTCTGTACACACAGTATTACCTTGAATGGGCAACTTCAGCATTTCTCCCTGCTTCCTAACCAAGTAGATTTTGGGTTTTATTTTGAAAATTCCCTTGTATAGACAAGAGGACTAGTGTCTTGTTTTTACAGAGCTAAGGAGAAACAAGGTGAATTAAAAATTACTGGGTTTTTTTTTCTTTACTGAGGACAAACTAGTATGTTAAATTGTCTGACACTTTTGCTCCTCTCATCCACAGAAATTTGCCCAATTCATTTTGTATTAATGATTGTTATTCAAAGTTAAAATACTACAATTTTTTTTTAATGGCCTCATGCCTTTACCACCAATGATCTGGTTCAAATGAGACAATTTCATTGACTAAATATTGAATGAATGGCTTTCAAGGCATATATTTGTATAATCTGAGAAAGCACTGAATATAGAGTATTCATGAAATGTGATATATTTAATCAGCATAGGAACGGTAGGAAATTTCTATACTTTACACATTTTGAGAGGCATTTGAAAATGACCCCACCTGGACAGGTGTAAGCTGGAGTATAAGGTGTCTGAGGTTTGTTTCTGACATGTCAGACTGGGAGTTTTTGACTTTCAAAAAGCTGGCTCTTTTTTAGTATTTGAAATTTTGAGGAATTTCAATGAAATTAAATTGACCCCAATAATGAAGTGACAGTTCCAGAAATTGTGTTGCCAATTGGATAAGAAGCATGGTTAAATGCATTTCTTCCTTTATAAAGGGTAGAAAATGAGCTAAATAGGCAATTCTTCAATCTTTCTAAGTCATTTTTTCATTTGACTTTCCTGATGATTATCACAGATCTTTAAGAAATTCATTTCCCACTTATGGCAATTACTTTATATCTAGCAATGCAAATCAAGATCTTTTGTAAATTCTATCAATTCCACCTTGTGTGCAAATAGAATGGAGTCTTTCAAATTTAAAAAATAACTTATATTGGAGAGTCTTCCAAAGTTAATAGAAAATGTTTTATCTTAATTTTGCAACATTCTATGGAGCAAGTGCTTATGACTGTCCAATAAATAAATTAAATAAGGAAACATTAAGCAATTAATAAGAGCTTTGTGATTCTATTTTCTGTCAAAATAAAATTTGACCAAAAACACCTTAGTCAAATGAAATTAATCTATCCATGAAAAGATTTAGTTATTATTTTTGGAAGAAGAGCGACTGTCCTCTCCTAGAGGTTTCCATACTCTGGCGCATGGAACAATAGTTATTTGAGATATTAAGAAGCATTCTTCCAAGAAAGAGTCCCTAGACTAGTAAAATGGGAAAATGCTGCATTTTGTGACCACCTCCTGGAAGTTTAAAAAATATATAAGGCTAATAAATCCTCTGAAAAGTCCTGTAAATAAGAAACCTGTTTAATATTTTTTATGGTAGGGTTTCTGCAATTTATTTGGACATGAAGTACTTCTTTTTATTGTATAACTGTCAATATCTTTAAAAAGTTCCACAGAAGCTAGTTTGGTCAACTGGACTAAAGTAGTACTCTTCTGAAGTATTCCTCAACTCAGTGTCTCTAGTAAGAGTTAAATTACTCTTTGAAATGGGCTCCAATAGATTACAAAAAATATACTATGTGCATAAGTGATCTGATCATAAAAATGTACTGACCAAAAATTTCTAGAAGAATCTGCTGCTCTCTGCCCAAAGTATCATAGTAATGGATTTATAGGTAATTGATTAGTTATCTACATTCTCACTATTGGTGCAGATCTTGGGTTCCATTGATTCTGGGCTCTAGCATGGAGTTTCACAAAGGTATTTTACCTTATGGCTTCAGATTTCCTCTTTGTTACATCAAACTGGACCATGATAGAGAATAACAGCTCAAACCATCAAATAGAATAGTTTTTCCCCTTAGTAAGTCATCTCTGAGTCATCTTCTTCCCAGAGGATTCGTCTCAAAGTATCCTAAGAAGAAAAAAATTGTTTGGCTTAGCATTTAGATCCGGTTTGACCAGTTTTCTGTATCTGTATAGTAAGCATTTTCAGAGAAGGATTTATTCTCTGTAGGCATTAAATCTCTGGAAGGAAAAATTCCCTAGTGGTCTGAGAGCCCTGATGCATCTCCCCAAATGTCTGAATACATGTCATGAGAATACGCTGACTCACCAAGCCATTTTGCCTAATGTGTTCCTGGCCAGGGATTTCTACTTTTCCAAATTCTCACATTACTCACTTTTTAAAAATCTCTTTTCATTTTCATTGCATTTATAATTATGAGCTTTTCAAATATTCTTAAAGTCTGAAAATGTAAACCCCAGGAATTACCAAAACTTGAACTTCCTAGTTCCTGAGGATTTTTCTCAGATTTCTGGTTTTGCTCAAGTTTCTCAGAAATTTTGCTTATCAACAATTCCCCAGTAATATGAGGGCACTTAGGATTTGCTCTACAGTGTTTTGGGTGGATGATTTTCCCATTGTTCTATCAAGTATTCTGCTCTCCCCAGCCCTCAGAGAAGCCCAGAAGTTACAATCTTCTATAACTTTTTTAAAAAGGATTATTTAAATCTCACCTGCACTGAAGGCTGAATTTTGTCATTTTCCATGACTCAAGTAGGAATATATTTACATATTAAAGTACAAAAGAGAGGATGTGATTTTGGAGAATAAAAATTGAGTAGAACTCCATGTAAATTAACTTGCCCTTCCAGGGTCTGCCTTCATCTCTACATCAAGACATTTGAACTTCAGGGAGTGTCCTCAGAAGCTGTTCAATGACACAGACTATGTCTTGAGGCTTTCTAGGAAAGAAAAAATACATCATTTTCAGTTTAGAAGACTAAGACCTGACAAAAAGACATATCAAGAGTTTAAAGAAAGGTTTGGGGGAGATACTTAGATCCATTTTAATTCTATTACCTTTATTCCTAATTTTTATAGTTGTTGTCTCCTAACTGAAAAAGAATAAAAAATTATGCTTTTCTTTAATTTTCATCAAAAAAATATTGTCTTTTTATCTCTGTTCCCTGTAAACTGGTGACCTTTATATAATTCACATGAGCTATTCCAATTGGATAGTGTGGCAAAACTTTTGGGGCCAAAGCCATTCATTCTACTCCGTAGTTAGGTAAAGATTTATCATCTTTATTACTGGGATTAGGTCCTAGGAACACTCCTCATTATACTAATACATCATGTGCCTGGTTATGGAAGTTGCACCACTGGCTTTGGAAGTTCCATCCTTTCTATTAAAAGCCTTGGTTATTTTCTGATTGAAGAGTTCTAGAGTTACTCTGCCTTGGTGTGTGGAAAGCCTTGAGAAATGAAATACTACCTGACTTGTTGATTTTAGAATTGCATGCTTTGCTTAGGCAACAGAGGGTGCTTCCTTTCTCTCCTTCTAAAGCCATTCCCAAGAGAGCCTTCTCATTCTCATTCCAGCAACAGCACAACCACAGCTTCACGACCTAAGTCTATAATAGCAAAATGACAGCTGATTTGCCTCGCTATTTAGCTGTTAGCTAACAAAAACTGGGCTAGGGCCCATAAGTCTAAATTTGTAAGATGCGGCCAACTAAACTATGTTTTATATCAATTAATGACAGGTTTTCAAATATGAAGTTGGTTTGTCTGTGTTGGGAGCAGTAAATGTAGCTGCATATTTTCTCAAAAAATGTTAGAGAATGGAAACTGCTTATCTAGTGTGAGCTTTCCAGCAGGTTGCCTAGAATAAAATGTTTGCAGGAAAAATAAATATGATTAAGAAGTTTGTAAAAGGTTTATTTTTCTAAAACAAGCTTGGAGCTGATGTTCCTCTTTCAAAATAGGAGAATGTGATCAAGACAAGCTTGCATGCGCCCCAGACTGCCCTTCTCCAGTTTGCCAAGGTCTCTAATTCGGCTTCTCTCTCCCTGGTCCCCATCTCCCTGGAGAACATCCTGGATGGAAAGGAAGAAAAGAGCAGGGACTCTAGCTCCCCTGAGACAACCCACAGAGAGAGGAAAGCTTTGCCATTCCCCCACCTTCCTGGTCCTTTCCTGACACCACACTGACAGGCCTCACCCTCCAGCTCTGCCTTCCTCAACACTGCCACCTCCCCGCTGCTGTCATACCTCATCAATGAATATTCTCTCCAGGGATAAGTCTTCTTTCATTGGTTCTCAGAAATCCTTGGGTGATTGTTAAACTGGAAATTGCTTTAATAACACTTTAAAAGTTAAGACTTACCATTCACATAATCACAAGCTGACAGCAATCTGCAGGTTGAGTGATTCTGATTTTTTTCTCTCTCTCCTCTAGAAGCAGGTGGGTTGATATAATGCCAGCCTTAAATAGAAGCTTTATTTATAGCCTTAGCAGAATGAGAGAAGAGCTGGCATAATCAAAACAGTACTGCATAGTTTAAGGAAGGCTTTACCTTTAATATGCAAAATAACCATTAGAACACAAAAAATGCAAATGTACATCCTACTAAATTGGTTAACTATATTAATCCCCAACAAAGCTCTAAAGATAACTTTCCATACTGAAAATGGGTCAGAATCAAAGATTTTGTGCCTATTTAATAAGGACCAAGGAAAAAGAAAAGCTGAAGTTTAGTTGCCACATTAGCATTCTTCGTTTTGTCGCACACCTCCTATTCAAAATTGTTTTAATATGTTTACTGTCCATTAGAATATAATTAATACAATCTGCAACAGTGCAGAATCAACAAATAATGATTGAGCCGAAGATTCGGGCTTGCAAAAGAAAATTCTCCCCATCTTGAAACAATGTGTGTCCAAAAACATACTGATTCATATACATTTCTAATTGGAGAGTGAGAGACAGGAATGAGTCATAAACTTTGTTTAAAGGCTGTTTGGATGTTCTCTTCCTCCCCACTTACGAAATCAGGTGCACCACACACAAGTAGATTGCTTGAAATGCAAGTCAATTGTCTTACTTTTTTTTTACCATATACTATGGAATGCCCCAAATTATAATTTTAAAAGCTATTGTTTATATATACATATATAAATGTGTAGGGGAGGGTGACTTGATTTTTTTTTTAAGTGTTTAAATGTAACTGTTTTAAAGTTGATGAGCTTGAGCAGGAGAGGGGAAAAGAAAAAAGAAACAATGTGTGTCTGTGTTTTTCTTTAGGGTCTTTTATCCAAATCTTATTGTGGGGACATCCCATGACTGGAAGCTGCTAACCAATGACCTACAAATTTTTTTTTAGTGCCTGATAGCTTGTTTTTGTTCTTAAAAAATTAGTGTTAATGACAAAAGTCATCTTAATTTAAGTTTGTGTCTCACTGACTTATGGATTTATTGTTGTGGGCATGCTTTGTTTTTTTTTAACATGTAAAAACAAGTTAACTTATTTTATTAACATGTAAAATAAGTTAAGAAAATGTTTTCTTTACTGATGTAAAGGGCTTAAGCATCTGACATCTCAGTCAAATCCATTGGGGTATTATCAAGAAATGAAATGTAATAAAAGACAATTTGAGTCATCAGAAAATATTTCCTTATTGAGAGAGGTAGGTTATATGAGCCTTACAGGGAACATGAAGTTGCTTAAATATCTTTAGCACTGTCATATATTAGATCAAAAAATCTACAAATCATCTCCAGCCAGAGAGGCAGCAGGTCCCGAGCGTGGTTCGAGGGGTAACGTGCGGAGAGCGCTGAGGCCAGGCTATCAGTCTTCATGCGGAACTACCTCAGTGCGATGGCTCAACTTGCTGGATATCCACATCTAGGTTATTTCAACCACACTCTCAAAATATCTCACTTCAGTGAAGATACATTTTATATCACTTGCAAAATTATCCCAAATTCATTTGTTTTGCTTACATGGGCCAGCGATGGGCATGACTTTAGGCATGGAATATATCTGAGCAAGAACTGAAGGATCCAGCGAGCCATTCATGTAACGTAGTCACGTGATTTTTGTGCGCTTCCACTCAGCCAACTACCAGTGATTCAAGGTATTTCATGTAAGGTCAGAAGGCACAAAAAATTAAAAAAAGACAACCATTTTTTCTCATCTTTAGGCAAATTGAAAACAAGGGGAAAAGAAGGTTGTCTGATGTTGAAGAGGAAAAGAATTGAAAATATAAAACTTATGCTTGTACAATCTCTCCACTTAAAGTGAGTGTGGTCTCTCCTTACCTTTGGTACTTAAGGTAATGGGCTTTAGGGAGATGGGCTCTGATAGCTGTCATCCTGTGGTGTCTTCACTTCCCATGTAACTTGTTAGATGCCTTCCAGGGAAGAGAAAAGCGGAGAAAGAGGCACCGAGCTGACAGGAATGGTACCTGGAAGCCACTGATAAGTGACAAGAAAGCCCTGGCTTCACCTCCAGGCAGGAGCAAATATTCAAATTCTGACACTGCTAGCAAGAAATTCACAAAAGGCCCCTTTGCTGTTGTTGAGCTTGTCCCCGGAGAGGGATCTGCTTCTCCCTGAGGATTTCCTGGTATTGCCAGAGCTGTGTGGGTAAGAGTCACATCTCTGACAGTGGGCTCTCCTTTCACACTGCTAAACTACCAGGACTAAAACAGATTTTCCTTGACGGCAATTTTGAATGTGTTGAGTACACACCTCTGCCAATAAGTATGTCACAAGTTAGGTTGTCCAGTAAATGCACTAATCTGGGAGAAGATGGTTCCAATACTTCAGGGCTGATTCCTTAGAACAAGAAGAAAAATAATGAAGTCAAAATTTTAAATGAAAGCTAAACATACGTTTAACTCAGCCTAGCTTTTGGCTCCATACTTATAAAGACATTCTAGCCATGTGTTGCTTTGTAAATTTAGAAGCCCGCCATAGTTTTGTGTTTCTGGAAGGTTATTTTTGTTGTGTTTTTCCCTCTCATTTTCCTCAGTCCTGAGCATTCTGCTCCATCTAGCTTGCTGTTAATGTTTCTGTGTCATTTGATATGGTTGAAATAAAAGTTCTGAGTGTCTGTGCACTCTCTTTAAGCCAGATAAGTTTATTATAGGACCCAGGATTCTTTTCCTAATTACCTCATTGTCAGACCTAAAACCCAGGTCATGAAGATTAATGTGAAATAAGGCCAAGTTAAGAAGAATATTGAAAACTGTAAAGGGAAATTCACCTATTAATTCTTCCCCTGATTGGTGGAAAGCCAGAAAATACTGGCTTCTAGGGCTTCTCATTCTGTCTTTCATTAGCTCATAAATAACTCATACAAAAACTAAAAATTATTTCCCTCTAACAAAAAAATTGGATTGAGAAGGAAATCCCTTGGCATAGTGATGCAGGCATTGTTTCATTCCATAATACTTTGAACTGGGTGAATCTGAATATCAGGTACATTCTGTCTACATAGTACATGTATTTTAATGCCAGATACACACACACATCCATATATATTATTAACAAAACAACCATCTGGAGAAAGATAAGGAAAAAGAAAAGGCAGATGGAAACTGTGTGGCCTCTCTAAGGATTCTCACTATTCTGTTTGTCCTCTAATAAAGAAAACTAACTGGCAGTCAATCACGAAGGAGCCAGAGTCTGAGAGATGGCACCCCAAGCTGAGTCTCCACAAAAAGCCAACATACTACTAGATAGGTTACCTGTTTGCCTGGAAGACCTAAAAGGTTGTGTGTGATTGCCAGAGTTCGTTCTATAGTGAATATGTTGAATAATTCTGTTCCCTGTCGCATTGGGAGATGAATCTGTTTGACAGCTCGCTCTCCCTTTAAGAAAGAGGTAACATTTATACAAGCCCTTTCTAACCGCAGTATCACTAACCATGTTATTCCCAAGCATAAGAGATCAAGCACACTAGTACCGCGGCACAGAGGCAAGTCACTACATTTCATCTCTATTCCTTTAGCCATGGGCTATTGGCTAGATGTACAAAACACTAATAGGTTAATCTGTTGTATACATCCAGGGCTCTCATAAAAGTTAAATACTTCTTTAAACACACACACACACACACAAATCCATACCAGGACATCCAGAGTTTCTTTAAGCCTCACTGTGCATCAGTTCAAAGACCCTACTGGGAATTGATTCACTGAGGACAGAACAAATGTGCAATGCGAAGAGACTACCCAGTGGGCGCCACTGTCTTGATTTATATAAGCTCTTGTATTTTAGCAACACCTGGAGAATGCAGTCGCTTCTACTTCAGTGGTCTCAAGAGCCTTCCATAGTACTGAATAAGAAATTTGCTAATATTAATGCAGGGCTGGTTTCAATACAAGGCAGCTATTTTCTGTCCCGAGTTGTCTGCAATGAAAAAATGGGTTCATACAAATGGAAAGTAACTGAAAAATGTACCCCAGCTGGTGAGTCAAGAGAAGGGAAAATCACTGTTTTAGGTCAATGTATTTTCAAAACAGCATTTGATAGACTGGAGAGGATAAGCTTTTCAAATGAATGGCAATGAGAACATAGGTACATACAAGAGAATTTCACTTTGAAGGAAAATGGATATAGTTTCTGTATGTGGCACTGCCTCTAATATTGACTTTCATAATTTGGGTTCCAAACCAATAAATAGACAAATTCTACATTAAAAATTATTAAATGTCTGTGTGTTTATATCCTTTTAAATGATTCTGGTATTAGCTCAAGCAAATACAAAAAAAATCAGGAATCTACTTAACTACTTAACTAGAAATTGGAAATCAGATTTTGTTTTTAAAACGTGTAGAAAATTTAATTTTCCACTTATCCAAGCACAATCTCCTTTCATTCATTCATTCATTCATTCATCTATTTAATCATGCAACATCTACTGAGTGTCCATTATCATAGTAACTTAACAGCATATCAGTAAATAAAGATGTTATAAATTGTGGTCCAAACTAACCCTGCATTTCTCCACTTTCCCTTCTTTGGCTTCCATGTTGACCACAATGTGTTTCTTATTTTATCATCCAATGCATGTGGTTTAGAGATGGGCCTTAGTCTTCAACTGGCCAGGCACTAATCTGACTTTAAGGACCTACCTGCTTTAATGATCCACTCTCAGGGAGTCAGAATAGTTAAGTAATAAAAAGACAAGAATCTGGGGTAAGAGTCCCCAGGGCTCTGTCACTGGATTCATGTTTCTTTATGGACAAGCTACTTAACATATCTGCATCCCCATCTCTCAAAATGATCATAACACTACCTACCTCACAAGGGGTGCTGTGAGGCTTACTGTGAAAGCATAAGGCAACAGTTTGCAGAAATGGGGGCCTATTAAAGAGGTGCTACAGGATTTAGAGTGGCTGGACAAGTCATTGAGTATGAACCCTTTCCCCCCTGGGAGTCCCAGGTCTGCTAGGATATGTGTACTCCCTTTACAACTAGAATCTAAAATGGCATTGACCATCAATTGGCCTGGTTTATCTTTAATATGACCTCCACATGACCTCTACAAGATTCATCATAAACCCCCTCTCTTTGAGAGATGCTGGCTTGGAAAAATTATTAAACTAATTTTAACAAAGGATAATAAGATGATTCACTTCCAGGTGCTGGGGGTGGGGGAACAGTTATTTATTTTATCAGGAACAAGAATTTGAATGGATATCTTCAAGGGGATGCATTTAATTGGAGAAATTTATTGCCTAGGGCTTTCTGTTGTTTTCAGTCTGACTCCCCACATTTCTGTACCATTGTTTTAACACACATCCCCTTTTCCCCTTTATTGGAAGTAAATCCTCCTCATTTCATGATGAATCTTTTCATGCAGTCTGTTTTGCTCAAAGGACAAATTCTTTTCAACAACTATTGTAATTATTTTCTTAGAGGCCATTTTTAATTGCCATATTGTTTAGCTAAGCCCTATTGTCTTGGTGTCCTTCAAAACCATCAGTTGCTTTAAAATACAATGGTGGGAGGGGGGAACTGATAAGCACATTGTTGTAATTGATTTGTATGTTTCAATTGTCTTATCAGAAAACAAAGTTATGAACTTCATCTGTTGAGACACAAAAATAAAATACTTTCCTAAAAAACTGTACTTGGTTTTTAAATATTCTAAAACAGCATTTATTCTTCTCATCTTTTCAATGTTCCATTAACAGTGTTGCATTATTAATCATATAATAGAAACTTGGCCTTCTCCTATATTCATTGTCATAGATCAGTTCTTTATTATATACACTTGGGAGACAGTTAAGTGAAATTGTTCAAGATTGATGATTGAAAGAAATCGAGAAGAGCCATTCTGAGGGATCTGCAACTCAAGGCTGATCATGGAATTACGTAAGACGGATGGGTGTGAAGAAATAGGCCTTCCACGGCATATGGTAATATAACTTTTTCTGCCCCTCCCCCCAGTGGAAAATGTCACTGTGAGTGATGAGAAATAAACAAGAGATATTATTACATTATTTCTATTAGTCAGGAAACATTAGGAGATCAGATAACAAATAACTGTTTGATTGAAAAAAAAAACTCAGGGCCAAGATTCTGCCATACTAACTCAGACTACACACGGGCGCGCGCGCCACCCCCCCCACCCCCCCCATCACTGGTATCTAAACTAGGGCCGCCAAAACAGATTACCATAGACCTGATGGTTTAAAAAACAGAAATTTCTCACGGGAAGTCCAAGATCTGGATGCCAGCAGGGACAGTGCCTGGTGAGAGCTGCTGGCACTGCCGACAGCTGCTTCCTCCCCGAGTTTTCACTTAGCCTTTCCTTGGTGCAGGCAAAGGGGGGTAGAGAGACATTCCTCTCTCTTTATTTAAGGCCAACCAGTCTTATCAGATTAAGACACCACGCTAAGACTTCACTTAACCTTAGTTTCCTCCTAAAAAACCTGTCTCCAAATATAACCACATAGTGGGTTAGGGCTTCAACACACAAACTTGGTTGGTTAGCACTGGTCAGGGAAGACACAACTGAATCCACAGCAATTGGTTTCTGTGCATTAACGAAGTGCTACATAATCTTTATTTACCATGAGCATGAGAGATAGCATATAATATTAGGGAGGCAAGTCAGGGAAACTGATAGAAACAAGTAAAGATGTAATGAAAAGGGTTTTCAACAACTAGCAGAAAGATCCCTCTCCTGGTTTTACTTACTTTACTCCTTACCTCTTCAAGACTCTGGCCTGGCTGTCACTAATTTTCTGAAATTACATATGACTTTTCACTCTACATCATCAAAGTCCTTAAAGAACATTTTCCGATTTCTCACAACACATCCCCAGAGTTACGATTTCTCAAAAATATTAACCTCTTAAATGTCTTGCTCTCTTACTCAATCCTTAGTTAACTTCTTTCTGGAATATCCATCCCTCATCTGATGCTCCTCTCAAACATGTCAAGTTCTCCTTGGACTGTGACCCCTTCCCCACCCACCATACACCCCACAGCATTATACGGAGTCCCTTTCGAGGGCTGTCTGGTCCTCACTTTCCGGGTCAGCTGTACCATTTTCAGTGTGCAGATTGGCTCAGCCATGCGAGCCCCGTGGTGGGCTATTTGCTTGCTCCCCACGGCTACTCTGGCGCGAAGAAGTCTGTCAAAGTGTTCTTGTGTAAACAAGTACCACAGTGTTTGCTGAGACATCTGCTTGGCCTGAAGAGTCCTGGTGAAGGGAATGTAGAAACCCAAACTGTCTGTCTAAAGAAGATAACTGCCCAGATTAAAATTTGTTCAAAATGCCCACAAGCTCCCCTGTGGCTGTTCCCACTGGGTTTCCAGGTAGCGCAGAACAAGGGCACCAGGCTCGGTGCGATAAGCCAACATTTGTCCAATATTCCCGTGCTAAGGTTTGCAGTAAACCAAAATGCTGTGTCAGAGGCTAGGCCACAAGGACTTTTCCCACACTGAAAAGTTTCAGAAATTGGGGAAAAAGAGTCAGACTCCTCATGTAAAGCTATTTTACTTTCTCAAAGATTGATTCGTGTTTGCTGAGCTAGACTCCCTCATATGAACGAAACATCTGTCCTTTGCCTTCTGTGAGTTCTAAAGGGGTCAAGGCTGTGGTAATTTCTGAGGCTAGAACTTGAACTTCTAAGCCCCTCATATCCTACTTGTGTACATCTGACCATTAGTTAGCTAAGGTCCTCAAACACTCCTCTTTCAAAGGTCCCAGACAAGGCATATGACACTGAAGTAACCAGCAAAGGGTCACCTTATCTTCTTAATTATAAAAGTAATAAATATTTGCTCACTGTAGAAAATTGGGAAAACACAGAGAGATTGGGAAAAATTCTTTTATATTCCCATCTGTCAAAGGCAAATCACAGTTATTATTACAGTATAATTCCTATTAGCCTTCTTAAAGTAATAACCTAGGTTTTAAAACAGATTTAAACATTTCACTTCTACCACCAGTACCCCTTCCTGTTCTTTCCCTCCCTTCTCCTCCTCCATCTCCTCCTCCTCTTATTCCTCCTTCTCTCCATGAAATATTCCAAGGCCTCTTGAGACATGTCAACAAAATAGCTCCCAAAGTAGAAATAACCTGTCTACACTCTCACTGAGAACCTCAGGAAAGGGTTCTGAGAAAATCCTTTGTAGTGATCATGGTGGGAATTTTATCCTTACAAGTTCATTTTCTTAAAAAAAAAAAAAAAAAACCTTACTCAGGCCAGTCTGTATGGTCTCCTTAGAAATTTGCAGACCCAAACTAGAGGCAGTAATGGCTACCAATTACCAGGTACCTACCTTGTACCTGCAACTGCACAAAACAAAGCTCATTCATCTTTCCAGAAGCCCTAGAGGTGCCCACTATCTTTCTCATTTTATAAAATTTCACCTGGTGTTAATTCCAAAAACCCCCTTCTTTCCATTCTGCCTGCTGCCCCTCAACTCTGAAACTTTCCTAAGTAGAACAACACCTTACAGTCCCTTCACAAGGAGACCTCTAGCACTGCTTAGACGTGCCATTCAGCTTCCAGAGCTCCCGGTGCTGTGACATGAGAATCATTTCTTTGTAGTGCCCCCGGGCCCCGCAGCTGCCCTGGACTTCTCATTCACTCCCCTGGCGTTCTCCGCGATAACATCCACCCAGGTGAACTCTCGTACTGCTAATGTGGATCTAATGAGAGAGGCTCTGAAAATGCAATTGTAATTTGGTATTAATTAAAAATTAAATGATAGTACAGCCTACTCTTTGGTTGCTGCTTGTAAAAGCTTATTGACTGTCTTAAAGGGCAAAGGAGCATTTTCCTCCTCGGAAGTTACTATCTCGTGATGGCGATCACAGCCACCGCAGGGGAAATGAGGCGGCTCCTCGTCACCTTCAAGACCCTCCTGCCCTCGTGTTAATAAGGCCTCTTCTCATTAGCCAGTTTGGGAAATTCATTATGTAAGCCAAATACAACAAAACAGTCTGGGTTTTTCTGATGTATTTTTCCTGCTGACAACAAGATTTTCCTGAAACTGAAGTAAAAGAGAAGCTAAAACTAGAATGCACCGCCCATGGGCGGGGGAAAGCCCATCTGCTTTTTATAGGAAATCATCTCTGTGTGTTCTACAGAACTTCAGATTTTTACAGAAGGGAGGTAAATCTTGGGGTCAATAAAGCACAGGAGCACATTTGCCTTTTGGGGAACTTTGGATCCTGGGTAAGGCTGGCCATGTCTGCCTACTGGCAAAGGAGGGAGGTAGAGACTGCTCTCTGCTCCTGCAGGTTTAACGATGCAGGTGGACACTGTGGCTCTGACCCAAGCATCACGGCCATCCCCCCAGGAGGAGAAACTCCCTGCCATTGCCAGGAGAGAAAAGATCATGGGCACTGGTGGCCTGCTGCTGTTGAACAGAGCAATCTAAGAAGCCACCGGAAGTTCACCTCACTCAGGGGTTGATGAGCAGAATGGCCGAGAGGCATTCCAACACAGGAGGCTTACCACATTATTTAGGTTTCCAGTGAAGAACCTGCACATGAAGCAGGGACGGGACCGACTGTGTGCTTTTGCAGTCTTCACAGTGTAGCACAGATTATTTACGGGCCTCCTCATCTCTGTCATTCTGCCAGGACATACTTTCATTAGCCAGAGTTATCATCCCTACAGTACACTTCCTGAATTCCTTGTATTTTCACATGTCTCTGTTGGTGTGTGGAGAGACCCAGAGAACAGGCTGCACCCTTGGGTGCTCTCGGTGAGAGTGGAAACAGTGAGCTGGTGTCTGGCTTCTCTGTAAGCCTTTCACTCAAGTACTCACAGAGTGCCAGCCGGGCACCAGCTTGAAGGCGAGGCTCTGGGATCCTGCACCAAACAAGGTGCCTGGAAAGGAGATACCAAGTCCGTATCAGCACCTGCTCTTTAGCTCCTGCTCTGGCGGGAAGTCCTCCAGCAGGCTGTCTTTTCTTCTTGCCTCTGTCTGCCTTGGTAAGTGGAAAATGGTGTAAGTTTATCAGCCCTGTCATGGGAGGCTGGGCCAGGCACACGGCCCACTGACACAGTGAAAAGACTTCAGACAGAAACTACTGCAGCCAAAGCTTCAATTTTGCTATCAAGGGGCAGCTCTCCTGGGAATAAAAGCTGCTTAGAGTGGACTGTCCAAAATGAAAAGACACTTGCCATCTTAGAAATATCTTCAAGAAGACAGTGTAGCACAGAGAAGGCAAATAGTGACTCTGTGGCATCTTACTACACTGATGGGCAGTGACTGTATTGGGGTATGGGGGAGACATGGTAATATGGGTGAATGTAGTAACCACATTGTTTTTCCATGTGAAACCTTCATAAGAGCGTATATCGATAATACCTTAATAAAAATAAATAATAATAAAAAAAGAAATATCTTGATGAAAAAAGGAGAAAAAGTGGTATGTGAAAGTCTCTGCTCTGCCCCTGGGAAGTGCTTAAAAGGTGGCCAAGGGGTGTGTGAAGTCAGCACCCCCGGTGGAGGGACAGCCTAATACAGAGTTTGGTATACAGCTGGTGCTCAGAAAATGCATGTCAGATAGATGGGCGCATGACCTAACAAGACAGGACACATCATGACGGAGCAAAGAGATGAGGAGTAGAAGCTTATCAGCATGAAGCTCTTAAACAAATCATTCACTTTTTATGGGGTTTATTGGTGTGCATTTTTAATTACATAAATAAAGCTTTTTTATAGAACCACTGAAAACACAGTAAACAGAAAATTTTAAATTTCCAGTAACTGCAACGTGAAGAGAGAAACATCACTAATGTACAAGTGGTTAAATCAGCATAAGCATAAACCAATTTTTCAATATCTACATGTATTTGTAATGGGCATATATTGTTTCATAAACTTTTCTCTCTTAGCATTGTATTGTGAATCTCTTTCCATCTTAAATGGCTGCATAGAATTCCATTGTCTAGTTGTACTATAATCCATCTCATCAAAGCCCTATTGTTGAATATTTAGGTTATTTCCAGTTTTCATTATAAATGACTATGTGCTAGATGTCTTTAGAGTTAACTCTTTACTAATATCCATAATTATTTCTGCAAGCTAAATTATCTGAAGTGGAATTGCTGAATTTTAAAAATTAATGCAACTTATTGAAGCTTTTGTTAAGTAGTGACAGCATAGAAGCGCCAGTTTGCATTTTGAGTAGTAGGTTAGAAGGTGTCTCTTTTTCCTGAACCTTTATGAATTACTCTAGGTTTGATGAATGTGTCTGTAATGAAGATTATCGCTCTGTCCTTTTAGTGAAATACATTTAGATCTGACCTGGCCCTACATTATTGTCCTACAGTAATACCAGATTCTTTGTTTATAATATTTTTGTCATCCTGTAGAATTTCCTCTCAAGCTCTCATGTTAGGAGGCACATGCCTAACAGGTCCTTCTGAGTTTAATAACTGGTTAAATCCAAATACCAATAGTCACTTGACTGCAGGCAAGACAATTCACTCCTTCATTAACTCAATAAACACATAGTGAATACTTTTAATGCACCAGGCACTCTTCCAGATTGTGCATAAAAATACTGAACCTGAAAGATAAAACCCCTAACCACAAGGAACTTGTATTTCGACAGAGAAGAGAGGAAACACTCAAAAAAATACAATATATTATCAGGGAGCCATAAGTGCTACCTGATATTCCAGATAAGGCAGTCAGAGAAGTCCCTTCCGAGGAGACACCTGGATGAACTGACCAAACCAAACATCTGAAGAAAGAGATTCAGGAAAAAGGAAGAACCTGTGCAAAGGTTCTGAGATGCAAGCAATTTTGACAGGTTCAAAGAACAACAGGAATGCCAGTATGACCGAGAATGGTAAGAAATGAGAATGAAGAAGGGACCAACTAAAGCAGGGCCTGATAAGCCATTTAGAGGACTTGACTTTTCTTCTAAATGATGGGAAGTAAGAGTGTTACACACAGATGCAGTGTGATCTGATTTACATTTTCTAAATCTCACTTGGACTGTTGAGTGGAGAACAGACGATGGGTCAAGACTATGGCAGGTGAGTTGAAAGCTCTCATAATAGTGTAGGCAACTAGGTATTTCAAGCTCTTGAATCCTAGTTTGGAAGGAAGCAAGAAACTAAAAAGTGATACAAATACTCAGGATTAAAAGCAGACTGCAATCATTACATTACCTGGCTCAGCAAATAAAGAATGCCGGTTATCTCCATATCATCACATCTACTGTCTATCAGATTGTTTTCCATGTGAAGGTGTCTGTAGAGCAAGTTATGAGAATTGCTAATACACAGGAAAACTATGTCAGCACAGATGATGTACAGTCCAGTATTGTTAAGCCCAAACTGTCACAAAACACCTGAATCAATGTGACTCTTAGCCTGTCTTGCTACCAACCAAGCCAGACTCGGCGACAAGAACTGAGTTGACAGCAACAGCATTGCAAATATGAGAGTCTAGTTGTTAAGCTGTTTATAATCAAATGTCTACTAGGAAATATTATGGAAGAGCTAAATTAAAAGTTTCTATTTCTAGAAACCTGTTCACTATTTAAGTTCATAAACCTGTTTATAAAACTGTTCAGTATTATTTAAGTTTTTGAGGGGGTCAAAATGAGATTAACTTTATCATCTTAAGGATCACTGGATTGTTTAAGGATATAAAAATAGGACATAATATTTTTCTTTTAAAATCACACACAGAATGAAGGGGACCTCTGAATCCACAAGGACATATACTCAGCAAAAGTCTTAGGAAAACCAAACTTTCTGGTACTCTGTATGCACCTTTTTATTTAAGTTTCTCCTTTTAATTCCCTCTGACATGAATGCATAATGCTGAGAATCTATGCTAATGAAGAATGTGTCCACAAGATGTATAATGCATGCCTTTTAATTAGTTCTGCTGCTATAATTGATTAACATTTTGCCTGTGCAGTACTATTACAAAGAACGAACAGTGAAACACCGTGTGCATCTAGTCCCTGCAGTAAAAAAAAAAACACTGAACATTGCCATTGTATATATAATGCACCACCAAAGCAAGCCTCTGTATTCCTATTGAAAGTCTGTTGGGAGGTGCTTTATGCAGCCGGGAAAGAAGCAGCAGAAATAAAAGACAAAATGAAAGAGCCAAAGGCCCAGAGGAATGAATATCGGGAATGTTATAATGGAAGGGAACGAGATCAAGATGAATATGAAGAGCATGAGAACAACTATAACTCCATAAGGAACCTGGGGCAAATGGAGTAGACAGAAGTAAAAGCTGAGAAAGAGAGAATGCAAATCGTGGGCTCATGTGTGTGTACAGACCTCTGTATATGTTCAGGGATGTGTGTGGGTACATACATATACGTAATAGAATAACAGTGACAGAAATTAACTATAGAAATATACGGCCCCAGCACGGGCACAGAGCCTGACTGACCTCACCCGGCCGCATCCACCTGATGACACAGCATTTCTAGAAATCACGCACTTGACCCCCCCTGCCCAAGGTGAATGGTGGGACCATTTATCATTGGCTGCCCAGCCACTGACAGAGTGCGCACTGCGCATGAACCCTGTGCTTCGCACCAGGGAGACAGTGCCGAACAAGCCAATCTCGGGAGACTACAAGCACACAGGGGGTTACGGTGCTGTGACCTTGGACAGGAGAGCAGATAAACACAGAAGCTGACACAAGCTTGGGCAATTCCAGGAAGGATTTCTAGCAGAAGTGATTTGTATCCCATCATATGAAAAGTGGATGGGAAAAAGGATGATCCGGGCTAAGGGAATATCCTGTGCAAAGGACTTAAGAAAGGAAGGGGTGGCACATTTTAAAGAAATGTAAAGAGCCCAGGAGAATGGGGAGGGAGGCTGTGGGCTAGGACACCAAATAGTAAGGTCCTCTGGCAGAAGCCTGATCATGACACCTCTCCTAGGGGACAGTGTTTAAACCAAGTTTAGCAAGTTTTAGGACTCCCCACAGACCACGTACTGTGAAGAAGCACAGTGAGTTTCCAGTGAGGGAGACAATAGGCAGAATTCCTTAGGTGTTTTCCCCCATGTTATTATTTTTTTTAACAACATGCCTCTTTACATCTTAGGTATTTAACAAAGACCTGTTAGACACAGTCTGAGGATCACCAGCCAAGATAAATACACTTGAACTTAGCTCTGGAGCTTTGAAAATCTACCCCTCAGCCTGCCTGTTCAGATGCTATATATTCAAAATCACCAGCTCTGCCCAACAGGACGGTTTTGTTTCCTTCTTTCATTTTGTGATCGTCTCACTCTCCCTTTCTCCCTGCTAGCAATTTCAAAACTCTTCTCAAATTTCCAATCTTTTCCCCCATTACTTTTCGCTCTCAGTGGATAACTTCCACTTTACAGAAACCAGAAGCCATCAAATGGGCTCCTCAGTTTCCTGCTACCAAACTCACAAAAGTCTCCCATTAAAACAACAATGCTATCCACTAACCTACATTCCTCCCCAGCAACTAATCTCTCCTCCTCACAAAATTCCTCAAATAACCTGTCACTACCCGTTTGTCTGTCCGCTTCCCACTCTTTCTTCCAGCTGCATCCGTCCACTTTTCAGTGCTTGCCCACTGCATGTCTTACTAACATTTTAGTCTGTTAACCACACCCATCCTTAAAACACTTTCATCTCTTGGCTTCCATGACAGAAATCGCTCCTGGTTTCCTCCTATCTCTCTACGATCTCCTTATCAGCCTCCTATACAAGGTTATCCTCCTCCATTTCACTGCTAAACAGTCAATGTTCCTCAAGTCCCAAACTTTGCCCTTTGGTCCCCCCCCCCAACTCCATACCCCTTCCTTGGGTAATCGTGTCTATTTGTATGTCTCCAATACAGTCTGAAAAAAATCTCTTGAATTCCACACTTATCCCAGTCTTCATTGCCACTAATCTACCACCATTTTTTCTCACTCTGTTGTTGTAGCTCCTCTCCCTAGTCTCCCTATATCCTTTCTGGTACCCTGACTACGCATTCTCCATGCCATAGCTAGGGTGAAAGTTTTACATGGCAAATCTGATTATGTCAAACCTTTACCCCTTCTGTGTGCGCATGCACACACACGTTTAGAACATTTTTTATAGCTTCCTATCATTCTTAGGATAAATACCAAAAATACTGCACATGGTCTTTAAGGTTCTATAAGATCTGGCCCCTGCTTATATCTCCACCATCTTTCCCTTATTTCATACTTTTCTTTCATTCCATCTTTGTGCTTCACAAAACTATTATTCACTTTTAGATTTCTCAAATACACTATCCTTTCTCCCACCACAAGCTCCCTGTACATTCTGTTCCCTCTGCATTGAATACTCTTGCTCTTTCTTCCCTTCATCTAGCAAATATCTTCTCATGATTTAACTCTCAACTGTAAATTCTTTATAGAGAAGCCTCTGTGACAACCAGGCTCTTCATCCTAAACCCTGGAGCCAGAGGTCTTACTAGGTACCTCATCATCCAAAAGTAGCTGATATTGAAGAACATAAAAACAGATCATTAAAAATAGATATAGTCCCATCTGGGAGATTATGTCTTGTGGAGTCAGAATGTCTTTTGACACATATATTAATATCTTTCTGCCCACACCAAAATAACACATCAGGGAACTACACAGTAGACATACAGATGGTACCTCTTGATGATGCATTTACTAGTCGACACTCAAAATATTCGTATCTTGATCCCATGCTCAGCACTCTGCCGGTCCACAGACTTAATACCTATGGGAGGGACATTTCTACAAAGGCACACATAATATGCCACCAAATGAAAGCTGAGGTTTGGTAGGGACTTTTGGGGACCATACATCTTACACACACAAAAAAATGGAGTGCGATGGGGTGACTGGTACTGAAAATTAACAGGAAATGCTATTGTTGTCACAGTGGAGGCTGCAAGGATTTTGCACCCAGAGGCTCCCCTAAACCACCTCCTGCATCAATCTGTTAATGTTAAGGACAGACTCTCAAGCTACACATAGGTGGGACCACCACAAGCTTCATCTTCTCAGAAATAAATATTTAGGTTACCATACCAGGCAAGGACCCTCAATTATCTGAGATACTATAGAGGAAAGGGGAATGTGAAAAGGTTAATGACAGGAAACAAAAGTGCCAAGAAGCAGTTATGTCCTCCTGACTCACTACAGAAACAAGCTGGCGGCGGTACTGTGTCTGGGCTTGCTCCCCCCGCACCCCCTTTCCCTCACTGCTTGTATTAGATATGTTGGTGGGGGTGATCTTCCCCACTTAGTCCCTAAGCAGCAGAATACTGGAGTGGATTCATGACAGAAAAAAGGAGGAAAGAGGTATTACCCAGAAAAGATGGACACTTCTGGCACTTATTCATTTATTCCTGACTCAACCACACACACCTAAAATAAAAACAAATGTATTTATTGCAGTTCACAAAGTGCTATGTCAGGAACTTTTCGAGCTTGGTTCTTGAGGTCTTTCCAAGTTACAGCCACATCTGCACTTAGGGTGAGGGAACTTTATATTTACTGTGCTCTTGCATAAGCAAGGACATCAGCTTCACCAGCATATAATTACACTTCCTGTCTCCTAAATCACAACCATCTTTATGTGAGTGTCATATACTCTGTTTCAATTCTCATATGTTTTATAGTTTGTGGTTATTCCTGCAAAGAAGGGTAGGCTGGTAAGCCCATGAAAAATTCCAACAAAATTTCCTGCATTGTTAATAGCGGAATCTGAGCTACAGATGAAGACATGTGAGGGACTGACCTGTATTTCCATGGATGCACTGCTATGTCCACCATGTGTCTAGAGACAATACCATGTGGTTTACAGGATTTTCTGCATGAAAGTTTTATCTTGTAAGCCAAATGTGGTTGGTTTTGTTGTTACATCTGGTATTCTGAAGTTCCAAAGGGAGAAGCATATGTCCTCCCAGACTTTGATTCTAGTGCCTCTACATCTCCCAAAGACATTGGACATTGGAGCTGAAGAGAATATTCTTTTGTAAGCACAAATATTCTTTGTAGACCTTGTTAACCAAAGGAAAATGATGAACTTTTACAGTGACTCAGCCCATAAAGTTACTCAAAACTGTTTTGGGACAAAAATCAATTGCATTCATGTATTGAACACCTGTTATGAATCAGACAACACCCTGGAAATCCATCTCCAAAATAAAACAAAAGCAAAAGGCTACACATTTGAAAATGGTAATTCTATATTTCATCAAGGAACTGAAAATTATCTTTATGCCCAAAGATAGGAGAATAGGACAGTAATTATAGCCTATCAACAAGCTAGAAAATTATGCAGCCAATAAAAATGTTAATTTTAACAATTATAGAGCTGTATAGACTTATTCATGACGATATGGTAAAGGGGGGAAAAAGCAAAATTCAGAAGGCTGCATGCAGTACAAACCTGCAATGAGATAAGTGACCAAAGAAAGGTAACACAGTTAAGGAACATAATAGTTCTTGGTAAAGGTTAGAAAAATGAAGTTTTTCTTTTTACTTTCCAAATATTTAGTAAATATCACTGGTTCATAATGTCTTCAATTATAAAATCATAAACTACCCAACAGCCATAGAGTACTTCCAGAGCACGGCTGGTAGCAAGAGAGGGTGAGGAGTATGCGTACAACCCTGTCCCCACACCGTCTGTGGGCTATGGTAGTTAAAGCAAATGCATTAGGAACATTAGTGAACAATAGAGGACTTTGTTAGGAAGTTCTAAGCCCCTAGAAGAAAGAAGATGAATGTAAACACTGAAGAGCAGCTCCAGGGAGGAGGCAGGACCTCACCTGGGCCTTGAAGAAGAGAAGAGGTCCAGAGAGGCAGAGGTGGTCGAGAGGACAGCTCAGGCAGGGTGGTTCACACACAGAGCAAAGGCACTGACACAAGAATTATGGTCACCTTGTGTTATCTTTCTCTGCTCTGACAAGACACAGGCATAGATAATGGGAGAAGAAAGAGCACCCCGATCAAAAGAGGAGATCCTTTGATAGAGGAGGCTAGGCTCTATTTCTACTTCCACCTCAGACACATAACTAGGGTTTCCGGTGTGTGTTAATTTATTATATGCTTAGCCACCAAGACTAATGTATTCTTATCCCACAGCCCCTTCGAAATCACTAATATCCAGATAGGTGTGCAATTGATTTGGCGGTAGAAGAGTCAAAATTTAGTGCAAAGAAGATTTCTCTTGTGCAAAACCAGCTCTCTGGAGGCCTAGGGGGTAGCAGGGTGTGTGCCTGCTGAGGCTGAAACATCTGAGGACTCTGCACCCCTGATGCTCAGGTGTGCTTGAAGAAGGCTGGTGTGGCCCATGTAAGACTAATCATTAGCTAGGGGACAAAGATGCCACATGCGGGTTCGTCTTGCTAAACTCAAAATACCATGTGAAACAAGTCTTCAAACCTATGGATTCCAATTGCAGCAGTAAAAATGAGGCAGAACTCTAGAAAAGCATCCCATTACCCAACATAGGGCCATAGCAATCACCAAGGTAAAAAGCCTTTACAGTTCCTTTCACACCTGAAATTCCATTCTTTTTATAGTTCTCAAGGTTTATCCTTTGTCCCACCCTAGTTCTCAACCAGGTAAAAGGGAGACAAGAAAGACTAAGGCATACAGATGCCAAAAGACTTTCATCTCTATAAAGCTGATACCAGAGAATGCGGCTTAAAACTGTTTGCAACAGAGCTTTTTCTGTCTTAAATGGCTGAATTACTGTACAACCAGAACCAGAAGATTTGCCCATCCAGTAGGAGTTATCCCTACAAACACACAGGCGCACGCAGGCGCACCCCCCAAAGCCACAGCACAGAACGGAAGGGTGGAAGGCGTGCTCCCTGCAGGCAGGCAGCGTCCAAAAGACGGGAGAGAGGAGGATGAGGCAGAGCCACGTATGTCTGTTTCTCCTTCAGACTCACGAATCCGATATGTCACTCCATCTCCCCGCGGGAGTGAATGAGGAAGCAAAAAAAGGCCAGAGTCATGTTGATGGAAGTCCCTCAAACATGGGGGAAAGCACCAGGAACACACAGAAAGGGAGTCCCACTCTCTCCCAAAAGATACCTCTCAGAAAAAGTTTTGCAAGCATATCCATAGAGTAAATTCCTAGCAAAGGTACTTCTGGGTCATTTTTACCATCATGGATAATTACTAAGTTTCCCTCCAAAAAGCTCACCTCACACCCATTTCTCCCAGAAACAAATTTGAGGGTTCCCCTTACCCACCCTCTCACAACTAAATATTTTTATCTTTTACCATCTCATGGGAAAGAGGGGGAATGGTATCTCTTTGTTTTGATTTGCATTTCCTTAATTAAGAATGAAGTTGAGCATCATTTAATATTTGTTTTTTTCTATAAACTGCCTTTTATGTGCTTTGCCCTATTTCTTTAAGGCTGCCATCTTGTAATTATTGATTTATATGAGCACTTAGTGGACTAAAGGAGCTAGTCATTTGTCTTACATGCTGAAAATCTGTTTTCCTAAATTGTTATTCTCTTTTCACTTTGTATTTGTCATTACACAATTTTAATTTTTTATGTAGGCAAATTTATCAATCTTTTCTGTTTCTAGAAATATAATGCTTATTTTGTAATAGCTCATCCAGGTAAGTGAACATAGAACAGTGCAGATTTAACTGGATATCTTCCCCAACCTTGATGAAACAATCTTTGGTATCCCTTTAGACTGTTCATGGCTTCCAGAGGGTAGGAAGTAGACCTCTTAGCCATTTACCTGCTTTTACAGAACAGGTCAGATATTATCTGTCCAAGTATTAACAGTCTTCTGTATAAAATTTCATTTTTTTTTAAAGTGTGAATGCTGCTAAATTAGGGGGGGAAGAACTTGAAACTTATTTTTCTGTTGTGATTTAGAAAACAAGACAATGACACCTTCAGTCCACTCTATAGCCAAACTGATGGAGAAGAGCTGCACACTGGAGGCTGTTTTCCAAACATCGGCTCCTTGTCCCGCTCCCCATTCCCATTTCCAGGCCCAGCTGAAGTTCACTCCTCTGATAGAGTGGTAGAGACTGGGGAATAGAACTAGAATCGAGAAAGAGCCAAATGGTCACCTTTTAGCACCTGCCATTGGAGACTCTCCCTTTGCTAGCAAAAATCGCTGCAGACACTCATAGAAGCCAGACACCTGGACTGAAAATCCCTCACTGAAGGAATGTCCAATGGCTGAGGGCACAAGTCCTAACCTGAAGTGGCTGTGTTCTGGGGACCTCTAAGAAGAACTACATGTTTTATTCATTTGTTTGGTGCTTGCCAGTGAACACACTTGCATACGCAGAATTTCACCACAGAAAAGCACAAACAGCCCTGGACATATAACGAGAAAATATGGCTTCCGCTCTAATATATGAGTGCTACTTGGAAATAGGCAACTGCTTCTTCAACAAGACACAGGAAACAATAATCACAAAAGAAAAAAAATGATACATTAGATTTCATTCAATTTAGGAACTTCAAATTGAAGGAAAGTAATTTCCCCATGCTTCCTTTAAAATATATATGACTGTTTAAAGTAAAAATTATAGCATAGTATCATAGGGGTAAAGTGGGCTTCCTGTGTAATACAGCTGGGTCTTTGCTATCCAGTCTGGCAATCTCTTTTAATTAGAATATTTTGACTATATTCATTTACTATAAGAATATCATTGGGCTTAAGTCAACTTATCTTGCTATTTGTTTTCTACTTAACCCTTCTGGTTTTAGGTTTCTTTTTTCCTATTTTACTGCCTTCTCTTGGTGTGAGTATTTCATATGAGCCTGTTTTTCTCCACTATTGGTTAACTGGATTTATGTTTCAACAACTATGCTATGTTTTACAATTATGTGTCTTTGATATATCTCAATTTTACTTCTAATTGTATTATGTCATGTAAAATGTATGACCTCCACAAGAGTATAATTCTATCTTTATCCTTTGAGCTATTATATTTTACTTCTACATATATCATAAACTTTATCACACATTGTTAGTATTTTTCTTTAACCATTCAATTATTTTAAAGGAGTTTTTAAAATAAGAAAAAATGTTTTATGTTTGTGGACACAAAGTCTTCAATAAAATATTTTCAAATAAACTCTAGACATATATAAAAACGGTATTTTACCATTACCAAGGAGGATTGGCTCCAAAAATATTTGGCAGGCTTCACATTCAGATATCAATCATATAATTCACCATATGAATAGAATAAGTATGAAAATTCATACCTTCATCTCAAAAGATGCAGGGAAAACATTTGACAAAATTTAATATCCATTGATAACAGAACATCTCAACAATTAGAAATATAAGAGAACTTCCTAAATCTCACAAAAGGCATGTCTGGAGATTCAAGATGGCGGCATGAGAGGTGAGACGGAGAGCTCCTCCCAAAACCACAAACAGTACAAAAATATAGTTAATAAATACAACTAACCTTCAGATAGCAACAAGAAAGAAGGCTGAACCAGACTGCATACAGACCTCACAAACAGAGCAGACCCTACGAAACAGGGTAACGCATGAAAGCCTTAATACAACGGGACCCAAGCCCTTCCCCCACCCCAGCTCACCGGCGGGAGGAAGAGAAACAGAGCTGGGAGGGGGTGGAAGCCTGGGACTGCTGAACACATAGCCCTGGAGATCTGCTTTGTGAGCAGAATCCTATACAGTGTGGTGCCATGGGCATTGGGGAGCACGGACAGGCAGAGTGCTTGAGGAATTGACATTCCGGCCGTTTGTGGAGGAGGGGATCCATACCTGGCCGCTCTGTGTCAGAGGAAAGGCAGGTGGTCTGAGAGGCTTCCTAGCAGTGAGAGGGCTGCTGAAGGGGTGGGGTTTGCACGGAACTTGCTGTGCGGGAGAAGGGAGAGCTGGACAATGTTGCCTGGGTGCACTCTGCCCAGCTGGTTGGGAACTTTGGGGAGCTTCAGGTGCTCCATCACCTCGGCTGCCTACTCAGCTCCAAGGCCCCCCAACTGTGACACACAACCTGCCTAGCCTTCGTACTGGCCTGCAGACAACTGCGCGCAAACCCGCAATCACTGCACAGGCATCAGGCCAGCCAGAGGGAGGCCCTGCCTACAACAGCTAGAGATGCGAAGCACAGAAGATTACCCGTGTGTGTTTGGCCCACTGCCTCTGACACTGGAGACAGGCACTGCAGACGGGAACCAGGAAACAGATCTTTCCTCCCCACAGGCACCAGCTCCGCTCCCTTACATCCCCCAACCTCACTCTAGGGGCTCAGCAGCTCCAGAGACTTGAGTTTCTGCAAACTAGTGGGCACGACACAGAAATATGAAATGTCAAAAGAACATGATTCAGACCAAAATATCACAAACCCCAGAAAGAGAGTCAAATGAAACCGAATTCACAAATCTTGCAGAAAGACAGTTTAAAAAAAAATTATAAAAATGTTACGGAGGTACAGAAAAATATTCAAGACCTCAGGAACAAAATTAAGACGGAGATTCAATCATTAAGAAATACCATATCTGAAATGCAACATACAATGGAGGGATTTAAAAGCAGGTTCGATGTAGCAGAAGAGACAGTAAATGGAATACAAATTAGAGAAGAGGAATACAAAGAAGCTGAGGCACAGAAAGAAAAAAGGATCTCTAAGAATGAAAGAATAGTGAGAGAACTGTGTGACAAGTCCAAATGGAATAATATTCGCATTATAGGGGTACACAAAGAAGAAGAGAGTGAAAAAGGGTTAGAAAGTGTTATTGAGGAGGTAATTGCTGAAAACTTCCCCAATCTGGGGAAGGAGATAGTCTCTCAAGCCATGGAGGTGCACAGATCTCCCAACACAAGGGACCCAAGGAAGACAGCATCAAGACATATAATAATTAAAATGGCAAAGATCAAGGATAAGGACAGACTATCCTTATCCTTGGGATAAGGGGAGCGCTGACACACACAGTGCGGTGTAGCGGAGACTGGAGAGACAGAGGGGCAGGATCTGAGCGGGGAACGCACCAGGGTGCTTGTAGCCAGCTCGAGGGAAAGAAAAAAAAAAGAAAAGGGCACACTTTCTTCAGCGGTCCTAAAGAGACAGGAGCCCAGCGGAGGAGCCGGATCGCCCTGGCACACTCAGCCCAGCAGGCTGGGAGTCCTGGGGAGTTTCGGACCCCTTAGCTGGCGACTGGGAAAGGGTGGCCACACATCAACTTCCCACAAATTTTCAACAGCCTCCCATTCGTTCCCACCCCGGCCAGAGCTATAAAGGGCAGTGCAGAGTGGCGCTGCCATGGCTGCGGAATAGCGGGGCAACAGCGCCACCTACAGCATCCCCACAGAATCTACTCGCGGTGGGCGTTTTTTTTTTCTTTTCTTTCTTTTTTTCTTTTTAAAGTCTTAAAGAGCCCAGTTGACATACATACCAACTACCAGCGACCACTTCTATAGCTACAAAAAGACAGAGGAATATGGTCCAGACTAAAATCAACCAGACAACCCCAGAGAGGGAGCCTGAAGGGATGTAAATGCACAGTCTTCCTGAAAAAGAATTCAGAATAAAAGTCATAACCATGCTGATGGATCTACAGAGAAATGTGCAGGAGCTGAGGGAGGAAGTGAGGGAAGTGAGGAAAGACAATGCACAAATCAGACAAGCAATCGATGGGCTTAACAGCAGACAGGATGAGATGCAAGAGACTGTTAATGTAAAACTTTCCCTCGCTGGAGAAGGAAATAGTCTCACAGTCCACGGAAGCCCACAGATCTCCCAACACAAGGGACCCAAGGAAGACAACACCAAGACACATAATAATTAATTACAATAACTTAACAAGAAAGTTAAGTTAGATTGATAGATAGTAAAGAAGCAACCCTTGAACGTTTGGTAACCACGAATCTAAAGCAAGCAATGGCAACAAGTACATATCTATCAATAATCACCCTAAATGTAAATGGACTGAATGCACCAATCAAAAGACACAGAGTAACAGAATGGATAAAAAAGCAAGAACCATCTATATGCTGCTTACAGGACACTCACCTCAAACCCAAAGATATACACAGAATAAAAGTAAAGGGATGGAAAAAGATATTTCATGCAAACAACAGAGAAAAAAGCAGGCATTGCAGTACTTGTATCAGACAAAATAGACTTCAAAACAAAGAAAGTAGCAAGAGATAAAGAAGGACATTACATAATGATAAAGGGGTCAGTCCAACAAGAAGATATAACCATTACAAATATATATGCACCCAACACAGGAGCGCCAGCATATGTGAAACAAATACTAAGAGAATTAAAGGAGGAAATAGACAGCAATGCATTCATTTTAGGAGATTTCAACACACCACTCACTCCAAAGGACAGATCAACCAGACAGAGAATAAGTAAGGACACAGAGGCACTGAACAACACACTAGAACAGATGGACCTAAAAGACATTTACAGAACTCTGCACCCAAAGCAACAGGATACACATTCTTCTCAAGTGCACATGGAACATTTTCCAGAATACGCCACATACCAGGCCACAAAAAGAACCTCAGTAAATTCAAAAATATTGAAATCCTACCAACCAACTCCTCAGACCACAAAGGTATAAAATTAAAAATAAATTTTACAAAGAAATCAAAAAGGATCACAAACACATGGAGACTTAACAATATTCTCCTAATAAATCAATGGGTTAATGACCAAATCAAAACAGGAATCAAAGAATATATGGAGACTAATGACAACAACAACACAAAGCCACAACTTCTGTGGGACGCAGCAAAGGCCGTTCTAAGAGGAAAGTATATTGCAATACAGGCCTATTTAAAGAAGGAAGAACATTCCCAAGTGAATAGTCTAAAGACACAATTACTGAAATTGGAAAAAGAAGAACAAATGAGGCCCAAAGTCACCAGAAGAGGGACATAATAAAGATTAGAGAAGAAATAAATAAAATTGAGAATAATAAAACAATAGAAAAAATCAATGAAACCAAGAGCTGGTTCTTTGAAAAAAAATAAATAAAATAGATAAACCCCTAGCCGTACTCATTAAGAGAAAAAGAGAATCTACACACATAAACAGAAACAGAAATGAGAAAGGAAAAATAACGATGGACCCCAGAGAAATACAAAGAATTATAAGAGAATATTATGAGAATCTATATGCTAACAAGCTGGAAAACATAGAAGAAATGGACAACTTCTTAGAAAAATACAACCTCCCAACACTGACCAAGCAAGAAACAGAAAAACTAAACAGACAAATCACCAGCAACGAAATTGAATCGGTAATCAAAAAACTACCCAAGAACAAAACACCCAAGCCAGATGGATTCACCTCTGAATTCTACCAGACATATAGAGAAGAAATAACACCGATTCTCCTTAAAGTTTTCCAAAAAATAGAAGAGGAGGGAATACTTCCAAACTCATTCTATGAAGCCAGCATCCCTCTGATACCAAAACCAGGCAAAGACCTCACCAAAAAAGAAAATTACAGACCAATATCCCTGATGAACGTAGATGCAAAAATACTCAACAAAATATTAGCAAACCGAATTCAAAAATACATCAAGAGGATCATACACCATGATCAAGTGGGATTCATCCCAGGGATGCAAGGATGGTACAACATTCGAAAATCCATCAACATCATCCACCACATCAACAAAAAGAACAACAAAAACCACATGATCATCTCCATAAATGCTGAAAAAGCATTTGACAAAATTCAGCATCCATTCATGATTAAAACTCTTAACGAAATGGGTATAGAGGGCAAGTACCTCAACATCATAAAGGCCATATATGACAAACCCACAGCTAACAGCGAGAAGCTGAAAGCTTTTCATCTAAGATTGGGAACAAGACAGGGATGCCCACTGTCTCCACTGTTATTCAACATAGTACTGGAGGTCCTAGCCTCGGCAATCAGACAAAACAAAGACATACAAGGCATCCAGATTGGTAAAGAAGAAGTCAAATTGTCACTATTTGCAGATGACATGATACTGTACATAAAAAACCCTAAAGACTCCATTCCAAAACTACTAGAACTAATATCTGAATTCAGCAAAGTTGCAGGATACAAAATTAGCACACAGAAATCTGTTGCTTTCCTATACACTAATGATGAACTAACAGAAAGAGAAATCAGAAAAACAATTCCATTCACAATTGCATCAGAAAGAATAAAATACCTAGGAATAAACCTAACGAAGGAAGTGAAAGACCTGTACTCTGAAAACTACAAGACACTCCTAAGAGAAATTAAAGAGGACACTAACAAATGGAAATGCATCCCATGCTCTTGGCTGGGAAGAATAAATATTGTCAAAATGGCTATACTACCTAAAGCAATCTACAGATTCAATGCAATCCGAATCAAACTACCAAGAGCTTTCTTCAATGAACTGGAACAAATAATTCTAAAATTCATATGGAACCACAAAAGACCACGAATAGCCAAAGCAATCCTGAGAAGGAGGAATCAAACAGGGGGAATTACGCTCCCTGACTTCAAGCTTTACTACAAAGCCACAGTAATCAAGACAATTCGGTATTGGCACAAAAACATACCCACAGACCAGTGGAACAGTATAGAAAATCCAAACATTAACCCAAACATATACAGTCAATTAATATTTGTTAAAGGAGCCTTGGATATACAATAGGGAGATGACAGCCTATTCAGCAGCTGGTGTTGGCAAAACTGGACAGCTACATGTAAGAGAATGAAACTGGACTACTGTCTAGCCCCATACACAAAGGTAAACTCAAGGTGGATCAAAGACCTGAATGTAAGTCAGGAAACCATAAAACTCTTAGAAAAAAACATAGGCAAACATCTCTTGGACATAAACATGAGTGACTTCTTCATGAACGTATCTCCCCGGGCAAGGGAAACAAAAGCAAAATGAACAAGTGGGACTATACCAAGCTGAAAAGCTTCTGTACAGCAAATGACACCATCAGTAGAACAAAAAGATATCCTTCAGTATGGGAGAATATATTCATAAATGACGTATCTGTTAAAGGGTTGACATCCAAAATATATAAAGAACTCACGCACCTTAACAAACAAAAAGCAAATAATCCAATTAAGAAATGGGCAGAGGACATGAATAGACACTTCTCTAAGGAAGAAATTCAGATGGCCAACAGGCACATGAAAAGATGCTCCACATCACTAATCATCAGAGAAATGCAGATTAAAACCACAATGAGATATCACCTCACACCAGTGAGGATGGCCAACATCCAAAACACAAACAACAACAAATGTTGGCGAGGATGTGGAGAAAAGGGAACCCTCCTACACTGCTGGTGGGACTGCAAATTAGTTCAACCATTGTGGAAAGCAGTATGGAGGTTCCTCAAAAAACTCAAAATAGAAATACCATTTGACCCAGGAATTCCACTCCTAGGAATTTACCCTAAGAATGCAGCAGCCCAGTTTGAAAAAGACATATGCACCCCTATGTTTATCGCAGCACTATTTACAATAGCCAAGCAATGGAAGCAACCTGAGTGTCCATCAGTAGATGAATGGATAAAGAAGATGTGGTACATATACACAATGGAATATTATTCAGCCATAAGAAGAAAACAAATCCTACCATTTGCAGCAACATGGATGGAGCTAGAGGGTATTATGCTCAGTGAAATAAGTCAAGCCGAAAAAGACAAGTACCAAATGATTTCAGTCATATGTGGAGTATAAGAACAAAGAAAAAAACTGAAGGAACAAAACAGCAGCAGACTCACAGAACCTGAGAATGGACTAATAGTTACCAAAGGGAAAGGGACTGGGGAAGATGGGTGGGAAGGGAGGGATAAGAGGGAAAAAGGGGCATTACGATTAGCAGACATAATGTTGGGGGGCACAGGGAGGGCTGTACAACTCAGAGAAGACAAGCAGTGATTCTATAGCATCTCACTACGCTGATGGACAGTGACTGTAATGGGGTTGGTGGGGGGGACCTGATGAAGGGGGAGTTTAGTAACAATAATGTTGCACATGTAATTGTAGATTAATGATACCAAAATAAATTATATTAAAAAAAAGCAAGACCCATCTGTATGGTGCCTACAAGAGACTCACTTCAAACCTAAAGACATACACAGACTGAAAGTAAAGGGATGGAAAAAGATATTTCATGCAACGAATAGTGAGAAAAACACAGGAGTTGCTGTACTTGTATAAGACAAAATAGACTTCAAAACAAAGAAAGTCACAAGAGACAAAGAAGGTCATTACATAATGATAAAAGGGTCAGCCAACAAGAGGATATAACTATTATAAATATCTATGCACCCTACACAGGATCAGCTACATATGTTAAACAAGTAGTACCAGAATTAACGGGGGAAATAGAATGCAATACATTCATTTTAGGAGACTTCAACACACCACTTACTCCAAAGGACAGATCAACCAGACAGAAAATAAGTAGACACAGAGGCACTGAACAACATATTATAACAGATATACCTAACAGACATCTACAGAACACTCCATCCAAAAGCAACAGGATACACATTCTTCTCAAGTGCACATGGAACATTTTCAAGAATAGATCATATATTAGGCCACAAAAAGAACCTCAGTAAATTCAAAAAGATTGAAATTTTACCGACCAGTTTCTCAGATCACAAAGGTATGAAACAAGAAATAAATTACACAAAGAAAACAAAAGAGCCCACAAACACATGGAGGCATAATAACATGCTCCTAAATAATCAATGGATCAATGACCAAATAAAAACAGAGATCAAGCAATATATGGAGACAAATGACAACAATAATTCAACACCACAAAATCTGTGGGATGCAGCGAAAGCTGTGCTGAGAGGGAAATATATTGCAATTCAGGCCTACCTTAGGAAAGAAGAACAATCCCAAATGAACAGTCTAAACTGACAATTAATGAAACGAGAAAAGGAAGAACAGATGAGGCCCAAAGTCAATAGAAGGAGGGACATAATAAAGATTAATGCAGAAATAAATAAAATTGAGAAGAATTAAACAACAGAATCAATGAAAGCAGGAGGTGGTTCTTTGAGAAAATAAACAAAATAGATAAACCCCTAGCCAGACTTATCAAGAAAAGCAGAGAGTCTACACACATAAACAGAATCACAAATGAGCAAGGTAAAATCACTATGAACACCACAGAAATACAAAGAATTATGAGAGAATACTATGAAAAACTATATTGTAACAAACTGGATAACCTAGAAGAAATGGTCAACTTTCTAGAAAAATACAACCTTCCAAGGCTGACCCAGGAAGAAACAGAAAATCTGAATAGACCAATTACCAGCAATGAAATTGAATTGGTAATCAAAAAACTACCTAAAAGAGAACACCTGAACCAGATGGTTTCACTGCTGAATTTTATCAAACATTTAGTGAAGACATAATACCCATCCTCCTTAAAGTTTTCCAAAAAGTAGAAGAGGAGGGAATACTCCCAAACTCATTCTACAAGGGCCACCATCACTCTAATACCAAAACTAGGCAAAGACGCCACAAAAAAAGAAAATTAGAGACCAATATCCCTGATGAACATAGATGCAAAAATACTCAACAAAATATTAGCAAACCAAATTCAATAATACCTCAATAAGGTCATCCAACAAGATGAAGTGGGATTCATCCCAGGGATGCAAGGATGGTACAACATTCGAAAATCCATCAACATCATCCATCACATCAATAAAAAGAACAAAAACCACATGATCATCTCCATAGATGCTGAAAAAGCATTCGACAAAATTCAACATCTATTCATGATAAAAACTCTCAACAAAACGGGTATAGAGGTCAAGTACCTCAACATCATAAAGGCCGTATATGACAAACCCACAGCCAACATTATACTTAACAGCGAGAAGCTGAAAGCTT
The DNA here is from genome assembly GCA_032199065.1 of Smutsia gigantea. Taxonomy (NCBI): domain Eukaryota; kingdom Metazoa; phylum Chordata; class Mammalia; order Pholidota; family Manidae; genus Smutsia; species Smutsia gigantea. Next base: position 459,023 of record JAVSCE010008509.1, on the reverse strand, counting down.
TTCCTTTAAGTTCGGGAACAAGACAGGGATGCCCACTCCCCCACTTTTATTCAACATAGTACTGGAGGTCCTAGCCACGGCAATCAGACAACACAAAGAAAGAAAAGGCATCCAGATTGGCAAGGAAGAACTCAAACTGTCCTTGTTTGCAGATGACATGATATTGTACATTAAAAACCCTAAAGAATCCAGTCCAAAACTATTAGATCTAGTATCTGAATTCAGCAAAGCTGTAGGATACAAAATTAATACACAGAAATCTGTTGCATTCCTATACACTAACGATGAACTAGCAGGAAGAGAAATCAGGAAAACAATTCCATTTACAATTGCACCCAAACGAATAAAATACCTAGGAATAAACCTAACCAAGGGAGTGAAAAACCGACACCCTGAAAACTACAAGACACTCTTAAGAGAAATTAAAGAGGACATTAATAAATGGAAATTCGTCCTATGCTCTTGGCTAGGAAGAATTAATATTGTCAAAATGGCTATACTACCTAAAGCAGTCTACAGATTCAGTGCATTCCCTATCAAAATACCGACAGCATTCTTCAATGAACTAGAGCAAATAGTTCTAAAATCCATATGGAACCACAAAAGACCCTAAGTTGCCAAAGCTATCCTGAGAAGGAAGAATAAAGCGGGGGTTACGCTCCCTGACTTCAAGCTCTACCACAAAGCCACAGTAATCAAGACAATTTGGTATTGGCACAAGAACAGACCCATAGACCAGTGGAACAGACAAGAGAGCTCAGATATAAACCCAAGCATATATGGTCAATTAATATACGATAAAGGAGCCATGGATATACAATGGTGGAAATGACAGCCTCTTCAACAGCTGGTGTTTTCAAAACCGGACAGCTACATGTAAGAGAATGAAAATGGATTACTGTCTAACCCCATACACAAAAGTCAGCTTAAAATGGATCAAAGATCTGAATGTAAGTCACGAAACCATAAAACTCTTAGAAAAAAATGTAGGCAAAAATCTCTTGTATATAAACATGAGCAACTTCTTCATGAACATGTCTCCCCAGGCAAGGGAAACAAAAGCAAAAATGAACGAATGGGACTATATCAAACTAAAAAGCTTCTGTACAGCAAAGGACACCACCAGTAGAACAAAAAGACTTCCTACAGTATGGGAGAATATATTCATAAATGACATATTCGACAAGGGGTTGACATCCAAATTATATAAAGAGCTCATGCACCTCAACAAACAAAAAGCAAATAAGCCAATTAAGAAATGGGCAGAGGAGCTGAACAGACACTTCTCCAAAGAAGAAATTCAGATGGCCAACAGGCACATGAAAAGATGCTCCCCATCACTAGTCATCAGAGAAATGCAAATTAAAACCACAATGAGATATCGCCTCACACCAGTTAGGATGGCCGCCATCCAAAACACAAACAACAACAAATGTTGTCGAGGATGTGGAGAAAGACGAACCCTCCTACACTGCTGGTGGGAATGTAAATTAGTACAACCATTGTGGAAAGCAGTATGGAGGTTCCTCAAAAAACTCAAAATAGAAATACCATTTGACCCAGGAATTCCACTCCTAGGAATTTACCCTAAGAATGCAGAAGCCCAGTTTGAAAAAGATATATGCACCCCTATGTTTATTGCAGCACTATTTACAATAGCCAAGAAATGGATGCAACCTAAGTGTCCATCAGTAGATGAGTGGATAAAGAAGATGTTGTATATATACACAATGGAATATTATTCAGCCATAAGAGGAAAAAAAAATCCTACCATTTGCAACAACATGGATGGAGCTAGAGGGTATTATGCTCAGTGAAATAAGCCAGGCGGAGAAAGACAAGTACCAAATGATTTCACTCATATGTGGAATATAAGAACAAAGGAAAAACTGAAGGAACAAAACAGCAGCAGACTCACAGAACCCAAGAATGGACTAACAGTTACTAAACAAAAAGGGACTGGGGAAAATGGGTGGGAAGGGAGGGATAAGGGGGAAAAAGGGCTATTACAATTAGCACACATAATGTAGCAGGGTCGTCATGGGGCAGGAGGTTACGGGGAAGGCAGTATAACACAAAGAAGAGAAGTAGTGATTCCTTAACATCCTTCTACACTGATCGACAGTGACTGCAGTGGGGTATGTGGTGGGGACTTGATAATAGGGAGTCTAGTAACCATAATCTTGCTCATGTAATTGTATATTAATAATAGCAAAATAAAAAAAATATATATATATATAATAAAAATAAATAACTACAAAAAAAAAGGCATCTCTGAAAAACCTGAGATAAAATTTTACTTAACAATGAAATATTTAAGGTTTTCTTCTGGAAACTTAGAGAAAGGCAAGGATGTCCACTCTCGATATGTTTATTCAACATTTTACTGGGTGTACTAGTAGTATAATAAGGCAAAGAAAAGATAAAGACCATAAAAGAAGAGGTTAACTATCTCTCTTCACAGATTACATGATAGCTTAGCTGGAAAATTCTAAGGAAGCCTACCACTACTAGAATTAATATCTAAACTTAGCAAGGTTGCAGAATATAAGGTACATATTTAAAGTCAATTTTATTTTTTCGTATACTATTGGCATCAACTGGAAAATTAAAAGAACAATTTCATTAATGTGGCATAAAAAAATACAACATACATACCAAGAAATTAATTTAACAAAAGATCTGTAAAAATTCTGCAATAAATATTGCAAAACTTTGCTGAGAATGACAAAAGAAGACTTTAAAAAGATACACATTTATGGATTAGAATATTCAATGTTGCTTAAATGCCACTTCTCCCCCAAATGATCTATAAAATCAGTGCAATCCTCATAATAATTCGACTAAGCTTTCTGTAGAAACTGATAAGCCAGCTTTTAAATTTATATGGAAATGGCAATGACCTAGAATAACAAAAGCAACCTCGAAAATAAGAATAAAGCTAGAAGACAAACACTGGCTGATACTAACTTACTATAAAAGTACAGGACAGTATGATATTGATATAAGGGTTGACAAAATGGTCAACAGAACAAGATAGAGAGTCTAGCAGTAGACCTGCACTTATGGTCATTTGACTTTTTACAAAAGCACCAAAGAAATCCGTGAGGAAATCAAAGTTTTTACTACAAATGATGTTAGAATAACTGGATATTAATCTGGAATAAATAAACTTTGACCACCCTACCTCACACTATACATAAAAATCTATTTGAGATGGATTAGACCTCAATGTGAATGCTAAAATTAGAAAGCTTCTATAAGGAAATAGGACCACCATTTTTCAACAGGACACAGAAAACAATAATTTTGTTTTAACACTAAAGACAACAGAGAAAAAATGACGGTAAAAACAATAAAGAAAAAATTATATATTAGACTTCACCAATTATAAACTTGTGCTCATCAAAATATACTATTAGGTAAATAAGCAGGCAAGGAACAGAGAACACAGGCACAAAAAATATATCTGACAAAGAATTACTAATGAAGATACATGAGAAATTTATGTAACTCAAAAAATGAAACATAAATGACACAATTTAAAAAATGGACAAAAGTTCCTAAAACAGACACTTTGGGAAAAAAAGATATAAAGTGGCCAGTAAATACAAATAAAGTGCTCAATATAGTCATTCTTCACAGAAATGCAAAATGAAACCACGAGATACTATTACATATTCACCAGATGGCTAAAATTAAAAAGACTAGTTAACTCTAATTGTTCAAGAGAAAGTGCAACAACTTTGACTCATAAAATGTAGGTATTTACCAAAGATACATGAAAGCCTATGTCTGCAAAAGTCTTGTAGAAGAAATTTCATATATTTATTCATACTAGTCCAAAGCTGGAAACAACCCAAATGTTTATCAGCAGGAGATTGTATTAAAAAAAAAAGAAATAAACTGTGGTATATTCATATGCAATGAAATGCTACTCGGTGATGACAAAGAATAAATTTTTTTAATATTGTGCTTAATTAAAAGATCATTACACAATGAGAACATTCTCTAGGCTTCCACTGATATGATATTCTAGAACTGGCAGAACTAAAATATGATGAACCAAACATCAGCAAGAACAAAACAAATAGGGATTGTGGGGTCAGGAGAGGAGGGGAGGGAATTCCATGCCTGGGAAGGGGCATGAGGGGAACTTTCTAGGGTAATGGACGTGTTCTGTATTGTGACTCGGATACATGGGTATATCACTTGTCAAAAGTCACAGAAAAAAAAGACTAAGAACCACAAATGCTGGTGAGGATGCAGAGAAAGGGGAACCCTCCTACACTGCTGGTGGGAATGGCTAGTTCAACCATTGTGGAAAGCAATATGGAGGTTCCTCAAAAAACTAAAAATACAAATACCATTTGACCCGGGAATCCCACTCCTTGGAATTTACCCAAAGAATACAACTTCTCAGATTCAAAAAGACATATGCACCCCTATGTTTATTGCAGCACTTTTTACAATAGCCAAGGTATGGAAGCAACCTAAGTGTCCATCCGTAGATGAAAGGATAAAGAAGATGTGGTACATATACACAGTGGAATACTATTCAGCCATAAGAAGGAAACAAATCCTGCCATTTGCAACAACATAGATGGAGCTGGAGGATATTATGTTCAGTATAATAAGCCAGGTGGAGAAAGACAAGTGCCAAATGTTTTCCCTCATTTGTGGAGTATAACAACGAAGCAAAACTGAAGGAACAAAATAGTAGCAGACTCAGAGACTCCAAGAAGGAACTAGTGGTTACCAAAGGGGAGGGGTGCGGGAGGGAGGGAGAAGGGGATTGTGGGGTATTATGTTTAGTACACATGGTGTGGGGGGTCATGGGGACTCAACTGGGGTATGAGTGGGACTTGGTAATATGGGTGAATGTAGTAACCACATTGTTTTTTCATGTGAAACCTTTATAAGAGTGTATATCAATAATACCTTAATAAAAAAAAGTCACAGAAAAGTATACTTAAGATTTCATTAAATGTAAACTGTCTGAATAAAAACACTATAAACAAATATTGAACTATAATTAATGATATGCATACTGACATATTGAGGGATAATATATACTAATATCTGTAACTTATTTTAGAATGAATTGAAAATTGATTGATAGATGGAGAGACAGATATGTGATGTGGCAAGTGTAGTAAAATGTTGATGACAGAATACGGGTGTTCACTGTATAATTCTTTCAAATTGTTTCTGTGTTTGAAAAATTGGGGAAATAAAATGTTAGAAAAAACAACACATGTGAGAACACTATTCTGTTGACTCCAAAGTGCTAGATGGATAAATCATATTCTTACTGTCTCACCTAATTCTTGACACCTTGTGACTCTGAGAGTTTAGGTGGCTAACTCTTACAAAAAAAATCCTGATTAACCAAGTAATGACATGGTACTATCACGGTTTTAGAAGAAATTTGAAATAGGATGATGAAAGTAAATGCCAGAATGATCATTCTTTCCTAAAAGAATAGCAGAACATCACAGTGGGATGAACACTTTAAGCCACATAAACCAGACTCTTTCTACAATAACAGGTGGTCCTAACAATTGTAGTTTAAGTTCCAACTATATGTTACTTTCTAAGGAACTTCATTTACTTTGTTTTATATAATACTCATAATCAACTTGTCACGGGCCCTGTTTCACAAACAAGACAGTTGAGTTTCCTGAAGTAAGCATTTTGCCCAAGTCAGACAGCTGTCATAGGGCTTTAACTCAGGGCAATGTGTCTCCAAGATCCACATTGCCAACAGCTATGCTTCACTTACTCTGAACTTCCAGCCGTGTGGTAACTCACAAGCACCTAGTATAGCCTGCTCCACGGCTGAGCAGCGCTGCTTGGTCTATTTCTGAAACACCCACAAAATACAGAGTCACCACTTTTGCGAAGATGCCCTTGTCAAAATCAAAGTTTGTCCTTCCAAAGCCCTTGTTCTATATGGACTTCCTAAAATAAAATTTGCAACAATAAGAGAAGACAGAGAAGAGATGGAGACAGACAGACACGCTGCACACACACGCACACACACAGAAAGGGAGGGAGAGGTGTGATCCTAATGTTCAGAGAAAGCAGGTGTCTAACTATTGGCCAAAATGTTAAATTACTAGAGCAATTCAGCCTCCCAATTTGCCATGACGCCAGCTACCCAGAATTAACAAAGACCTGAGTGGATCAGCAAACAGCTGAAGATAATTTTCAGCAACACTGTGCCCAAAGCAAAGAAAGGCATTCTAAAGATCTCATCAAACCTCTAGATCCTGAATGATCAACTGATTTCATTGTGAGCCACAGACTTTGCCTTCTGTGCTCACCAAAGTATCTTTCCAATCAACATTTTTCTGGGAAAATGATGTGTCACAGTGAAAGAGCCTGCTTGTCTGGTCTTGCAAAATCAATCTGTACAATCCCTGTCTCAGAGACCTGGGAAACAATTCCTTTTGTTTGTCCTGTTTGCGTTTGGTGTTGTGTGTTTTAGGGTCTGCCCTTCCCAACAGGGCCAAAATATGAAAGATAGTTCTTAGGATTTTATTTGCTGCCTGCCATCTCTGAAATGAGTGAAACTTCTGATACAGCTTATCTGTCAAGGCAACCAGTGAAAAAGAAGGGGCCCATCCTTTCTGTTCATTGGCTTCCCACCTCTTTAATTAGGAATATCAGTATATTTTCAGAGAGTTTTAAGGTGTTAGAGAACCAGCATGAACTTCCTAGAGAAAAAAACAAATAAATGGTTCACAGTGTTCGGGCTGGCTGGATACCATTCAGTAAATGGCACCTTTGAAGCCGTGTTTTAAGAGGCTGGACAGCCTCAAAAATTCCACCACTGCATATCGTAGAACATAAATATACACATACATACACACACACTATAGCAATTCTTAATCCCTAACAAAGTAACCGGGGTCAATGACATGAATATTCCTTCTAATGCCACCCCTCCTACTGCGTGAGCTCCGAGAAAGCTCTGACTCCATACCAAACGGCACTTGTCTCCGTGACTCCCCAGACTCTAAAACTGATCGAACCATTCTTTTCTCCCTCATTCTTAATAGTTCAAATGAACGTACAACAATCTCAAGGCTACTGCACTCCTATTCCAAATGTTACTTGGAAGTGTGAAGAACCTTCATTTGGGGAGTAAATTCTATCTGTGAACTGAAAGTACACTTTTGTCTCCTAAACCGTGGCCCTTGGTTCAACACACCAGCACATGTGCAGAGCGGCAGGTCTGCATCAGCCCAGCCAGCGACACACCTCTCAGTGACCAGAGTGACTTCCCCAGTTAGCTGTTACCAGCCAAGTGCCAACTCTCAAAGGTCACATCCACCTCAGAAGGCCAGATTTATACATTAGCTCAGAAAGAAAGAAAGAAACCACTGCTATAAAAACCAAATTCTATCAAACAGAACACCCTCACCCTGTTTTAAAAACAGTGATTAGTAAACCAATCAATCGTCAGTCTCTAAAAGAATTTAAATGGCATTTGAAATAAACAGCAGAAGCTTTATTCACAGATGTATAAGGGAAATTCTTATAATGAAAACCATTTCTTGCCTTCCACCAACCTTGCATATGGGATGGGAAGTAGAAGTTCTTAATTAAAATCAAAAGTTTTGTATGTCCATTTGTTTTTCTGTTGCTTGCTTTTTTATTTTTTATTCATCTTTTTTGTTTGGAGCATTCCTACTGAATTCAGAGGTGGCTGACTCCTTTGGTAACATCGTGATGCCACCTCGAAGGCTATGATGTTATTAACTGCAAAGGCAGAAGGAAACGCCACAGCTGCATTTGGCTGAGTAAACTGCATTCACGAACACTGTCAAAGACAAATTCACTTTCGTATTCGGAGGGCCCACCCCCTAGGTATTCTGACAGATTAGAAATGCAGCAACAAGGACCCTCAGCAATACTTATCTCTAAGTCAGGACCAACTTTTTCAAGTACCACAGATTGAATGCTTTTCCTCTTGAGTTGACCTGATGGCAGACTGAAACTACTCAATCAATATTTATATAAAAATATGACCAATGGGGAAACCAAAGATTTGTTTGAATTATGCCTCATATGCCTTAACCTAGAGAATAATATCTTCTGTTTTCCTAAGTTGAGAGTTAGACCATTAAATGTAGTGGTCAGATTCTCATCAAAAAATGTTATACAGAATTCCCTTGCATTGGAATTTCTAAGGGAGAATTTTTAAAGTCTTCATATTAGAAAAAAGATTAAGCATTCTATTTTTAAAATTCATTTAGGTAGGAGAAACCACTCCCTCTCAATTTATAACAGCTGCCATGGACTCGGCACAGTGAGTGTTCTGTATGTTCCATCTAAGAATTATTTACAAGGCGTCCTATCAAAGCTCAACCTTATTTATTTCTGACAAGACAAACATCCAGAAATAAAGGACATCTTTTTTATTCCTTCTGAGTCTGCCAATCTATTGCCTTCTGTGCCAGGAGCATGAACAACTGGGTACTTCATTCTGTGTGTGACACAAGGAGGTTGACAGAGTTAGTGAATGCAAAATGGACATATACCAAGATGGAAAATGGTCAGCTCCCCCCAGTGAGAGTGTGACAGTCCTCTTCTAATGAGGAAGGGTATGAAATGTAAAGAGCTCTGGATTAGAAGGATTCGGTTTTGGATTCTGACCCAGGGTTGTGAACCAGGATCAAGTCACATTACTTTTCTGGGCCCTAGCTTCTTAGTATAGATAACAAAGCATGTAAATTAGGCCTATTTTGCTTGCAGGTGATAGAAACTCAATTCAAATACTTTCAGTGAAGAAACAATTGAACTTGTTATCTCACATAATTAAAACTTTCAGGTAGCAGATCTCAGGAAAGGCTGAATCTAGGTGCTTAAGGGACATCATGGTGCACTGCCTCTTCACCTCTACACTCCCTGCTCCTCTTTATTGGCTCCAGTCTCGGAGAGGTCTCCCTCAAGAAGAGACAAAGGAGGCATTGGAAACTTCAGGCTTATGTTCTATCCACTGGGTTAACAAGAGAAGAAGGCAAGAACATGTTTCCCAACAGTATCAGCAAAAGCCCTGGAATGGTATTTATAAGCTTTAATTGACCTGACAAGCTCACACCAACTCCTAAACCAACATGACCGAGATGGCACATACCCACTTTGGCTTGAGACTGAATCACACGCTCTACCAGACAGTTCGGAGAGAGTCTGTGGTGCTGTCCGACGCAAAAATGCATATATATTGGTACAAGGAAACAAGAGATAATAACATGAAGGGGAAGGATGAGAAGATATCAAGGCTCCCCAACACTCTAATAATCTAAGAATCACTCATTGTAGAATCCTCCTAATTTTGAATTACTCAAAAACAACAGAGAGGCAAAAAGTTGAACTTTCATTACTTGCCCAAGTCAGTTTTAATCTCTTCAGTAAGTTACATAAATTATTCTAAACAAAATAATTAAACAAAATGTTGCCCCCTGATGAAGGGGTTGTGAGTTGTAGTACTGGAGGAAAAAAAGCAAAGATTTTGTAGAATTTGTCAGAAATTTTTCCCATAATCCCTCCTTAGAGAAACATATGGTCACCACTAAAGGTCAGTTGCTTGCCTAGAGTAGCTCATTGGATTCATAATGGTAAGCAGTTAGAAATAAAATTGAAGATACTAGTATATAAAAATCATTCATTCTTAAATGGATTAAGTAAAATTTAGGAATATTACAGGAATGATAGGCATATTCTTAAATAATTGTGGAAAAATTCATTGGATTCTGACTAGAAGGCATGTGAACCAAATTCTTTGATGGAAAGCATAATGAGAAGAGTTAATTGAGATCACAAGTAGCTGAAGATTTAACAACCTCTAGGTCGTAGGAGACAATGGTAGAGACACTAATGTCGATACACAAAGAAAAAATGGCAGCCTCATACAATGGATCTGATAAGTGGGATTTTAAAGGATGGTATTTGTGATGGTTAATTCTATGGGCCACCTAAGGGATGCCCACATAGCTGGTAAAACATTACTTCCGGAGCTCGGCAAGGTTGTTTCTGGCAGAGATCAGCATTTGAGCCCGTAGACTAAGTAAAGAAGATCCACCCTCACCAGGTGGGCCTATATCATGCAACCCACTGAGACCCACATGGAACAAGAGGTAGAGGAAGGGCAAGTTCTCATTCTTCTTGGGCTAGAACACCTACCTTCTCCTGCCCTTTGGCATCAGGTCTCCTGGTTTGGGGACCCTGGGACTCTGCAACTTACACCAGCAGCCTGCCCCACCCCTTCTCAGGCCATTACCCTTCTACCAAGAGTTACATCATCAGCTCCCCTGTTCATCAGACCTTTGAACTTGGACTGAGTTCTACCAGTGGCTTTCCTAGTTCTCCAGCTTGCACAAGCTGAGGAAGCTCATGCTTGTCCCAGCCTCCATAATCACATAGCCAATTCCCATAATAGATATCCTCTTCTATCTCGCTCTTATTGCTTCTAGGCCTCCGGAAAACCCTGTTTGATACAGTGTTCACATTTCATTTTCAGTTGTTGGTTACATAAATAAAAAATGTCTTTGGAGACTTCAAACTATTAAAAACCATTCCATGAAACTATGTGTAGTCAGCATTAACTCATTTTTCCCTCTTTTTACTAGTCTTAGTCCCTTTTCTTCCATTTTCTGTAATAATTTCTAACCCCTTGAAGTATTCACTGCACCCTTACCATTTTTCTGTCCAAGTCAAATTTTCTAAAATCATTAGCTCTGTGGAATGCAAAACTTTTTCTGCCCAACAGAGGCAACCACCCCAGCACCTTAATGATGTCACCATTACATTGCCAGTGGACACATATGATGATTTTCCAGTGTTTGAGGAATATCTAAAGAAATGGCAGAGACAGCTTGCTAAGAGACAACTGCTAGATTTTACTAGAGGCAAAGAAGATTGGATAGTCTTGAAATTCCTTTCAATGTTGTTCGTGTTATGTTACGCATATATTTAATCCACTTTTTTGTTGTTACAATAGCCACAGCCAGTGGCTACAGCCAAGGTTCACTTACTACTGTGAGAGTAACAGTAGATGAAAGATTTTCTGAGGAATGGGGGAATCTTCTGGAAATACTTCACCCATAAATTTTTCATTTATTACTTACATATCATCAAGGCCTGTAAAACTTGCAATCAAGGCTGTGGGATTTTGGAAAGAGCATTATACTAGAGAGCAACATGTGGTCTCATACAGCTAGCATGTGTGCATATGTATACATTTGTGCAGTGATATATACTAAAATCCTGGAACAATAAAATTCATTTAGTAGGTTGCTATGTGGTATGAGCAAATTTTGTGTACTTTCACTTGAAACAAGAGAAGTATAGCCTGATAACACTTCATATTAGTGTGTGTGTATGTATGTATGTGTATATATATATGACCTTGTGTGGATAAAATGAGAGTTCCTGTGGCTAGGATTCTCACCTGGCCCTGGTTGACTAGCTCACCTGTGGGCAATACATGGCTCTTGACTCTATATAAAGAGCTCTGCCCAGTGCTCTGGGCGTGATACGGTGGCACAGAGGCAAGGCTGCAGGAGAGCAGAGCAGAGGCTGGGGTGGTGGCAGTGCTGAGGACAGAGGCCCAGAGGACGGCTGTGCAGACAGAGGAGCCCAGAGGCAGAGACCAGCTTACTGCATACAGACTCACTCTGAGTGAATGGGATTTTAGTGACTGGCCTGCCACCTGGAAATAAAGTTGGGTATAACCCTTTCACTCCAAGAACAGTTTTGCTGTCAATTTCTTTGGTCACATTAGATCCATAGCGAACTAGCCCGGGGCTGAAACCCATTGGCAAGACACCTTGTCTAATAAGAAAGTGTCTAGCAGTATGAAACGTAACAATGCATGCATATTAGTTCAGAAAGGCTGGATTATGCCCCAGTAACAATCTTCATTAAAAAACAAAGATTTATTTCTTACTCAAACTGCATATTCATCATGGGTATGCAAGGGGGCCCTTTCAACACTGAGAGATTCAGTTTGATGGAGAAGTTACCATCTTGAGTGTCTCCAATCCAATAGCCATCCTAAAGGGAAAAGAACGCTGTAGTCCACACAGATAGTTAGAAACGCCTTCTGGAAGTGGCAGGTGTCACTTCTGCTCAAACTCCATCAGATTTGGCCACTTCACCCATAGCAAAGTCATAAATAAGGTCTCTATCAACCACGAGGAAGCCAAACAGTACAATTCTATCATATGTCTGGAAGGCGGAAGGCTGGATATAGTCTGTGAGAAACATTGATGACTACCACAGAATTAGAATGCAATTGAATAAAAGCAATGAAAACTTGGATCAAATAATGACTCTACTGTAGTTGGCATAAAATAAGGTCACCTGAATTCTAGTCAGAAGGAATTGGAAGTGAACAGACCATACAACTGTATATTCTAAAATATTTATTAACTGTTTAATATGCACTGCTCAGTTCATTCTGTATTATTCCCTCCACATTATTTTGCTATCTTTATAAAATCTTAAAGAAAAAAAGATTCCTTTGGGTAGTATTAAAGAAATGCATCTGAATTCCTGAACTAGCCATATCCTTTTGCATAATAATGTCACCTACCTAATGATACTGAGTAACATATATTCCTCAAATTTACAGAGAAGGATGAATAATGAATATAAAATGATGTGATGGGGGAAGATGGTGGCACGGGCAGGGCGGCAGAAATCTCCTCCCTAAACCATATATATTTGTGAAAATACAACTATTCCTAAAAGAGAGACCAGAAGATACAGTACAACAGCCAGGCTACATCTACACCTGCGAGAACTCAGCCCCTCACAAGTGGGTAAGATACAAAGCCGTGACCCGGTGGGACCCAAGCACTCCCCCCACCCCAGCTCACTGGTGGGAGGAAAAGATTCAGAGCAGGGAGGGAGTGGAAGCACAGGCCTGCCAAATAACTATCCCTGGTGATCTGTGCTGGGAGCACTGACACACATCGCGTTGTGTATCGGACATTAGGAAAACAGAAGTGCAGGTTCTAAGATGAGACCACAACCAGATCCTCTCAGCTGGCTCCCGGGGACAAAAGAAAAGCGCGTGCTTTTTTTTTTAAGTCTTAAAGAGACAAGGGCCCAACAGCGGAACAAAATTGTCCCAGCGCACTTGGCCCAGTGGGCTGGGAGTCTTGGGGAATTTCGGACCCCCTGGCCAGCAGCCGGGCAAAGCAGCCACGCCGAGGCTTCCCACAGAGATCAGCAGCCGGCCATTAATTCCCCCCTGCCTGACCAGAGCTGCAAAGGGTCCGGCGGAGCTGGCGCTGCTGCGGAACAGTGGAGGGACGGTGCCACCCACAGCATCCTCACAGAATCACATCCTGGCTGGCACGCAGCTAAGCGGGAAGGAACCCAGAACCAGGTTTGGAAGGCACCAAGGGGACCAGAAAGCCCCCAACAAGACTGCAAACCCCCACAGTACTATAGGATAAGCTGAGGGCAACCCCGCACACAGGCAGCTTAGGAGAGTATCCCAGAGGCTGCCTCCTGGTGTGCAGGAACACAGCTCAGGTCCCTGAGAAGGGCAAAGAGAACAACAAGCAGGAAGGGACTTTGTTCTCCCACCTGACACACGTGTCAACGACCAGCGACCACTTCTATTGCCATGAAAAGACAGAGGAATATGGTACAGACAAAGCTTAGGCAGACCCCAGAGAAGGGGCCTGATGGGATGGACATGCACAATCTTCCTGAAAAAGATTTGAAAATAAAAGTCATAACCATGCTGATGGATCTACAGAGAAATATGCAAGAGCTGATGGAGGAAGTAAGGGAGGTCAGGAAAGATAATGCAGAAATCAGACAAGCCATTGATGGGCTTAACAGCAGACTGGATGAGACGCAAGAGACTGTTAATGGAATAGAAATTAGAGAACAGGAATATGGAGAAGTTGAGGCAGAGAGAAATAAAAGGATCTCTAGGAATGAAAGAATATTAAGAGAACTGTGTGACCAATCCAAATGGAACAATATTCACATTATAGGAGTACCAGAGAAAGAAGAGAGAAAAATGGATAGAAAGTGTCTTTGAAGAAATAATTGCTGAAAACTTCCCCATGCTGGGGAAGGAAATAGTCTCTCAGTCCATGGAATCCCACAGATCTCCCAACACAAGAGACCCAAGGAAGACAACACCAAGACACATAATAATTAAAATGGCAAAGATCAAAGATAAGGACAGAGTATTAAAGGCAACTAGAGAGAGAAAAAAGGTCACCTACAAAGGAAAACCAATCAGACTATCGTCAGACTTCTCAACAGAAATCTTACAGGCCAGAAAAGAATGGCATGATATATTTAACATAATGAAACAGAAGGGCCTTGAACCAAGAATATTGTATCCAGCATGATCATCATTTAAATTTGAGGGAGGGATTAAATAATTCCCAGACAAGGGAAAGCTGAGGGAGTTTGCCTCCCATAAACCACCTCTACAGGATATCTTAAAGGGACTGCTCTAGAGCGAAGCATTCCTAAGCCTAAAAAGATGTCACCAGAGAATATAAAATCATACTAAAGAAAGCAGACCATCCAAACACTAACTAAAGGCAAAAAGTAAAATCAACTATCCACAAAAACAATCAAAGGAAACGTAAAAGAGTACAGAATAAAACACCTAGTATATAAAGAATGGAGGAGGAAGAAAAAGAAGGCAGATAAATAAAGAATCATCAGACTGTGTTTATAATAACAAGAAAGTTAAGTTAGATTTTCAGATAGTAAAGAAGCTACCCTAGAACCTTTGGCAACCAAGAATCTAAAGCTAGCAATGGCAATAAATACATTTCCATTGATAATCACCCCAAATGTATGTAAATGGACTGAATGCACCAATCAAAAGACACAGAGTAACAGAATGGATAAAAAAGCAAGACCCATCTATATGCTGCTTACAAGAGACTCACCTCAAACCCAAAGATATACACAGACTAAAAGTGAAGGGATGGAAAAAGATATTTCATGCACACAACAAGGAGAAAAAAGCAGGTGTTGCAGTACTTGTATCAGACAAAATACACTCCAAAACAAAGAAAGTAGCAAGAGATAACAAGGAGATTACATAATGATAAAGGGGTCAGTCCAACAAGAGGATATAACTATTATAAATATATATGTACCCAACAAGGGAGCGCCGACATATGTGAAACAAATACTAACAGAATTAAAGGAGGAAATAGACAGCAATGCATTCATTTTAGGAGATTTCAACACACCACTCACTCCAAAGGACAGATCAACCAGACAGAAAATAAGTAAAGACACAGAGGCACTGAACAACACACTAGAACAGATGGACCTAACAGACATCTACAGAACTCTACACCCAAAAGCAGCAGTATACACATTCTTCTCAAATGCACATGGAACATTTTCCAGAATAGACAACATACTAGGCCACAAAAACAACCTCAGTAAATTCAAAAATATTGAAATTCTACCAACCAACTTCTCAGATCACAAAGGTATAAAGCTAGAAATAAATTGTACACAGAAGACAAAAAGGCTAACAAATACATGGAGACTTAACAGCATGCTCCTAATCAATGGATAAATGACCAAATTAAAATAGAAATCAAACAATATATGGAGACGAATGACAACAGCACACAGCCGCAACTTCTGTGGGACGCAGCAAAGGCAGTTCTAAGAGGAAAGTATATTGCAATCCAGGCCTATTTAAAGAAGGAAGAACAATCCCAAATGAATAGTCTAAAGACACAATTATTGAAATTGGAAAAAGAAGAACTAATGAGGCCCAAAGTCACCAGGAGGGACATAATAAAGATCAGAGAAGAAATAAATAAAATAGAGAAGAATAAAACAATAGAAAAAATCAATGAAACCAAGAGCTGGTTCTTTGAAAAAATAAACAAAATAGATAAACCCTAGCCAGACTCATTAAGAGAAAAAGAGAATCTACACACATAAACAGAATCAGAAATGAGAAAGGAAAAATCACTACGGACCCCACAGAAATGCAAAGAATTATTAGAGAATATTATGAAAATTTATATGCTAACAAGCTAGAAAACCTAGGAGAAATGGACAACCTCTTAGAAAAATTCAACCTTCCAAGACAGACCAAGCAAGAAACAGAAAACCTAAACAGACCAATCACCAGCAACGAAAT
Organism: Smutsia gigantea; assembly: GCA_032199065.1. Taxonomy (NCBI): domain Eukaryota; kingdom Metazoa; phylum Chordata; class Mammalia; order Pholidota; family Manidae; genus Smutsia; species Smutsia gigantea. The sequence goes on along the minus strand of JAVSCE010008509.1, from coordinate 442,846 downwards.
TGAATCGGTAATCAAAAAACTACCCAAGAACAAAACACCCGGGCCAGACGGATTCACCTCTGAATTTTACCAGACATATAGAGAAGAAATAATACCCATTCTCCTTAAACTTTTCCAAAAAATAGAAGAGGAGGGAACACTTCCAAACTCATTCTATGAAGCCAGCATCACTCGAATACCAAAACCACGCAAAGACCTCACCAAAAAAGAAAATTACAGACCAATATCCCTGATGAACGTAGATGCAAAAATACTCAACAAAATATTAGCAAACCGAATTCAAAAATACATCAAGAGGATCATACACCATGATCAAGTGGGATTCATCCCAGGGATGCAAGGATGGTACAACATTCGAAAATCCATCAACATCATCCACCACGTCAACAAAAAGAAGAACAAAAACCACATGATCATCTCCATAGATGCTGAAAAAGCATTTGACAAAATTCAGCATCCATTCCTGATTAAAACTCTCAACAAAATGGGTATAGAGGGCAAGTACCTCAACATCATAAAGGCCATATACGACAAACCCACAGCTAACATCATACTTAACAGCCAGAAGCTGAAAGCTTTTCATCTAAGATTGGGAACAAGACAGGGATGCCCACTCTCTCCACTGTTATTCAACATATTAGTACTGGAGGTCCTAGCCATGGTAATCAGACAAAACAAAGAAATACAAGGCATCCAGATTGGTAAAGAAGAAGTCAAATTGTCACTATTTGCAGATGACATGATATTGTACATAAAAACCCCTAGAGACTCCACTCCAAAACTACTAGAATATCTGAATTCAGCAAAGTTGCAGGATACAAAATTAACATACAGAAATCTGTTCCTTTCCTATACACTAACGATGAGCTAACAGAAAGAGAAATCAGAAAAATAATTCCATTCACAATTGCATCAAAAAGAATAAAATACCTAGGAATAAACCTAATGAAGGAAGTGAAAGACCTATACCCTGAAAACTACAAGACACGCCTAAGAGAAATTAAAGAGGACACTAAGAAATGGAAAAGCATCCCATGCTCTTGGCTAGGAAGAATAAATATTGCCAAAATGGCTATACTACCTAAAGCAATCTATAGATTCAACACAATCCCTATCAAACTACCAACAGCTTTCTTCAATGAACTGGAACAAATAATTCTAAAATTCATATGGAGCCACAAAAGACCCCGAATAGCCAAAGCAATCCTGAGAAGGAGGAATCAAACAGGGGGAATTATGCTCCCTGACTTCAAGCTCTACTACAAAGCCACAGTAATTAAGGCAATTTCATATTGGCACAAAAACAGACCCACAGACCAGTGGAACAGAATAGAAAATCCAAACATTAACCCAAACATATACAGTCAATTAATATATGATAAAGGAGCCTTGGATATAGAATGGGGAGATGACAGCCTCTTCAGCAGCTGGTGTTGGCAAAACTGGACAGCTACATGTAAGAGAATGAAACTGGGCTACTGTCTAACCCCATACACAAAAGCAAACTCAAAATGGATCAAAGACCTGAATGTAACTCATGAAACCATAAAACTCTTAGAAAAAACATAGGCAAAAATCTCTTGGACATAAACATGAGCGACTTCTTCATGAACATATCTCCCCGGGGAAGGGAAACAAAAGCAAAAATGAACAAGTGGGACTATATCAAGCTGAAAAGCTTCTGTACAGCAAAAGACACCATCAGTAGAACAAAAAGACATCAACAAACAAAAAGCAAATAATCCAATTGAGAAATGGGCAGAGGACATGAATAGACACTTCTCCAAAGAAGAAATTCAGATGGCCAACAGGCACATGAAAAGATGCTCCACATCGCTAATCATCAGAGAAATGCATATTAAAACCACAATGAGATATCACCTCACACCAGCTAGGGTGGCCAACATCCAAAACACAAACAACAACAAATGTTGACGAGGATGTGGAGAAAAGGGAACCCTCCTACCCTGCTTGTGAGAATGTCAGTTAGTTCAACCATTGTGAAAAGCAGTATGGAGGTTCCTCAAAAAACTCAAAATAGAAATACCATTTGACCCAGGAATTTAACTCCTAGGAATTTACCCTAAGACTGCAGCAGCTCAGTTTGAAAAAGACATATGAACCCCTATGTTTATTGCAGCACTATTTACAAATAGCCAAGAAATGGAAGCAACCTAAGTGTCCATCAGTAGTTGAATGGATAAAGAAGATGTGGTACGTATACACAATGGGATGTTATTTAGCCATAAGAAGAAAACAAATCCTACCATTTGCAACAACATGGATGGAGCTAGAAGGTATTATGCTCAGTGAAATAAGCCAAGCGGAAAAAGACAATAATCAAATGATTTCACTCATATGTGGAGCATAAGAGCAAAGAAAAAAACTGGGAGAAAAAAACAGCAGCAAACTCACAGAACCCAAGAATGGACCAACAGTTACCAAAGGGAAAGGGACTGGGGAGGAAGGGTGGGAAGGGAGGGACAAGGGGGAAAAAGGGGCATTACGATTAGCAGATGTAATGTTGGGGGGGCATGGGGAGGGCTGTACAACTCAAAGACAAGTAGTGATTCTATAGCATCTCACTACGCTGATGGACAGTGACTGTAATGGGGTTGGTGGGGGGGGGACCTGATGAAGGGGGTAGTTTAGTAAACAGTTGCACATGTAACTGTAGATTAATGATACCAAAAAAAAAATGATGTGACGGACCTTTCTGTATCCTGATTCCTTCCTTGAGTTGCAATATCTCATCTCTCTGGATCTTAGAAAGGGATTTAGACTGTTGGCTACCTTATTTCAAGGATTTTGGACTCAGACTAAATTATGCCACCAGATTTACTGGGTCTCCTGCCTGCAAGTGGCAGATCCTTAACACCTTCCTTTATGATTGAAGGTCATGTTGGTATATTCCCTGTCTGAAGAGCCCTTCTTAGCTGATGTCTTGTGAAATGTAAAGGAGTTAACTATGAAATGCCTCAAATAGAACCTAGCAGAGACTCTAGACCAAGATGGTGACACAGAAGGTTCCTGAATTTCCCTCCTCCCATGAATGCACCAAATATATAACTACACATGGAGCAATTCTGAGAGAAATCCAGAAACCTGTTGAGTGACTTGTACACCCTGGGGAATGACACTGAGAAAATAGCCTTATCAAAACTGGTAGAAAAGGCTGAAATGTACTCTCACAATAAACCCTACTCCCTGGCACAGTGCCACATATTTGAGATGGAACCCTCAACTCCCAGCTTCTCCCTGAGAAGCAAAGGGTTTGGGCCACACATCTAGTATCCCAACTTTTAAGACTGCCACCTGAGAGATGGGATTCCAAATCACCTGCCTCTGAAAACCAGTGGGGTTTACAGTCACAGGTCCCACATGACCACAGCAAACACAGAAGCAGTCGTTAGCAGGTGCAAGGGTCCTTACTACAGTTATCCCCCAGGCCTCAGAATGGAGGAAGCAGGCAAAAAATGCCCATCTCCTAGTCTTTCCCAAGAAGGAGTTGACTGCATAGTTTAGTTTAGAAGCTGCTGCCTGAGGGTCCAGCTTCTAAATTAGCATGCATGTAGGTGCTGACTGCATCCTCCCTGAACCTGTTCTTTGTTGAGTTTTACGAATTCTCTATGTATTCTGGATGTTAATACCTTATCAGATATATAATTTGCAAATATTTTCTCCCCTTTTGTGTGTTGCCTTCTTATTCTGTTAATAGTCTTTTGATGCATGAAAGTTCTTGAATTTTCATGAACTTTGATTTGTCTATTTTTTTCTTTTATTGCGTCTTTGGTGTAATATCCAAGAAATCATTGCCAAATCAACTATTGTCAAGTTTTTGTCCTATGTTTTCTTCTAATCATTTTACAGTTTTAGCTCTTATGTGCAAATCTTTGATCTATTTTGAGTTAATTTTTGTATATGGTATTATGTGAAGGTCTGCATTCATTCTTTTGCATGTGCATGTCCAGTTTTCCTAGAACCATTTGTTAAATAGACCATATAATTTTCAAGCAGATAATTTTACTTCTTCCTTTTCAATTTGCATGTTTTATTTCTTTTTCTTGACTAATTGCTCTGGCTAGAACTTCCTCTATTGTGTTGAATAGAATTAGGAAAAGTGAGCATCCTTGCTTTGCTCCTGATTTTAGAGGAAAATCTTTCAGTCTTTCACCATTGTATGATGTTTGCTATTGGTTTTTCATACATGGTTGTATTATGTTGAGGTCGTTTCCCTCTATTCCTAGTTTGTTCAGTGTTATTATCATGAAAGGGTTTTGAATCTTGCCAAATGCTTTTCTACATCAATTGAGATTATCGTTTTTTTATTGAAATGTAGTTGACATACAACATTATATTAGTTTCTGTGTACCACATGGTGATTCAATATTATACACATTGCAAAGTGATCACTATGATAAATCCGTCATCTTAAAAAGTCATTACATATTATTAACTATATTCCCTATGGCATTCATTGTATTCCCGTGTCATATTTATTTTATAACTGGAAGTTTGTATCTTGAGCTGTGCAGGGGGGCCAAGCAGAGCAGGAGCAGCACTAGAAGCAGAAGCAGGTTTGACTTCTGTACCATGGCTACATGCCAGATGGTCAAGCTTGAGAAATGTCACAGGCCCGTGCAACTGATGCAGACCAGCTGCTGGCTCCCACTTTCAGCTGATTCTATTAATTTGAGGCTTTTTTTCTTAGTCCACCTAAGCTAAGTATCAAATTTGTTGATCTTTTTGAAGAACCATCTTTTGGTTTCATTGATTTTCTCTATTGTTTTTCTATTCTAGACTTCATTTATATCTGCCTAATTTTTAGTATTTCCTTCTTTCTGCTAGCTTTGGATTTACTTTGCTCTTTTTCTAGTTTATTACACTATAAAGTTAGATTGTTGAATTTGAGGTCTTTCTTCTTCTTTAAGGTAAGGATTTATAGCTATAAATTTCCCCCTTAGCACTGTTTTCACTACATCCCATAAGTTGTGGTATGTGATGTCTTGCTTTTATTTGCCTCAAGATAGTTCCTAATTTCTCTTGTGGTTTTCTTTGATCCATTGGCTTTTTACCAGTATAGTGTGCAATTTCCACAATTTTTTTTTAATTTTCCAATTTTCCTTCTGTTACTGATTTTTAACTTTACCCTATTGTGGTCAGAGAAAATACTTTGTATTATATCTATCTTTTAAAATCTACTGAGATTTCATTTGTGACCTAACATACTGTCTAACCCAGAGGATGTCCCATGCCCACTTGAGAAGAATGTGTATTTTGTTTTTGGGTTGGATAGAACATTCCATATAAGTTAGACATAATTATTTATTGTGTTTTTCAGGTCCTTTATTTCCTAACTTATCTTCTGTTTGGTTGGTCTACACATTATTGAGTATAGGGTATTGAAACCCCCAGCTGTTATTCTAGAACTACTTCTCTCTTCAATTTTGTCAATTTTTCCTTCAAATGTTTTGATAGTCATTAGTAGGTACATAAATGTTTATAACTACTAAATCTTCTTGCAGAATTGAAGCTTTTATTAAAATATAATGTCCTTTTTGTCCCTTGTAGCTTTTTGATTTAATAGGCTTCTGATATAAAGTCCATTTTGTGATATTAGTATAGCCATCCCTGCTCTCTTTTGGTTACTATTTGCATAAAATATCTTTTCCATCTCTCACTTTCAACTTATTTGTGTCTCTGGATCTAAAGTGAGTCTCTTGTAGACAGCAGATGGTCAGACCATGTTATTGTATCCATTTTGTCAATCTTTTTCAGTTTATTTACATTTGGAAATAATTACTGATAAGGAGAGACTTCTGTCACTTTACAGGCATAACCTGGAGATACTGAAGGCTTGGTTCCAGACTACCACAATAAAGCAAAATATTGCAATAAAGTAAGTCAAATAAATTTTTGTAGATTTCAAAACAAGTTATGTTTAAACTATACTGTAGTCTATTAAGCGTGAAATAGCATTATGTTTAAAAAACAATGTACATACCTTAATTTAAAAGTGCTTTATTATTAAAAATTGCTAACCATCATCTGAACTTGGAGTTATAATCATTGATCATAGATCAGCAGAGCAAATTTAGTAATGATTTAAAAGTTTGAAATATTGCAAGAATTACCAAAATATGACAGAGACACAAAGTGAGCAAATACTATTGGAAAAATGGTGCTGACTTCCTTAATGCAGGGTTGCCACCAACCTTCAATTCATAAAAAAAACCCCACAGATCTGCAAAGTGCAATAAAGTAAAACACAATAAAACAAGGTACCCTATCCTGTTTTCTATATTATTTACAGCTTTTGTCCCTCATTTCCTGCATCACAGTCTTTCATGTTCAGTTGGGTTTTTTTTTTTATAGTGAAAATTTTTCCTTTCATTTCCTTTTGTGTTTATCTATAGCTGTTTTCTTTGTAGTTATCATGGGGATTACATTTAATAACTTAAAGTTATAACACTCTCATTTGAAATTAAAGCAGTTTAATAACATACACAAACTCTTATCCTACATGGCTCTGTCCCTACCCTCCTTCAGTTATTGACATCAGAAAACTACACTTCTACAGTGTCTAAAAACATAGACTAATAATTGATTTTTATGCATGAATCCCTAAAATATGTAGAAACAGTGTGGAGTCATAAGCCAAAGGTACAATATTATCTTTTAGACTAATTTTTTAAACTTATTAGTCTCTTAAATCATGTAGAAAACAGCATTGCAAACCATAGTTATAATAGTATCAGCATTTATAAATACTTATATATTTACCTCCACTGAGCACTGTTACTTCTTCATACAGCTTTGAGTTATCATCTAGTCTTGTCATTTCAACCTGAAGGACTCCTTTAGTGTTTCCTGCAGAACAGGTCTAGTGGGAACAAACTCCATCACCATCTATTTATCTGAGGATGTCTTAATTTTCCCCTCACTTTTGAAGGGCAGTTTTGCCAGACCCAGTACTCTTGCTTGACAGATTTTTCTTTCAACACTTTAAACAGATTAGCCCACTGCTTTCTCGCTTCCCAAGATTCTGATGAGAAATCTGATATTCTCACTGAGATATCTTGCATATGAGACACTCTCACTGCCCTCAAGATTCTCTCTTTATCTTAGGCCTTCAACAGATTGATTATAATGAGTCTCAGTGTGGGTCTCTTGCAGTTCACCCTACTTGGGCTTCATTTAGCTTCTTGGATGTTGATATTCGTGTCTTTACCATCGTGAATTTTACACACAGTTTTGGAGGCCATTTAAAAATATTTTTATGTAAATATGTATCCCTGTAAGAAAATGTAGTGTTGCTTTTATATGTGATATTGAAAATTAATATGAAACCTTCATATATAGTATGATTTTCTGCAATCTATTACTTTTACCCTATTATTTTTTTGAAATCTATCAGCATTGATGGTTTTCTGTCCTTATAATTTCTGTATACTATTTCCTTACATGAATTTACCACATATCACTCTTCATTCCGTTTTAGCATTTAGGTTATTGTTATCTTCTTGTTAAAAACATTGCTTTATTTAAAACAGTGAGTCTATGATCCCTTGTGTATATGTGTGAGGGTTTCATTCAAGATTATTCCTATAAGTAGAATTGCTGAGTCACAATATATGAACATTTCCAAGTTTACTATATTCAATCTTGAACCACACCCAAAAATACAAATTTTAAAAATTAGAACATGTATGAGAATGTTTTGGGGAAGGTTTAATTAAACAAGGTGTAAAAAAGCACATATATTACAGGAAAAAAAGACTTCTAAATTTAACTATATTAAAGCTAAAAACTTTTGCCCTAAGAAATGGACCATAATCAAAATTAAAAGGCAAGCAACAAACTGATATCTATAATATGTTTAAAAGATAAAGGATTGTAATCAAAATATATATAAAGTAATTCTTAAGAACAAAAGTTTTAAAAGATCAGGATATGAAAGCCAAAACAGAAAAAAAAATCAGAATTTACAATAAGCAGATAAAAAGATTTTCAGCCTCACTAGTTATAGAGGACATTACAATTAAAATAATGAGTGTCATTTTTTCACCCATCAAAGTAAACAATAACCAAAAAACTCTCCTAATTTCAATTTCTGAAGAAAATATAGAGAAACAGGAATTTTCACAACCAATTGTAAAAGTATAAACTGACACAACCCTTTTGAAAAGATGTATTTGGATGAATTTACATTTTAAAATGTGCATATTATAAAACCACAATATTTTAAACAATGCATTACTAGTTTAAGAATAGGCACACAAATCAATGAAAATTAATTAAAGGCCAGACAACATGCATGTTTGTTTCTAAAAACATATATTAATATAAAAATGGCATTCTTAGTAAGTGAGGAAAAGATGAGCAGATTTATCCTGGTCAATGTGAAGTATTTTTTAAAAGACATACCCCTGCTATACTCCCAAGTACTTCTGGGCAAGAGAAGTTACTAGCGGTGATCCTTCACTGCAGGGCCGACCCTGCTCAGGGAACACAGCATGATGTTATGGCAGTTCTATGGCGAGGAAAGGTGTAGCTTTGGCACCACAACTTCTCTTTGACATATATGACACAAGATGGCCGAAGAAGAGGCAAACCCAGGGTGGACCATTCAAGAGCAAGGATTCTCGCAGCAAAAGAGGAGTACTGTCGATTTTATTGGGCTGCTCCTGCCAATGAAAGGCTCTACTACGAAAGCAACCATTTATACAGGAATGGAAAATCACATTCGTCTTTAATCCATATAGGATAAAGACACACTGTGGACACTGGGCTATTCAGAGTCAATACTCCTTGCTAGAGTTACTGATTTTTCTTACACTTAAATGGATGAGCTGGAGCAGACTCATAGAATAGTAATATAGCATGGAGAATATAGTCAATGATTCTGTTAACATCTTCTTATGTTGACAGATAGTAACCACACTAGTGGGGATGAGGATTTAATAAGATGGGTAATTGTTGAACTGCTGTGTTGTATACTTGAAATCAGAATAAGATTGCATATCAACAATACTTTAATAAAAATAAATATAAATAAATAAATGGATGAGCTGTCTCGTACTTTTTGTCCTGTGTACTTTTGAGGCATGGAGTTAGTGTGGGTTTATTAGACTCTGTTGAGAGATTTTTCTCAGGTAGCAATTTGAACCAAAAGAAGCATGGCAACTCTACAAAAAGATCCTAGCCATTCAATATACCAGCATTCCCATACGTAGGTCCTACCTCAACTTGGCTGCTAAGGCAAATGGATTCAAAGAGCTGAGTTGTTGCAGTTCCCTTAAGAATATGTCTAATTTATGACTAAATTAAGGCCTAATATTTCTTCTCAGTTGCAGCTTAAAACTGAATGTTCTTTTCCTCCTCTATTATATTGAGTAAGATAGTAAACTTTGCTAGGCTCACATCTTCCACTCACTGTGAATGTGAAATGCTTCCTTAGGACATTTTTCTTACCTGTCATTACACCCGTCTCCCAGTCTAGGTAAGGTTCTCCTCCTCTACGCCATAGACATATCCCGCACGTCCCTAGTCATTGCAATTTTAACACCATACCATAATTGTTCACTTAGTGCATCCTCTCACCAGCCCATAAATTCCTTGAATGGTTTTCGTTTAGAATCTGACTCTAGCCTCTAGACTTAGGAGAGTGCCTATCAGAGTGTTTAACCATTAAATATTTACTGAATGCCAACTAGCTAATATAGTCAGCACTTGTACACATTCTGTAGTCTTGCATATGGTTGTCTGTGCTATTATTCATCTAAAGGACAGAGACCATGCTGATAAGGGTACATGGTACAGGGACTAGGCAGTGGACTGTGCTCATTTTCTCTTGGTTTCTGTCTATTTGGTGCCTAGAGCAGGGGCAGTGTATGAGGATCAGTGGAAGGCAGGAGGACAGAAAGGGAAGAAATAGGAGGGATTAGAATGTAACTTCTGTACCGATTCTGTCAAATCCTGAACTGTCTACACATATTTGAGGTTCAAGTCATTGAATATGTGTTAATGACCCTTTGCATGAATCTCTCTTCTGGGAAGCTATTTGTCCCTAGCAAAGGCTTTTTCTCCTAAGTCATTTTTCAATGTCTGCAGTTGTCATAATAGCAAACTGTCAACCCTCACAACCTTTACTAAGCAAACAGAATAAAAAGCTGTGGAAATTTATATAGCCAACTATAGAAACTTAACTAATAGCAGTTAGAAACCAGTTTGACCCTATACCATCTTATATCAATATTCTTTCAAAAAATGAAGTTATATATATATATTTCAGTATGGTGTATTATCCCCCACGGGTGTTTAATACTTCCAAAGAACTACAAATATTTTTTAATGTTGTTTTGGTTCTCAATATTTTATACGCTAATAAATGAAACAATTCCATATATGAAACTGAAACATGCAATGTGTTTTAATAATGTTTATGATGATCAATTAGTAAACCATGTTAATGCTTATAATGAAATTCATCAGTAATTCAATAACTAATTATATAGATAATGGTCCCTACTTCTACTTGTCTTTTAACCATTTTAGAGCTTCCAATTTTCTTTACTTAGTGCTTGGAATAATTTTAAAATGTTATGGCACAAAATAAATGCATTCACTACAAAAGTTGTAATTACATATAGTATCTATATAACAGAGTTTACAAATCCCTATTACCTATATATTCTCATTTATTATAATACTTTTAACAAAACTGTGAAGCATTACTCTCAATGTAGAGATAAGAAAGCTGAGATTAAAACTGTTGAAGATATCCTGGGGTGTTAAAGCTAATGAGTCGTAAATGTGAGCTTAAACAAAACCTTCTAATTCCTAATCAGTGTTCATACATTCTCTAGGGAAACCATGGTATTTCTATGGTGTCTGAGGTTTCCCTCTCTCTTAAGGATTTACCAGTGTTTGGGTGGAATTGTATTCCCCCAAAATATGTTAAAAGTTCAATTTCCCAAACCTGTGAATATGACCTTATTTGGAAATTGGATCTTTACAGAGGCGATGATCAAGTTAAGATGAGGCCATCTGGGTGGTCCCTAATCCAATGTGGCTGGCGTCCTAATGAAAAGGGGAAATTTAGACACAGAGAGAGAAAAATATGTACAGAAGGAAGAATGCTTCTGAAGACACAAGGAGAAATGTACCTACAAGTCAACAGATTCCCGAGACCACCAGACACTAGGAGAGAATCACGGAACAGAATTTCACTGACCAACCTGCTAATGCCTGGATTTTGGAGTTTCACCCTCCAGAACTGTGAGAAAACAATTTTCTGTTTTTAAAGCCATGTAGTTTTCGTACTTTATTAAGGCAACCCTGGGACTAAATACAATCTATGACAGGCATTGACCGGTTTGTACTCTATGTGCAACCATGAATTGAGAGCTATAGGAGAGAAAAAAAAGTATATGATGTTATATTGCTTCCCACTTAAGGAATTCAGGACATAATTAAGGAAGCTCTTTTATTGAACTTCATTGTTACTGAAGCCAATCTTAAGCAAAACAAAGAGTTCATTAGGAAATTGATTACCATCAATAGAATTAATTTTAGTGCTATAGGCCTGGCATGAAAAAGAAGTATGAATGTTAACTTACCCCATCCATCAGGGTATTTTTTGTCTTTAATGAACTCATTTCTAGCCTCAAAACTCTTATCATTCCAGAAGTCCCCTCCCAACATATAAGTATTGGCACCAAAGATGACACTCATTTGCCTTTCTGTCTCTAGGCTCTGCATCTCTTGTTTACACTTGCATTCATGTGTATAGGGAGGATGAAGCCTGACTTTGCACACCTATCTACAGCCATCCCTTAAACCTCCACAGTATGTAGCTATGTTGGTCCCGCCTCTATACCCAAGTTTCTGGATCAGCTTTTTCTCCTATATTCGGTCCCTGCTGAACATAAATGTTTTCTCTTAACCTAAGCCCATGTTTCTGGACTCCAGACACCCAACCTAGTTTTTGCCAATCTTCTTCCCAAAGAGATTGGATGTTACCACTGGATGAAATTCTACCTCAAAATGACATATACCAAAAATCTTGATAGCGTTGCCTGTCTTCTATTTAGTCATTGTTCATGAGAATCTCAATGCTATGCCCCACTCACCCTTACATAAGGTAGAATACCTACAACAAGACCAAGTTCACCATGTATTAGCTACCACTTATTGAGAGGTTCTTATCATTACTATGACAGATGCATAATTCATGGATATCTCACAATAATCATACAAGATAGGTACGCCATCGTCCAAACTTTACAGAAGAAGAAACTTAAGCTCAAAACTTATTTTACTGAACTTCATTTTGATAAAGTGGAAAGTATGGTCTCTTACCCATCTCTAATTTTACTGTTTCATTGTCCCAATCCTGTAACAGTCAACAGGATGTGGAACAAATGGATGATTTAAATTTTGGTATGTGTTGAGAAAAATGAATGACTCTAATGACTGGATTTTTTTAAATTATAAGTCAAAGAATTTCCAACTCTTTGCCTTCAACTAGACTGACTGAGGAACTTACCAGTTGGCAGCTGTTTGTAGAAAGCATTTTTGATGATTAATCATATGATTTTTGTCATCCATCTCAAAAGGATTTTAAAATGAGTGGCACTCCTTCCATTCCCATCCACTTATAAGTAAATAATATTTCTCATAAATGAAATAGGGATAGAATTGGTTGATACTTATCTCATTTAGCAACAATATGAATATGTGAACTAATCAGAAACAAAAAAGGTTCCACCAGCCCACTGAAAGATGCATCTCCGAGAAAAGAAAAAAAATATGCTGGTATAGATGCTGATCCAGAGATCAGAGAGCTAGACGAGCTGACATTTACTCAGAGGGTCACTTTGGATGACTCAAATGCCAGGCTTGGAAATCAACTTCAAGTCATAAACTCAGGCAACTCCAGAGAAAACAGGCATCTTCATCAATAGGAGAAGCATTTGATCAAATTTTATAAGCGACAACCTATGAGATAAATCTGATTATTCCCATCTACTTAAGTTCTAAGCAGGTCAACAGTGTCATTGTTTCTCCTCCACTAAAGTTTAGTAGGCTTGGAATAATAACTACTTGATGACCCCACTTAAAAGATTTCATCATCCAATTTAAAACTGTCTAGTCAGATATACCAGTTCAGTGATAAACCATAACTTTCTACTCTGGCAAGCCTATTGAGAATGGAAACGGGGACAAATAATTTAATCTCTTAGTTCAACATCTAAATAATGGGCCAAATTACAAGTTGCTATGAAAATTAAATTACATAGGATATGGTATGTAAAGTACCCACTATTTAACTTGTTGGAGAATGAAAGTAAAAGCAATTAAGTATAAATAAAGACTATCTCTGGTGTGGACAGTATTGACACAAAAATAATCTGCGTTGACTGCAAAAGGCTTGGAGAAAAGGAAGGATTTAAACTTTCACTTTTGAGTTAAGCATTAGAGATGCCCCTAAAATAACCCTAGTATATGAGGACATGAAAGCAGTGTTTTGTTTTTCCGTTCTTTCACTAACAAACATTTATTAAACACCTGATATGTGCCAGGAACTAGGAGTATAAAACTAAAGAGAAAATTAACCTTTACTTCCTCTTGCGTAAGTATGAAAATTAGTCACAATATGATGTGAAACACGCTTAAATGAATGTATACATAACGGCAAAAGGTGTAACTAAAGGAAATAGTAGGCTCACAAAGGAGGTGATATTAGAGGTAATAATTATAAGATGTCCTGGATTTTGTCAAAGGTCAGGAAAAGAGACCTTGGCTGTTATATACCAAGCTGGCTCATCGCTGGCACTCCATCATTTGTTGTCAACAGATCATTTACTGATTTTTTTGTCAATGAATTAATGAATGTATGAAAAGGGAAAAGTCTGTATGCTTATGTCTTAATATATATGTTGACTGACTTCAGATAAGCTGCAGAAGTATTTGGGTTTCTTTTGTATAGGGCTACCTACAGTTGTTTAAATTTTAGCATGAAAGCAAACGGTAAAGAGCATACCCTCTGGATTCATACAGAACAAATTCCAATTTCACTGAGAAATTCTTATACTATATTTTGCATATTTAGCAAATTTTTGCATATTGAGTTCCAGTCTTCACTTCTCTTTGATATCCATAACACTGTTAAACATTTCACCTGATATGAATTCTAGCCCCTTCACTATAGTTCAAGATATGCACCAACTTTTTAAATGGCTGCAGTGAAACTGGGTGCCCAACAATCAAATGTATTGTTACAAATATAGTTGACAGTAGCTTGATTTACACATTATTTTCTACTACAAGGTATCCCATTGGGAAGAAGCAAAGATGTCAACACAGCCTATCTGGGCAAGATCATTGCTTGCCATGGTTTGCCAAGTATCATTCCCTTTCTTCCACTCTGTTTTTCTGTTGCTAGGAAGAAACCCCATCCATATTTGGTGAGGAAATACATTTTTAGAATGGGATAACCCATTCATTGCTAACAAGTTAACTTTAAAAGCTAAAATATTCCTCAGACTTCACCCAGAAGCTCAGCAACCCTCTTACCAAAGCTTGCACCCAGATAAAGCTCAGATGAAAGAAAACACTAAATTCACAATAAATGGTGTCTCTACCTTCCAGAAGGCTCTTCTCCATAGTCTCCTGATCCTGGTCTGAAGCAAGTTCACAGCCCTGCATGAAGATGCTCCTAGACTCTTTGTACCCTAGCCTTGTCTTCTCCTTTTTCCTCACTTAATGCCATTCTAGAGTTCCAAACATTTTATCCCTAATATACTATAGAATCCCTCTCTTTGGACACTGAAATAATCTCTGAGACTTTTGTAGGTAGCACACCCAAAGCACTACAACTTCTTATTCTCATTAATAATCAGGAGCAGATATAAGTAATACAGGGAGATGCCACCAAGCTCTGACACGTAATGACATCCACATTAATGCATATGACCTACGGTTACTGTGTGTTTCCCCAATACTCTGGTAGTCATGGTCACCCCTGAAGACTGTCATCAATTATCTGGGGAGGCGGGGAGGGTGTTTCTCCTCTATGCCTTCATCTCTTCCTTCTAAAATCCATGTGACCTGTCATATGATTTTAGAAGCTACTCATTGCCTATAAACCATTATTGCAAGTTATTCTGCATTTACTTTTTTGTTGCTACTCAACTTTCAGATATGTCTTATGTAAGTAATGTAAATATCCCAACTTCAGTTTAACTGTTAATAGAAGAATGGATTCTTTCTTAAACAAGAAAGTTTAAAGGAAAATATGGTACACCTAGGCCATCATTTTCAAGATGGTGGCAAGAGAAATAGAAACTCACAAGCGACAACCTGGAGAAAGGAAACGTAACTCAGGCCATCTCAGTAAACCTGGGACACAGATCTGGGCATAGACTGGTCAACACATGCTTTTTCAGCATTTATTTTAAAAATCCATCTTTTACAAACCAAGTAAAAAATACATTTTAAAAAACTCACTAAATTCAACCTTAAGGTACTCAACACTCAACCTGGGAGTGAATTTTTTTTTCATTTTGACAGTCAGATTGACACAGAATATCAAAACATTTGAAATGAATTAGGAGAAACCTGCTCAGAAAATATATCTGAATATCAAGTGATGTTCCTGCAAGATACGTGATGACTAGTTTCACATACTTCCTCATAAAGAAGATAGAGAAGGGCTCTATTTTTCCCCCATGGGGACAATATTCAGATTTGAACAACTATAACCTCAAAAAGAGATTGTCTCACCATTAGCCAGTACTAAGTACGGTGCTTGAGATATGGTTAATTTTCAAAAGTACATCACTCCTCCACATATTTGAGACTCTTTTTTAACTGAAGTATAATTGAAATACAATATTATTTTAGTTTCAGGTGCACAACACAGTGACTCAACATTTATATATGCTATAAAATGATCACCATAATGTCTTCTTACCGTCTGTCACCAAAGTTAATTCAATATTATTGATTATATTCCCCATGCTGTATTTCTCCATGAATTATTTATTTTATAACTGGGAGTTGGTACCTCTTGATCTCTTTCACCCATTTCATCCATACCCCATCAGTCTGTTCTCTGCATCTATCAGTTCAGTTTTGTTTTGTTTTTGTACATTTGTTTTTTGGATACACATATAAGTGAAATCATACAGTATTTGTCTTTCTCTGTGCTAAGTAACTTTCACTTGGCATAATATCCTCAAGGTCCAGCCACGTTATTGCAAATGGTATGATTTTGTTGTTTTTTATGGTTGAGTAGTATTCCATTGTATACATGTACCATCTCTCTATCCATTCATCTATCAAAGGACACTTAGGTTTCTTTCATATCTTAGCTATTGTAAATAATGCCACAATGAACACATAGCTGCCTTTTTTTTTTGAGTTAGTGTTTCTTCAGATAAACACCCAGAAGTGGAATTGCTAGGTCATATGGTAATTCTATTTTTAATTTTTTGAAGGAACTCCATACTGTTTCCACAGTGGCTGCCCCAGTTTACATTCTCACTATTTGAGACTCTATTGTACATATGTATACTGTTTCCAAGGCCAAGATAAACTGGCAATTTTAGTATGTTATTCTTATTAATAAAAATATACTTTAATATTGAAAGACATCGATTTTCAAAAGAAATTTAGCACTGTATTTAAATGTTTCATATGTATTTAAGATAGCTTTTAAGTAACTGCCAAATGTTTCTTAGAAGTTGGGAGTTAAGACAAAGATGGACAACAGAGAATACTGTGACACATTTAAGTAAGGAAAACACTCCTGCATGTTTTTTTGGAAGAGCCTGGCTAGCAGTGTTGGAAAACGAACATAAGACTCAGGTAAAGAGATTCACACGGTAGTACTATGAAGAGGCACGAAGGGCCTCGATGATGCAGTCAAGCCTTAAATGCTTACATGGAAAAGAAGTAAAAATGAATGCAAGTAGCAGAATTAATGAAAGGCAAAACAAAGAATTTAGAACGATCAAAAAACCAAACAGTTGATTATTTGAGGAAAAGAAACTACTAAAATATGCAAATTTATTAAGGATATGAATATCGATTACCCACTAATTAATCTACAGACTCAGCTCAATTGCAATCAAAATCCTGACACGGACCTTCATGAAAGTTGACAAGCCTACTGTGAAATTTATATCGCACAGCAGAGTCAAAAATTGCCAGGAGACTCAAAGAAGAGTGTGGTTTGAACTTGGCCCACTATGAAATGAGGACAGAGGAGAGCACAGAGTGGAGTGAATCACGTGCTTATGTGCACATCTGTTCTGTGCATTGTGAAATGTATTTCACACTGAGTTGTGATAAAAAAAAAATTTGAAAAACCTTACACAATATATTCCTGAATATGTGAAGAAATATGTTCCAGAATGTCCATAGCAGCACTAGTGGAATAACAACAAAAAAGTAGTCAACAAGCAAAATGCTCACCAATAAGAAAATGGACGCAATGTATTTATAAAGTGGAATACTTTACAGCAGCACAACAAAAAAAGTTATAGCTACATATATCAACATGAATGAATCTCAAACATATGAAATGAGAAAAACAAGAATATTCACAAGCCTTTATATACAGATTTAGAAACTGACAAAGGTTAAATAATTTATCATTTGTAGATGCAACTTTTATAGTAAAGCTATAAAGAAAGGTGGCTAACCTATGGGAGGGAAGGAAAGGGAATAAAATAAAAATACTAAGGGGAAGGTTACATAAAAGGCTTCAGAAACATTAGTAATCTATTCTTAAACTGGGTGGTATGTATAGTCAGAGTTGATATTCAAAATACGCAATAATCTGAACAGTCTGACTACCAACAAACCTAAAAAGACAACTGCTACAGTAATTAGAATCGGAGTCCAGACAGTGCTCCCTTCCCAGTCGGTAGAATCCTGGAGATTCAGGTCCAAACAGCTGGGGCAGTGGGGTTAGGGCACTTGGGGGCTCAGATCAGCAGCTACCTACCTACCAGTCAGAACGGATACATTTTCAACAAGCAGTACAGCCGCCACACTAGTACCTATCTATCTACGGTCCTAGACCTATGAGTGTTCTTTTATTCCTTATATATAGTACATATTTATACATATTTTTATATGTATATACCCAACAGCACTTTCTAATAGTAATATAATGCAAACCATAAATGTGAAACATGTAATTTTGAATTTTCTGTTAGCCTCATTTAAAAAAATGAAACAGTTGCAACTAATTTTAATAACATTTTGTTTAACTCAATATATCCAAAATATCATTTCAATAGGTAATCAATATGTAAAAATTATTAATGGAGTAATTTATATATTTTTGTACTAAAGTTTCAAAATCCTGTACATATTTAAAACAAAAAGCCAATCTCAAGCTGAGCTAGGCACATTTCAAGTGCTTAAGTGGATAGTGGATAAGGTATTTAACACCACAAATATAGAATATTTCATAAATTTAAATAGAAAAGGAATTTCCATAGTGTAGATATGGAAAGATCATTCAAACTTATTATTTAATGCAAAAAAGGAAAATGTAAAAGAGTACATACAGATGGTATGATCCAATGTGTACAAGTATATGGGAAACACATATTTTTTTCTCAAAAACTATTAAAACTATAACTGCAGTATTTGTCGAAAAGAAGTACTAAGATTGTGGACCCAGTGTTATTTTTTCTGTATCTTTATACCTTTATGAACTTTAAATTTTTAAAACATGTATGTATGTCCTTTTTAAGACTAGAAACAGATAGTTAATAAATGAGTTATGTAATGTGAGAAAAATATTAGGAAGTGGAAATAGTTAATCTAAGGGGAGTCTCATTCACAGTTCCTACCAAAGATGTCTGAACTACTGATTTTCTAATTAGGTAATAATTTGCCCTTCTTTGTCTGTTATTGACATCCTAGGTACATCACAATGATCGCTGGCCCTGTGAATACTCTACTTTTCTCCATATTGCAACTCCTGATCTAATTGAAGATGGGCGTAAGATTAGGAAATTAGGTAAAGTAAGAAGGACAGACATCTAACACTTTCATGGACTGTGGCTTTAAAGACTTTCGTCCAAATGCATTGGAACATATGAGATGACTTGGATCTATACTCAGCTGACCACTAAGTTAGTGGCCCTATAAAAGAAGTAAATATATATCTGACTTAATTTGTTCCTGACACCCTTGTATTTGTGATCATCACTTCCTTTTAAGTGGATCTAAAACGACTTACATGAAGAGTCTTATTAAAGCTTCTCCCAGGGGTCCCATTACTAGATCATATTCCAGAATATTCTTTATTTCTTTTTTGGAAAACAAGGAAAATCAAGACTACATAGTCCCAACGTTACTTCTTGTTTTCCATATACCTTTAGGATCAACGTTGTTGTTCAGAAATCTTTCCTAAAGGTTCTGTTAGTGTTCTTAGATTATTTCGTATTGGTCAGGAAATTTGCACCCTTTTGGGGTGGTCCTGATCTACCCTACTTTTTAAATAATGTTACTTATGCAACTTCTTCTGTAGTGTATTTTAATGGGAAAAAAGAATTAGGATTTGAGTGACTAGGCCTTCATTTCATCATATGTTGATATTATACCATCACCACCAAACAGTAAGCCTCTTACTTACTCTTCCTTCTCTCTCCAAAACAAAATGGAAACTCATTCTCAGCTTGGTCCTATTCTTCAAAATTCTACAGCTAAACCTGACCAATAGCTTCCCATCCACATGGAGTCAAGGTGTGAGCAGTACTGCACTTGGCCTTGAGAGGGCAGCAAAGGCCTGAAGCCAGGTGGTCATGTGGTCTACTGTGGCTGTGACCAAGGAAAAATGAGCCAGAACCTCCTTATATCACTGACCACAAGGTCCCAGGAGAACTGGGAATGCATCAACGACGGCGTGAGAAGAAGGGAATCAGTGGTTCCATTAACTCATTCAACATTTGATGAATAAACTGAAAAATAAAATTTCACCATTTTAATCTAGTATCGCCTTTCATTATTTTCTGCTGTATTCCAGGGTCTTTTAAATGCATAATGTAGACTGTCATCATAATAACCCAGCCCAATAGTTTTTGATTCAACATGTCTGCAGTCAGGTCCAGGAATTTGCTCAAATACCACAGCTGACTCTCATACAGATTAAAGTTTGACAACCATGTCTACTCCCTTAATGAACTCCATACAGTTCAGTTACTTGATCTTATTTTTTATATGTTGTATTATTGTTGTTCTTCATAGTTGCTAACGTTGTTAACTTCTATCTCCCATTAATTTTTTTTTCTTTATGACTCTCAGAATCTTATTCTCTCTCATTTCTAAACCTACTTATTCAGCTACAAGTTATTTTAGAGGCAATAGAGCATAATAGAAGAAATATATAATATGCTTTAGAATCAGACAACACCCCAAGCCCTGATTTTTCTCAATAATATGAAGATAATACAGAACAAAATTGACATGAGGACTAATGAGATGACATATGTTAATCACTTAGAATAGTGACAGGATAAATGTAGACACAATAAATGTTAATTTCACACCTTCTTTTATTCTTTACAGTAACCAGAGGCATATAGACATAATCCACATCCCTCTCTCATGCCCATATCCAGTAGTTATACTTTGACAAACAAGGACACAGACCATCTTGCTTAGTGTAATATTACAGGTAGCAGAGGGAAGAACACTAGTCCTACCTGAGAGGAGATACTGATCTGAATGGAAAGGATAGGAAAAGAAAGAAATGAGTAGTGCATAGCTCCTGCTGCAAAATATGGAGCTCCAGTAAAAGGAAAGGATTCAGGGAAGATGTAGATTTTGATAATACTTAAGATCTGCATTAAGAAGTAATCATCAGATGATGTAATATTTTAACTCAAAAAGCTATTCTACATAAAATCTGGGCCCAAAGTGAGTAGTGTCTATACAAAATGTTTCTAGAAATTACTATGGTTTATTACCTTACATGCAAAAATGACAGGACAAAATCAAGATCAACTTATTTTTGACAGACATTATTAAAACAACTGACAAACCATCAATATCTATCATTGGAGCCAACTACTAAGGCAGGCAACTGCAGGTTTATATCAGTATCATACATGAAAAATAAACACAGTACAAATAAGAAATACATATAGAAAAAGCAGACCAAAAATCAGAAGAATAATTATCTGTTGTTCTGTGTAGTTTAGCAGAACATTTCAAATGAAACTTAAGAGGAATTACTAATTTAGCTCAAGTGCTTAAAGCTATAGATAACTGTACCAAATCTATCAATAATTCCCTTCACTCTGGAGATCTCAAATTGCAATGACCAGAAGAGTGAATAAAAGCCCCCAAAAACTACAGAAGCAATTTTATCAATTTTATTTCAAAGTTGGAATTACTTTTCCGAGTAACTGTTTCAGATAGGAAGGTGATTCAATTTTCTCCACAGCAGCCTAACACAGTGCAGTGAGGTGACATCTCTTCTTTAAGCCTCAGTTTCCTCATCTATAAAGTGATTATGAGAACTCAAACCTCACTGAACAAGTAGGAAGCACATCAGATAGTAACTAGCCAATTGTGAATCTGTGTTCGTGCTCCTCCCGGCCTTTCTTTACATCACGTAATGACTCACCCACCTAACGTAATACCCAAGTATAGATGTCCATGTTAGGATTATAAACAATATATGGCAGAAGTGATTCATTTAGGTTTTCTACTTCTTAATCCACTATTGGAAAAAGAGTATAGGTAAGCATTAGTAGTTTTGCTGTGAATCCATAAAGATATTTCTGATAAATTCCCCCTTGTCCTTTCATCACAGATATTCAACACTTACTGAATACCTCTGGCTGGTTAATACATCAGACTAGATTAAGGCACAGGGAGTTCAAAATCATATGCTTTATTAGGTATAAAGAGGGTTCTGTGGATGTGGAGAAAAGGGAACCCTTATGCACTGTTGGAGAAAATGTAGATTGGTACACCCATAATGGAACAGTATGGAAGTTCCTCAAAAAACTACAAATAGAACTACTATACTATATGACTCAGCAATCTCACTTCTGGGTATACATGTAAAAAAAATGAAATCAGGGTCTTCAAGATATAACTGCATTGCCATGCAGTATAACCAAGTATAACCAAGGTGTGGAAACAACCCAAATGCCCATAAAAATTAGTGAGATTGATATCTTGATCTGGGTGATGGTTGCATGAGTGTATACACATAACAAAATTCATCAAGTTATACACTATGATTTGTGCATTTTATTGAATGTACCATAATTCAAAAAATACTTAAAGTTTATATATGTAACTCATATGTCAAAGTAATTTAATAAATTTTGAAATAAAAATAAAAAGTGACTCCACCCACAACTGTCCCCTCCTCTGAAATCTTACACTCTAGTTGCCTACTTTAAATCTGTATGCCTTCACTTCTCTCATTGTATCATTCCTATTACATCTATTATTTGTCCTTATTACAAGTTCCAGTCCCTTGAACTATTTATTTTTCCACACTATGAGTCCCATAGTAAAAGAGCTTCCTGACATATTTAGCCCAGATCTCACTATCATTTGAACTCACCAACACCCACAACTTCATTACTGTCTGGCTTTCTAGCATGCCAAACTTTTATCAAACTGATTGCCTAGCTTCCTGTTCCTTCATCCAAATGGCTGAGCACTGCTGGAGAAAAATGTACAACCATGTGGGATAATGTCAGCACAAATTTTGTTCCCCATCTTCAGATGGGCCCTATGTGAAGCAATCCTTCCCTCTTCCCCTTAATATCTTTTTCAAACAGCCCCTAGTAGATGAATTCACTTATCAGCAGATAAATTCTTAGCAGAATTCCAAATTCACAGAGAAAAGAGAGGCCATCAGGTCTTTCTTATAGTTTTTATTCTTCTTATATAAGGGGGTGGGAGAGGAGGAGGATCAGGTTAATTGAGTACTTTTACTATGCCATTTTATCTACTCTATTGGTTTATTAGTTATACTTTATTTTTTTATATTAAGATACATCTCTAGAATCTACAATATGCATTTTGAACTCACTAAAGCATGCCTTCATTAATATATTTCATATACAATGTAAGAATCTTAAATGAGCATATTCCATAACCCTATCCCATGACCATCATTTGTGTTGTCACATATTTATTTTTACATGTTATAAACCATAGTCCATTACTGTTGATTTGAATAATTATACTTTAAAGAAACAAAAACATCAGAAAAAAATTTTTCTATTTTCTCACATATTTACCATTTTAGCACTTTTCACTTCTGGTAGATGTAACTTTTCATTGGGTATTATTTTCATTTAGTGAAAAGAACTTCCTTTAATGTTTCTTGTAGGAGAGGTCTGCTGGTAATAATTGTCTCAGATTCTGCTTTTCTAAATATGTCTCTTTGCCTTCCTTTATATATTTTTGCTGCATATGGGATCGTAGTTTGACATTTTTTCATTTCTTTCAGGCCTTTAGAGAAGCCATTCCATTGTTTCTGGCATGCACTGTTTCTAATGACAAGTCAACAATATTTCTAGTCTTTGTTCCTCTGTGTAAAAGTGCTTCCCTGTCCCCTCTGGCTACTTTTAATATTTTCTCTTTATCACTGGATTTCAGCAATTTTATGTGCACTGATTGTGTGTGTGTGTGTGTGTGTGTGTGTGTGTGTGTGTCTTGCTTTAATTCTTTCAGCTTCACAGAGCTCTATGTATATGCTTTTAATCAAGAAGGAAAAATATTATTTCTTTTAATATTTTTCCTGACACTCTTTTTTGGAACACCAATTGTATACATGTTAGTTTGCTTAACATTATCCCACAGGTACTGAGACTATGTATATTGTTTTTTTAACTTTTTGTGCATGAGTGCTTTGATTTGAATATTTTCTATTGTTCTTTAAGTTCACTGATCTTTTTTCTCTAATACCCTTATCTCCTATGAAACCAACACAGTGAATTTTTCATTTCAGGTATTATATTTGCCAGCTTTAGAAATGTACCTTGGTTATTTTTTATACCTTCTATTTCTCTTATCAATATATTCATGTTTTCCTCTAAACAACTGGACATTTTAATAATACAATTGACCCTTGAACAATGCAGGTGTTGGAGGAATGATCCCCAGAACAGCCAAAAATCTATGTATAACTTTTGATTCTCCAAACACTACTAACAGCTTTCTGTTGACCAGAAGCCATACAAATAACAATTAACACATATTTTATGTAATATATACTGTATTTTTACAATAAAGTAAGCTAGAGAAAAGAAATGTTTTTTGAATTGTGTGAAATCTCCAAAATATTTTCCAGTGTAGTTATTGGAAAAAAATGCTTATAAGTGGACCTCCACAGTGCAAATGCAAGATGTTCAAGGGTCAACTATCCTGTTTTACAGTCCTTGTCTGATAATTCCATCACCCTTGCCATTTCTGGATCTGTTTCTATTAATGTACTCTCTCTTAGTTATAGGTCACATCTTCCTGCTTCTTTGCATGTCTAGTAATTTTGTATTTTATGTTAGGAATTGTGTATTTTATGTTGTAGAGTATCTGGAATTTTGTTGTCTTCCTTTAAAGACAGTTAAGTTTTTCTTTGGAAGACAGATTTCATCTTGATATTTTGGGTCCTTATTTTTATATTTCAAAGGCATATCTAGAATAGCATTGTAGGAATAGTTTAGCCCTACTACAAAGAAGTGATCCTTCCGGTGTCTCTACTTAAAGTCTGAGATTCTACAAAGTCTCTCCGCTCTGGCTGGTCAAATTCACATGTCTCCCAACCCTTTGGAAGCTCTGGGAATTATTCACCACACATACATGTTGTAGTGGTTCTTTCTCTGGTGGTTGTTCTTTGTACTAAATAGATATAAAATAAAATTTCTTTGCAGTCCTGTCTGTCCAAATCTGGTCTGGGCTTGAAAGGTGATACAAAGAAGAACAAATTTCAGTACCATCCTGAGTAAGTTGCCTAAGTTTATTATATGTCATAGCAGCAGTACCAATTATAGGCTAAGAGACCTAAAATAACTTCACACTGGGTCTGGCCAGAACAGAACTTCTGATTTGGTAAGACTTACTAATCAGGCTTATGAAGTTCTCATTCTACATGGGCCTCAAAGAGAAGGTACTGTGCAACCTAGGAGATTCACCTTGTTTTTAAACCCTCTGTAGAGGTTAAATACAGTCTAGGAAGAATATTTTTTCCTAGAGGCTTGGCCAACAGGCTTCCTGGGAGCCAAGACTCATCCATTCGCAGGAGACAGATTGGTAAGAGGCTGCCCCTGGGCTACTTTTTATACTTGCACGTGATCCTCTTCTCTCCCTGGACCTCAAGAAAACTTAAAAGATCTTAAGACGTTTGAGACCATATTGGCCAAACACACATTTAGAAATATCTGCTCATTTTTTACTGATGTCTGAATGCTAGCATAATATTTGTCTTTCCCAGCAAAAAGACATGACTTGAGAAAGACAGAAAAGACAAAATTAGTCTGAAAAATAAATCAGTGATTTTTTTTGGTTAATGCAATAAAACAAAAAGGGAGGATTATCAACTTCTTTGTTTAATTTAGATATAGAAAAGGCCTCACCCTGAAGGTAAAATCTCAGCTGAACTTTTTACCTCCTATGTGCTACGCTAGGAAGGCTTCTAAGGGATCACTAACCTACAAGCACTGCTTTTCTTAGTTTTTCCTTGTTGCCTCAAAACATATCTGGCTGGCAGAGAACAGAAGAAGCCAGAGATGAGCCCAGTGACCCAGCTAAGGGCCTTCCTGCTGCCCGGTATTGATGGATACAGATGTCAGTTCTCATTATGACAGGTCAGGGAATCAAGGGGGAGTAGGCATGAACTTTCACCATTCTTGTGAAACTAGAAAAATATGTTTTATAAGTTTATGATAGAGGGCAAAGTCCATAGGGAAAATACTAGTGGATCTTATAGCACAAAACTTTATTCCCAAATTTATATTTTTCTATAATCAGTGAATCTTAACATTTTGGGGGTATGGATCCATTTAAGAATCTCCTGAAAACTTGTGCCCCTTTCAGAAAAATACACATTCACATGCATAAAATATATAATCTTGGATTCCTCTCCTAACAGACACACACACACACACACACACAATATCAAGGAACCATGAGCTCTAGTTAACAATGCCCTTAAAAGTCTTGACAATTAATGACCTACACTACCATGAGGCAAATGTGACACTGATTCCCCTTCAGTATTCTGGCCCAAGAAAGAACAGTGATTCTCTGAATAGCTGAGTCAGAGATGAAAAGGGAATATGAAAACAAAAATAAATACAGTAAGTTATAACAAAATAAGCTGATTGACCAGGCATAGCTGCCTTTCAGGGAACTGCCTCAATCACCTCAGCCCTGCAAGGCCAAAACTAAACAAAGGGAAACTCAAAGAATAAAGATAATCAGAAACGTAAGCTCTTTTTAGGGACAAAAAGGAAGAGTCCCTCCTACTTCTGATAACTTCTCAGGCTCTGGACATATGATTCCTGACAGACTTTCACATAACCTCATGACCAAACTGAGGTTGTCATTAAAATATGGGCAAAAATGTCATTCTTTCTGTATCAGCAGTTGGAAAGCCAGGCCATGAACTTGGAGAAGAGGTGAATACAGGCTAGCAGATAAGGATGTCAAAGAATGTAACTGCAGTGTGGAGTTGACTTCATCTTGAGATGTCTTAGAAGGCAAAACCTGCCATGAGACTTCCAGCATTTACAGACTTCTTTGATGGGGGCAGGGGGAGTCTCGGGAATCTTTGGCTAGACTGGGGAAAGCTATCTTCTCTTGGCTCCTTTGCTGTAATAGAAGCTTGCAGGGCAGCAAAGAGCATAGGAAAGGAGGTAGCTTCTCTTGGAGACAGGGAAATAGCTGTGGTCTGAATGAATAAAATAACTAATGGGTATTGACAACTAAGATACCTAAAAGTGAGGCAGGGTTTCTGGAAAGGGAACTTAGGAATCTCTCGGTTGACCTGATCCTTTTGCACGTTCTCTCAGTTGTAACAGAGCCCAAGAGGCCCTGAGACAGCATGTTCCTTAGGGCAGAGGTAAGCATACTAAAGGACTTAGGTTTGGGTGCACCTTTGTGAAAACACCGCACCCATGAAGATGTATGAGTTTATTAGTCTCCTGAAGATTACAAATGGAAGGTGAAAGAGACTTAAAGGCTGAGGGGCCTAGGAACCTGTAAACAAGAGAATATTAAGATGTGATGGCAAAGTCTAAAGCCATTTTGTGTGGGAATTAACATCCTCTTGTATCACTAATTTTTGGACACAGGAAAGAGTACTAAAGAACTGAGTGGGTCAATGAGCAGGTATGCATAAATTGAAGCAACTTGAATGGGGCCATGTAAGGGGTCACTGGATGTACAGGGAAACATATGGTTCATAGTTACTTGAGGTGCTAATTCATTTAATGAGAACCAGTGCTACAAAAAAAACAATTCAAATGCAAGAGGTGTTCAAACAGTTGAGAGATGAGATTTCTCCAGTCTGTTGGCACTTTGTGAAGAAAAGCCCAGGGCTGATGAAAGCACCAGGGAGCCTTAGAGATGATCTAGTTAAATTTTCATTTTACAGATGAAGAAACTGAATGAAGCCAGAGGAGATAGAGTGATTGCCCATCACATACATGGTTGGTTCATGACAGATCTGGAATTTAAGCCCTTAGGATATCTCTTCTAGCCCGACAGTTTTTGTAAGATACTTATTTTCATCTGTGCCACAAATTCATCTAACATCTATAAAGGTAAAAACTTGATAAGCAGAGACAATATAATATCATAGATGACATCTATCTGGCCTAAGAACAAATAAAACCAATTAGTGTTAATACAGGTGATTGGACAGACCATATCTGCCATACGCAAATTAGCTAGTACATTCACATGTGACTTGTGCTGCAAAATGGATATTTTTAAAGTTGTCCCAGTAAGAGACTTAAACATAGTAAATACTATGAACATATGTAGAATCTTAAACATTGTTAGGATGTTGACTTATGATAAGGAAATTCCTAATACAGGATACTTTACCATGCTAATTTCCTCCTTGGGATTTATCTATTAGAAGGAGAAAAGACGAATTCAAGAGAAATTCAAATTTCTCCTCATATGAAGATGAATTTTGGCTTCTCATGGTTCTCAAAGTACAGATTACAAATACTTCATAAAATATCATGAACAAACACAAGAGCACAGACTTCTTAAACTTCATTCAAAAACAGTGATGTTAAAAATCACAATGTAAGCAGGAGAAATTTTTTTTATCTTTATGGAAAATTTGAAAATTAGCATTTATTTTCCTCTGTTAGGGTATAATTTAGCTAGGAAAAGTATGTGACTTCTTGCTTTTAAGTTCACTAAGGGGTGTGATTTAATAGAAAGAAATCATTCCGTGAGAGGAATTAGAAAGCCTTATAAGGAGAGCAGATTGGACCATCCCAGAGAACTATTTGCAGCCATACTACCACCACTACCACACATACACACAGACTCCAAGGGATTCAAATTTGACTAAGAGGCATAAAGAATAAATAATAAAGGCTATTAGGACTTGGGGAGTTTCTAAGAACTAATATCCAGAATATAAAGAACTATTGCCATACAGAAAACAGCAGCAGGAGCTTGGTGAAGAAGAAGGAAACAAATGCCTTTCAGTGCACTCTATCCTTGGCTCTTGGTATAGTAATTTACATGGGGAAGTAAACGGCATATGAATGAAATTATGGACATAACAGTAAAGGGAAAATCAATGGTATTAGATATTCATTTGCAGGAAAAGAAATTGGGAAGCTTTTATTTTGGTGTACCTCCCACCATTTCTCCTGTACCTCTTATCTGACTACTGAGATCAGGACAGAGAGGGATAGAGGGTAAAAAGGAGGGACATCTTGGTCTCCATGTCCATGTGCGCACTGAGGATCTATGTCAGTGCTGAATGAGAAAGGGAGAGATTGTCAAAGAGCTCACCCTCCTACTCAGTTATCCGTCTACTTTCTGCTGTTATACCTTCATTGAAAACTGCTTTTCTGAGGGCCACTGATGACTGTCAAATTGTCAAATTTGATAGGTTCCTTTCAGTAGGACCCTCCAAGCCTTTTTTGACACTACCTGGCATTGATCTCTTCTGACACTCTCTGGACTTGGATGACACTAACGTGATTCCCCACATTTGACTAATCCTCTCAGTTCTTATTTCCTGTCTCGTTGCACTCCCTCCCCTGCAATGACATTAGCTGTCCTCTCAAATTCATCCTCAGCTCTCTCCATATAATTATACCCCTTACCTTAGTCTAGAAGCTTATGAAATGTAGGTATCCATTCCTTTAATACTCCCAACAACATATGGATCTTCGTTTTACAGAGGAGGAAACCAAGACACCCAGCCAAGTTAGTCACCTGCCCAGATGACTTTCTCAAAGAGAGTAAGTGGCAGTCGGTAAACTTACCTTGGCACTTAAGGCTAGTGTTGTTTTCACCACATCATAAATGTCTCCAACTCCCAAATATATGCCCCAATGTCCTATCTTCTTCACCATCTCCCAAATAACACCTACTCATCAAGAAACTTTACATGAATGCCCCCATGAATTGCCATATTCTTCAAATGCTTCCTCCTTTGAGGAATTTTTTGAATTGACATATAATTGACATAACATTGTAGTTTTAGATGTACAACACAATGATTTTATATTTGTATATATTGCAAAGTGATCACCACAATGTTTAGTTAACATCCATCACCACATATACTTACAAATTTTTTCTTATGATGAGAACATCTAAGATCTACTGTCTTGGCAACTTTCAAATATACAGCACAGTACTATTAACTCTAATCACCATGCTCCACATTACACCCCTAGGACTTATTATTTTGTAACTGCAAGTTTGTACATTTTGACCACTTTCACCCATTTTGCCCACCCCCACCTCTGGCATCTACCAATCTGTTCTCTGTATCTATGAGTTTAGGTTTCTGTGAGGTTTTTTAAATTTTTTATTCTACATAAAAGTAGGATCATACAATATTTATCTCTGACTTACTTCACTTAGCATAATGCCCTCAAGGTCCTTCCCTATTGTCACAATGGCAAGATTTCCTCACTTTTTATGGCTAAATGATATTCCATGTGTATATGTATGCATATGTGTGTACATATATATACATATATTGGAGAAATATATCTCCCCCACATTTTCTTCATCCATCGATTGGATTTTTTATGATGTATTTCCTGATTGTACTTGAAAACTTAGAGATATCTTTAATATCTCTAGTTGCTACCAATCAGTGGCTACATTCTGGAAATTCACCTCTCAATGTCTCATGTCTCCCACCCAACCCTTTAAACTCACAAGCTTCTGCCTTTGTTCTAGTTCTTGGATTCACATCCCTAAAGATCTACACTATTATACTATGCCCTAATCATGTATGAATACACTATTAATATCTCTACCACCAGTTCTCCACTCCCTAATTTACTTCATTCTCTGCTTCTCAGTTAATCTCCCTGTTGTGTCCTGCTCACATGCTTTAAGTGTCTCTGCACAGCCTTCAGAATAAAGTCCAGATGTTCAAAATTCCATATCATTAGACCCACTCTATATGAAGAATAGTACAAGGAATCAATCATTACAATTCCAATTTCCTCATTCCAGATATTTGTGTTTTCTTAAAAGACCTTTTAATTCCCCTGCCACTGAATGTTTTCTTAGAGAAGAAGAGGTTTGGCATTGGGAGTGGTCACAGTCTGTGACAAATTAGGGAGGAAGTGATTTGGACAGTAAAGAAATACGTCCTGGCTATCAATTACACAAAGAGACAAAAGCAGATTCCTGAATTTTTTTGTGGAGGTATAAAATTAGACTATAGGGTATAAGGAAAGGAAAAGAACTACACAAGCAGGAGAAAGGATGTTGAAAATTACTGAAGGTAAGAGCTGCCTCAGATTTCATTTTGTTGAAGTACAGTTGGCATGAAATAACTCCATTAGTTTCAATTATGCATCACAGTAATTTGATATTTTTATACATTACAAAATGATCCCCATAATTTTAAGTCTGGTTGCCATCTGTCACCATACAAGATTGTAATAATATTATTGATCATATCCCGTATGCTGTACATTACATCCCATGACATATTTATTTTGTAACTGGAAGTGAGTACTTCTTAATCCCCTCATCTATTTTGCCCACCTCCAACTCTTGCCCTCTCTGGTAACTAACAGGTTGTTTCCTATGTCTGTAAGTTGGTGTATGTTTTGTTTTGTTTGTTTATTCATTTTGTGTTTTAGAGTCCACATATAAATCAAATCATACGGTTTGTCTTTCTCTGTCCGACTTATTGCACTTCTCATAATACCCTCCAGGGTCCACCTATGTTGCCTCAGATAATCACTGACCCTTGGAGGAAAAGATGAAGACTCCTATAAAAAGTCACAATATGGGCTTTTCTAACATCATTTCTTTGCCCCTTATCTCAGAGGTCTCCTGCTGCTGCCTTAACATGGCAGGGATCCCTGGGCCAGCCTGCTTGCTTGCTTTCTGTCCTTGCTGCTTTCTCACAGCTTGAATCATGTACCCGAAATTTCTTTCATTTGTTTGATTCCTGGCCTGATTACTGGAAAACTCATCAAGGCTTTGGTCAAAAGGACTAAGTATTTGAAACAAAGCAGCTACCCCCAAATGTGCCTCCCCTGAAACTACAGCTGAGGATGATGGGTAACAAGTACCCCCATTCTCTAATAAGAGGTGCTAAATACCCTATAGGATGTGCCTATAAGGAAAAGTGAAACCAGTTATGGGACCTTAGTCCAACATGCACATCCAAGAAGCCTAGAGAATAGCTGAGGAAAACAATCAGGGCAGAGATACTTGAAGCAACTTGATTATTGACTTAGGAGGACGAGTCTAAAGCATTTCCCATCACCTGTTCTCTTCTGCCTAGAGGAAAGTCAAAGGAGCATCAAAAGCAATCCTGTGTGTAGGGGACAGATGAGGGATAGGAGTCCTTGCCGGAGGGCACTCTGCTTTCTCACCGCCCCAGGCTGGAGGCTTCAGGAGCAGAGCGCGTACACTCATTGGCCGGCTCTCAGAGGTGAGTGAGAATAAATATCTTTGAGCAAGGCACCATTCCCAGGAATGGTGGGCAAGATAGGAATGCAAATATTTCCTGTGGCTCAGGTGACAGGGAAAGTCACCAAGCTCGAATTATCTTGAGAACTACTCAAGAGGCAGTCCACCTGAAGAGGTGAGCCCATCAGAAGGCATGATGCTCGGCATCCTGGGGTCTGAAGTATATGTAATTTGAAGGGGTCTTCTTTTACATATATAAAATTAGGCCCAGAAGTAAAGTCTTGTTTAGAATAAGAAAATAACAATAAAATACAAATTTATAAACGCTGACAAATGCCAGAAACACCAAAAATCCAGGAAGTAATATTTTTATTAATTGATTGGCATGACTCTGGAAATAGTATTTTCCCTAAAATTCTTGGCTGCATATTTTGATGCCTGCTCTACATGACAACAGTAGAAGAAAGAAATTAAAAGATCATTTAGTTTTTCTTAGGTATGGCTGAAGAATTTTTGTTTTTAAATTGTTAATAGAAAGTGTCTTTCTGCTTTATAATTTATGTTGGTATACCATGTAAATTTTTAGAATTGTCAAATTTGAGAACCTGTGACTAATCTTTCATATCTGTAATATTTGGAAGAATTGTTCACACACTAGCTTTGAACCTTTTATGTTTCAAATCTTGTTTTTTCTCCACCATCCACATGCTTCTGAGGCCAGGTGCTATAGGCCACTTCAAGTCAGTCAAACCTCTGTCCCTGTCCCTTCCTAGCACAGTGATAGGAATATTTTTAGAAGCCATTTCATACTGGACAGCTAGAAAATACTGTCACTTTTGAACCACATCAATATACTCTGTTAAATCCCAACTAAGTGAATCCCCAAATCAACTTCCCCTTAAGTCACCTGCCCCCCAAATTCCAACAAACACTCCAAGTTTACTAGGCATAAGGGGAAGTATTTCAAAGGGAAAATCAGAATAGCAAGACACGTCAGTCTTCAGTTCTTATGTTAAAATAGCTTACTCTTAAATTTTTACAGAAGTGTCTAATCACATGAAGATATTGCTAGGGGCCTTCCGGGGGCCTTGGCAGGAGCCTCTGCAAATGAGGGGCCCTGAATTTGAAGCATCATTAGCTTTGGGGTAAATCCTCCTCCGTGTGTGGGTTATATAAGTGATGTAGGAACTGAGGAGGAGTCAAAGGTGTCAGCTGGAAAGTACATAACAATCAGAAAATTGTCCATTTCTAAGGCCCAGAGGCCTCCAAAGAATCTACCAAGTTACACCAAGAAAGGACGTTTGAGTGTCTGCTGGGATAAAGGCCTTCATAGTCAAGTGAAAAGGCACCGATGCCCCTGTCACCCCCTTGCCCTTCCCAGCCTTGAAGCAGCCAGAAGAGCACAGCGAGTAGAAGGGAGAGCAAGCCATGGGAAAAAACCTAAAGCCACAGGGAGAGCTGGGATCGGATGAGGCGAGGGAGACTCTCGGGAGCCAGCAAGGAGCAGCCAGTGGCTGGCCGGTGCGACTCTGAGGCCACGCTCTGCCTGGCCCGCTTCTGCACCTAAGACAGGCTTCAGCTGTGGTGAAGGGAAGATGGCTTTAGTTGAATAAGAAATTGGAATTTTGACTCATAGCTCATTGGACTCTCTAATGAGGTTTTTATCATTTATAACTAGAAGTGAAAAAAGCTATGAAATCTTTCCAGTCTAGGGAGAGAAACAGAGCAGAGTTAGAGGATAAGTGGTGGAATTAAGCTATTTCCTGATTGTACCCTAATGAGCACTTCCTGTTCAATCAACTGGCTATATTTAAAGAAAGAAGCACCTGCTCTGGTTGCATACAGGATTAAGGCCAAACTCCTAGTTGGCACACCAGAGCTTCCTTCTTATCCTCCGCCAGCACCTCTGGCCCAGCCGCCACTGTCGCCATGGTAATGCCACTCATCAGGCCCTTTCGGCACTCTGCCTGGGCCCTGACCCTCCTGCCTTGAAGATCCTTCCCCTTCTCGCTCATCAGGGCCAAATGAAACACCACCTCAAAGAAACTTTGCTGTACAGCCTCTGTGGGTATTTCCATCCTCTGAGATTCACTGCACTCTTTTGGGCTCCTTGTTAGGGCACTTAACACACAGAAGTATCTTTTATTTGCTTCTAGTTCTGACTTCTCCCTGCCCCAAGCTTAACATCCTTCCAGGTAGGAAGTTGATTTATTCAACCTTGTACTACAGGGCTTTCAGCACAGATCCTGGAACATAGGATTTGTTTCAATAAATGGTAGTTACATGAATGAATGCCTCCTCTTTCTCCACATGTGGAACAAGTGCTCAGTGTAGCAGCTGCCCTGCATGAAAAGGCTCCTTTCCCTTGACGAATGCACTCACCAGTTTATTGCTACAGCTTAAGGATGCTTGACCCATCCATCCCCAAACACGTCATAACTGAAGGTGAAATCTGAAATAAACTCTCCTATTTGTGATTATTACACTAAGTCAGTCATTTCAGATTAGAAATTTTCCCAGTTAGGTACAGATCACAAGCAATCCTCTCAGGCAAAATGCTAAATACTTGACCACCTTTAAAAAAGAGCTCTGGTGATTTCATGAGTGAAAAAAGCTCTTAGATTCAAAGAGTTCTGACTCCCAACAAGTAATAACTAAGTTATTGACTAAATACAACCTTCCCCAGGTAGATCTCTCTGAAAGTGTTCTTCCTCTCCTTCCTCCTGGAAGGCAGCCAACTCCTCTGAGGTACTAGGTCCTCATTTTAACTAACTAATAACCCAATTTACTTTTAATCAAAGTATCACAATTGGGCAAATTGAGAAAGCATACTCCAAGATTTGACTGACATGGAGATGTAGGTTGTTAAAGATACTCTGATTGCTGTACTATTCCCACTGATTTCAATCCCTTGATATCTCCTATCTCCCTTGAATCCTAAAAATTTTAGCTCATCTTGAAGTGTCAAAAGTCAAGTTTCTGAATGAATACAGCCATAAGCCAGATAACTTATTATTCCTTGTGTAAATTTGTCTTAAAAACAGGGCAATGTTCATGGGAAACAGGTTTTAACAGTGTAACAGACCAGAATAGCATTATAGAATCTCCTTTTTAGAGTTTGAGAGATGTAACTGGAAGGTCACAACATTCCAGAATCTTGATTTTGACATGTGTCAGGTGTCAGGATTCTAAAATACAAGCTACATGACAATGAAATGTGGTAACCCTTCACCTTATGTCTTTAATGGGCATAATGGAAAAAATGTTTTCCTTGGGTGGGGTTATATACAATTATCCTTTCCTTAATAAATGAAATTATATTTGAGTGAGAGACTCAGTCAATGGGCTACTCTCTACCACTGTACGGGAGACCTAGGAGTGGCTAGCCAGCCATTCCATCTAATGCACCAGAGAAATGCTGGGTAATAAATGAGGGAATGAGGGAACAATGCTTTAAGTGAGGATTGCTTGAGATCAAAGAGCAACTCTCAGTACTGCCGTCGGGTTTAAGTGGCCGGTGAGGAGAGTTGGTAGAGGTCAGGTATGCCAGCAGATGTGAATATGATTTGTTTGTAGCACATAAGGCAACTCCCTGCTCCCTTTCTAAAACTTAAATAATGAATTAATGAGGAGAAATAGCAGAATTTTGTTTCATTGAAAGTGCACCGCTGAAAAGGTGACCCCTCCCACGTGTGCACAGTCCGAATGACAACTGCTAATACCATTGCTCTCAACAGTTAATATCAGAAAATAAAGAAAACACAGGGATTCTTATTTTTTAAAAGCAAACGATAATTTATATAAAAAATAGAAATTCAAGAACAGTACAAATAAGAATTCACGTGTCAACAAAAAGAATTTATTCTTTAGTTTCTAGTTGATTAGGAGACTTGAAAAGTGTGGCTTGTTGGAATTAAATTGTTCTATCAAAAAATACATTTTTACTTAGAGGTTATAGGAAACTATGCTCATGATTGGTTGTGATTAAAGTTATATTTTAAAGAAACATGAAATACTCCTCCTTTCCCTCACCTCTTTCCCCAAGTACAAAATTGTCCTCTCTCCTAATCTTTCACATCTCTTAGTTTGGGGCTTAATATTGTATAGCACAGGAAATATATGATTTTCCAGAACACTCAGACAAGGCAGTTGAAGATCATATTTTGGAAAATGAGAGGCCAGGCACACTAAAGTCTGTCTTTGAGTCACTGTCTCAGGAGTAGGGTGATTATTAGGAACACTGAAATGGATCCTTAGAGAGGTAGTGCCTTGAGAGGCAGGAAATGAGAGGGCACAGGAAACATGAAATGTGTGCCTTCAAGCCAATACGTTAGCAAATCTCTGACCACAAAGGTTCAGCTGCTGCCAAGCTGGAGAGAGCAATGGGGGGAAGGAAGGGCAGCCTTGATTACTGATTGACAAAAGTTTCCAGGGCAGAGCAGAATTATTAAAGGCATTTCAAGTGGGATTTGATTTCAAATTCTCATGAAGTGCCAGCATAAATGATTCACATTTCCTGACGGCCAGAGTGGTTGCAGAGCTGACCAATAATCTGTTTTCTCAGAGGTTTTAACAATTTTTAATTCAAATCAGCACCACCTAGTGAGTCTGAAGTCTTCCATCTGATGAGTCCTGTAATTAAGGACCCACATCGCCTCAGAGCAGCCACTTCAAGGTCTACCTGCATCTCGTGCTAGATTTACTTTTCCACTTGAGGTGAAAAATCTAATTACATGAACAACAAATAGTGTTATTTTTTTTCCCCTCTTGTTAAAAGTCCTGTGTTAAGTATCACCAATTATTTTGCTAATCATAACCCTGTGTATGGCACTGTTAATCCCTTAACAGCACCACCTATTAGGTCAAGAAACTCACTCTTCCTTAGTTGCTAATGAATTACTTTTCTTGAATTCATTAGGTATGACCTCAGCAGTAAGACAAGGAGCTACTTTAGCATTAAAATGATCACCGGGACAGACTACACTCTGTGCTAGGTAAAACAAGAAAGCTTTCCATTAAACAGAATTGATTCAAAACCAGAAGTTTTCTCCATCTGAGTTGCTTTCAATGGGTACCAAGTCCCAGTGATGCAAGATGATTAAATTCTAGAGATCTGCTGTACAACATTGTGCCTACAGTTAATAATACTGGGTTGTACACTTAAAATTTTGTTAAGAGGGTAGATCTCAAGTTAAGTGTTTGCATCACCCACACAAAAGTTAGCAAATATTTATTGAGAACCTACTATGTATCCAATGCCACTACTTAGCAATGTGAGAAAAATTAATCTCACAAGCCTTATTGTCCCAAAATGCAAAACAGGCATAACAGTACTTCAGGCACATGGTTGTTTTAAGATCAGAAAAGATACTGTGATAATTATAACCACTATGTTGTATTTAATATGTTTAGTGCTGTCTCTAGTAAGCATCCTACACATATTAGCATATATTCCATTCATGGTAGCTACTCAGGAACATTCATTTATTTCTTCCTCTTGCTACATGTTCTCTGAACAAATCACTCACAAGACACTGGCACTGTTTGTCTCAATTTCTCAGAAAAGCTTATGCTGTTCTACTTCTTTGAGACAAAAATTCAATTCACTATTAGCATGGGATGTGAAAGCCCATCAGGAAAATAAAAATATGTTATAGTGCATGTATAGCAGAGGAGTTGGATGACTTCAAAATAATATTTCTAACTTCTTCTTTTACAGTCTATTTATGAAAATAAGCAGTAGATAGCAGCTTCCATGATGAAATTTGAAATCCATCAAATAAAAAAAAGGAGAAATGAGAAATATGTCTAACCTATCTTGAAGTTCATTTCCCTCCCATTTCTCATTTTTATCAAGGATATCCTCAGGGTTAATATTTCCCAGCTGGCAATCCCTCTCTTCACACAATCAGCTTATACTGGGTATTTTCCCTTCAAGTTCTTTTTGTTTCCCTATATTTTTCTACATGTCACACTCTGTCAAACAACTACTCAGAAATACTCAGTTGGCTGACTATAGACCACAGGACAAATTCAGCCCTTGCCTGATTTAGTACAGTCCATTAGCTAAGAAATTTTTGGCATTTTCAAATGGTTAAAACTACATCAAAGAATAGTAATACTTCATAGCACAGAACACTACATGAAAACCAAATTTCAATATCCATAAACAACACAGGTGATGTCACCAAGATGGTGACATAGGTCATTCCTGACCTTGCTCCCCATTACAAGAACAACTCACAACTATTCTTGAACAAGATACCACTGAGAAAATTCTAGAACATGGGGGTGAAACTGTATCAGAGAGACCAAGAGAGACTGCATTAGAAGGGTAAGAGGAGCAGCTGCATGTTGACCCCATTGCCTTTCCCCCAGGCTGGTACAGCACCACACCAAGGTCTCCCCTGAGCCTACAGTTACTTCAGTTGGAAAAAAAGAAACTAGGATAGACATCCAGATCTTCTATTACTGTGGTACTTGGGAGCCCCCACTCTGGTCTCATCCCATGGGGATCTCAGAGGAGTCTGTGGGGCTTGACTACTGGGAATCTGATTATGATGGAGAAAGGGGGAAAGGCTTGTAACAACCAGCAAATGGATCTAGGAAAACCCAGTTCCTACCTGCAACACCCAAGTAGTAGCTCCAGCCTTCAGCTTTGCTCAACTGCAGAGCCAAGATAGTGGCACTGTCTGACCAAGGAACCCAGTGTGGTGCATGTCTGTCTGATTTGGGTCCTCAAATAAGGAACCTTGCCAGCTATAGAGCTTAGTGTATCCCCACCCAGATAGAGGAGCTGTCATAGCCTGGCCCACTGCCAAATATAGCTACTGGCCCCTCTTGACCAGAAAGACTGGCCAGAATGCCTGGAATCTGCTTAGCCCAGGAACATTTGAGTGAAGAGTATGACAGGAGAAGCTGATTGTCCAAACAATAAAGCCAGATGCACCATTAAGCCAGGGAATGGGGGAACAGGTCAATTTGAGTTAAGAACACAAACAAAAAAAAGTCTTCTCAGGTTTAGAGAGTTCCCCTGTTCCACCCAAGCAAGTGATCTAATTCATAGCTTCTCCCATTGCTGAATGTAGCTTCCAGCATCTCCCAACCAGAAAGCCTGACCAGAAGCACCTAGGGGTATGCTTGGAGCTTATCCTCCCATTCCACCCAGAATCAAAGAAAATAAAATACTTAGATATAAATTAACCATAGAGGTGAAATATTTTTACACTGAAAACTACAAGACATCGAAGAAAAATATTGTAAGAAGACACAAATAAATGGAAAGGTAC
The DNA here is from genome assembly GCA_032199065.1 of Smutsia gigantea. Lineage (NCBI taxonomy): Eukaryota > Metazoa > Chordata > Mammalia > Pholidota > Manidae > Smutsia > Smutsia gigantea. The sequence continues at coordinate 403,397 of JAVSCE010008509.1, read as the reverse complement.
CCCATGTTCCTGGATTGGAAGAATTAGCATTGTTAAAATGCCTACACCTTCCAAGGCCATCTATAGAGATTCAATACAGTCAAGAATCCAATTGCATTTTTTACATAAGTAGGAAAAACAATTCTAAAATTCATATGGAATCACAAAAGACCCCAAACAAAATAATCCTGAAATAGAACAAAGCAGGAGGCATCACACTTGCGGATTTCAAGAAACATTATAAAGCTATAGTAATGAGAACAGTATGGTACTGGCATAAAAACAAATACATAGACCAATGGAATAGAATCAATAGTTCAGAAATAAACCCATGCATGTATGGTCAACTAATATTTGATAAGGTAGCCAAGAATACGCAATGGAGAAAAGACTGTCTCAATAAATGGTGCTGGGAAAATTTGATATTCACATGTACAAGAATGAAACTGGATCCCTACTTATACCACTTTAAAAAATTAACTCAAGATGGATTCAAAATTTAAAATTAGACTAGAAACCATAAAACTCCTACAATAAAACATAGGAAAAAATATCCTTGACATGATTCTTGGCAATGATTTTTTGCATAGGACACCTAACACATAAGAATCAAATTGAAAATAAGTGGGATTATATCAAACCAAAAAATTCTGTACAGTGAAACAAATGATCAACAAAATAAGACACCCTATGGAATGGGAAAAAAATATTTGTAAACCATTTATCTGATAAAGGGTTAATATCTAAAATATGTACAGAAATCATAGAACTCAATAGCATAAAAACAAACAATCAAATTAAGAACTGGGCAAAGTACCTGTATAGACATTTTTCCAAAGATGATATACAAAGGTACATGAAAGGTGTTCAACATCATTGATCATCATCAAGGAAATACAAACCAAAACCAGAATGAAATATCTCATCTAATGCCTGTTAGACTCATCATCATCAAACAGACAAATAATAAATTCTGGCAAGGAAGTGGAGAAAAGGGAACTCTTGTGCACTGTGTGGGATTGAAAATTGATAGAGTCACTATGGAAACCAGTATGGAGGTACCTCAAAAAATTACAAATAGAACTACCATATAATCCAGCAATTCCACAGAAAATATTCAAAGGAAAGGAAAACACCATGTCAAAGAGATATCAGCACCTCCATGTTCATGCAGCATTATTTACAATAGCCAAGACGTGGAAACAGCGTAAGTGTCCACACACACACACACACACACACACACACACACACACATATATAATGGATTATTATTCATCCATAAAAAAGAAGGAAGTCCTGGCATTGGTGACAACATGGATGGACTTTGAGGGCAACACTAAATGAAATAGTTCAAAGAAAGACAAATACTTTATGACTCACTTATATGTGGAATTTTAAAAAATAGAAAAAGAGATCAGATTTGTGGTTACCAGAGTGGGCGTGCTGGGGGGAGAGTTGGATAAAAGAGATCAAAGATAGAAACTTATGGTTATAAGATAAATAAGTACTGTGGACGTAACACAACATGACACCTATAGCTACCACTGCTGTAGGGTATTTTGAAAGCTGTTAAGAGAGTAGATTCTAAGAGTTCTTATCACTAGGAAAAAACACTTTTTTTCTTTTTTTTGAGATGATGGATATTAACTGAACTTATTGTGGCAATTGTTTCACACTATATAAGTCAACTGCTGTATATGCCTTATACCTTAAACTCATTGGAATACAATTGGCATACAGCACTATATAAGACTGGGAGGAAAAAAAATAAAATTGTACTGCATTACAATACAAGCATAAAATATGGAACCAAGTGTAAAATATCTAGGAGTCCATACTGATCAAAAAAATCTATGAAGTTTTACTAGAAAACATCCATGCTTATTCATTTTCATATCTATAGCTGATTTTACCAATGATAGCAGAATTGAGTGGTTGCAACAGAAATCATATGACCTCTAAAGCTTAAAATATTTGCTATTTGGCCCTAGATAACAAGTTTGTACACCCCTAAGTTGGAAGATACATAAATATACTTTTATATGCCAGAGACTAAGCATGTGTAGGTTGTGTTGCTAAACAAAGCCAAAGCTTGAAAAGCAAACACTGAAGAAGATCTGAGGAATGCAGTCCCTTGGTACGGCTAATTGACGGAAATATACTAAAGAGGACAGTCTGCCCTTAAGCTGTAGAGGGAGCTGTTGAGGAAGACAATTTCCATTATTTGAGGGGTTTCTAAGGAATACTACTATTTCAAGGAGTCTGATGTATCTGTTTCTGCATCATGGCTTCTGGTGACCACTCCTTGGCAGTTAAGTCAGGTCTGCATAGTTTTCCCATGATTTCTCAGTCCCCTTTAAGTCCACCTTCCAGATGAGCAGAGTTGACTTTACTCTTTTTTTATTCTGTATCATCAACTGAATATCCACTTGGAATATTAGTAGCATAGCAACATATAAACAACTATATATCATATAATAGTGGAAGTCAAAAAGTAAAAGGGCAATCAAAAATTCATTAGAAAACTTGGATTTGTAGGTTGTTTTCTTCTTAGCCTAGACCTAACCAAGAGAATAAGCCCTATGGATAATGGTAGTTGATTTCAAATAATCAAGAGGTCTTTTCTCTAAGTTAATGATAGTTTCATCTTTTCCTAAAGTATTTACCCAGGCACAGCAAGGTGTTTCAGTCATTGCGCACAGTTTGCTGTGAATGGCCAGTAAATAGTCAAGAGAAAATCTATTAGCCAGGACTACTTTTGCTGGTCAGTTGGACCTCTAAAGCTTGAGCTGCTTCACTTGCTATCTGGGCTTTAGTCAGCCTTAAATTGTGGATTAAACATTCTAGTTTGGAGACAATGAAACAGAGTAGAAATCCTCATAAATTGTAGACAATATCTCAGATGCATCCCGGTAAATTATTGTCAGACTCTAAATAAATCAACACTAATTAGGGAGAGTTACTCTGAATGCATGGGAACGTGAGATGGTCATGTTTTGATGTGATAAGGCCAGGAAAGCCATCTGCGCACGCGTGCACACACACCTGAGGGTTACATTTTGAAGATGCACAAATGTGCTGTTTATGATAAACAGGTGCCTTCCATTACTCTCTGGCCTTAATGGGTTTGACTATGGTAAAGTACAAGCAAATTGGTGAAATTAAACAGATCTTGTAGTGATTTCTGTGTAGCTTTATGAGGAATAATTAGACCATAGTTTGCATCACTAATTTCATGACCATTTTTATCCCTTTCCTTGGAATTTCTTTGGGGCTAATATTAACAATAGCAGATAATTGTGGTTATATGCCTACATTGACTATAAAAGGGAATGTGGCTTTGCATATGGCCATAAGAAACTTACTAAGGAAGTCTGAGGCCAGATGTCAAACCCAGGGGTTGAAAAGATTACTGTCAACAATTGAAATTTTTTGGAAATAGTGAAATTAGAGACTTTGAAGAATTTAAGTGAAAGAACTTGGTAGAAAAGGGGGCAAAAATGACTGGCAGTTACCAAAGGGAAGGGGTTGGGGAAGGTGGGTGGGGAGGAAGAGAGAAGGGGGTTAAGGGGCATTATGATTAGCACACATAATGTTGGTGGGTCACAGGCAAGGCAGTACAGCACAGAGAAGACAAGTTGTGACTCTATAGCATCTTACTCCACTGATGGACAGTGACTGCAATGGAGTGCAGAGGGGGGACTTGACAATATTGGTGAATGTTGTAACCACAACGTTGCTCATGTGCAACCTTCCTAAGATTGTGTATCAATGATACCTTAATAAAAAGATAAATAAAGGGGAAAAATATATGATAAATGGCTCCGTTTATATTGACAAGAATATTCATTTTTCACTCAAAATCAAGAAGTCAATTCTTCAATTAAGTGTTAATACTAAAACTCTTAGTGTTTCGCTTTTTTTTATAGGCTGGATATCATTTACTATAACCTAACAATATCCATTAATTTAACTCACAGCTAAGTTTCTCTCTCCCTGATTTACAGCTTCAGTAAGGGCTTAGAGCTTTCTTAAAAAGCCAGGACATTTAAAGCACAGGAGTTAAATTCCTTTGTTATTGAGAAATTCTTGAGTTCTCTTTTCTTGGACATATAGAAATATTAAATATACTTTATAAACCAATCTGAATAGGAACTCCTTTAAACTTAAGAACTTTTATAATGTAGTTAACTAATCTCCTCCAAAATACATAAATGTATTTCAACCTATTTGTTCAGAACACCATGTATACTCAGAGAATAAAAGAATCTTATCACTATCTTGGTCAAGGCAGAGAAATTTGGAGGTAGGTGTTTTCTGTAGTACAGAGCCATTTTCCCGGTGCTGATTCCTGGGTAGGTATCTCAGTCTAGGAACAGAATGTCCTAACTCCATCGTAAGACGTTTATGGCTAGAGGCCATTTCTCCCTTTTTCAGAGAAGCTGTTTTCACTAACATCTGTATAGTTGGATTGTGGGTTATGAGAGGGGCTTAACTCTAAGTTTTGTTTAAACTTTGTTCTAGCCCCTCAAAGTTTTCCTCACATCTTGATTTAGCTCATTTGTGAATTTCTATAAAAGTGTCCCAATACTTCCAAGAGAGAAGAGAAAAAGTCGTGCACTTCAGATTTTTCAGGTCCTAATGAAAGGACATGAGACCCAGTGTAAGTCAGAAGGAATGATTCTCATCCGATCTGCACTTTCTGGTACACGTTCATATATTTTTATATACATATTGTAAAAAAAACAAGTAAAACTCCTTTAGAATCCAGATCACTCTGCTCTCCAAACCAAATAAAAATTAGTTTGTTTCTTTCTATCCATCTTTGTATATATTTCTAAATGTGATAGATCTGTCTGAATAAGATATCCCTAAAGTACACACAAATGACAGATTATTGTGACTAAGTTCCATAAATTCCTGGGAGAGACAGAGAGAAAAAGAGGCAGAGACAGAAAGATCTGGTCACAGACACAAAAAAGTTCTATGAATATAAAGAGACTGTTGAAAAAGCTCTTTTGAGGGTGAAAAAAAGCTTGTTTTTCATTTATGGACATACAGAGAAAACTGATAGCTTCAGTTTCACATTTATATCCAAAGCAAATACAGACACTTGATGTCCTTAACTTTATTTTGCCTTTTGAGTATTTCACAGACTTTCATATACCCAAACAGTGTTATCACAGCTCGGACACCATATCTAGATTTCCAGAGTTCATACATACAGGACAGACAACACAAAGAATTGTACAGCGATGGACAAGCAAATGGTCAGTGGTGTGGGAAGTGATACAAGTGTCTTCTCAACCCTGCAACTGAAACCACTAGCCAAAGGTCTGAATAAATGCAGCCAGTTAGTGGCAAGGAGGTGAATCTCTCCAGACACCAGGAGGCAGTAGAATCATCACATTCAGACATACAAGAATCCTAGCATAAAGAGACAGCCAGGTTTCCTGACTCTTAACACTTGATACCAGAGTCCCTGTTGCTGGACGAGTTAACTAGAGACAAGATAATCAGAGCAAACAATACTTTCCCATACTACTGCCAGTAGTAGAGGGAAACGAGTGGCCATACAAAAATCATAACCAGGACAGAACTAGACTGAGCCAAGAACCAAATTCAGTTTATGAACATTAAAGGTTATCTGATGATAAGGGAAGTTAAAATATAGGAGGATCAGTGGTAATCCATGAATCTAGCACTACACAGAGTTAAATCCAATGGATGATGATAGACTGGTAATATCACTGGACTATAATTGCTAAATATATTTCTTTCAATGTTACCTTGAAGCTCTAGAAAATGCTGTATGACTAGAACATGGATCAATTACTTTAAGTATTGGGAAAAAAATTGCTGATTATTTTACTGTATACTAGGAAAGCTCAAGAAACTCCAGTTTAAAAAAAAATACTAGAAGTAACAAGAGAATTTAGTAAGTTGGCTAAATAAAATGTAAATATAATAAAATATAAAACAAACATTAAATGTAGCTTCTCTTTTTATTAAACCAACAGAAATGAAAAACAATTCCATTTTTTAACAGCGTTGGTAACAAAAACGAAAAGGCTTCCCACATACACACTCCACCACAAACACAAAAAATTCCAGTTACATTAAACATGTTTGTTTTGAGGTGGTAGATGGTGACTTATGCTTAATTTCTTCCTTACACATGTGTGCTAAATTTTTCTGTAATCAGCATGTAGAATTTAAATAGCACTCTCCAAAATGAGCTGCAGTTACCTGGGAGGAGAAAGGACAGCGGCAGGGAGGCAGCAATGACTGTGGTGGTATAAGATGGAACAAGGTGATACATCAGGGGAAGGAGAGACAGCAGTATAATAACTTTTATTTGTGATTTCTTGTCCTTTCATTAGAGAATAGGTATCACTCATAGCAAGCCAACCATCCTGGAAGTTCCACCAGAGGGAAAGGGTGACAGTGAGTGGCATCCTCATTCACGTGTCACTTCTGGTGTACTGGTGTTTTTACACTTCGTGTCTGCCTCATTAAATGCCTGGATTTGTAGATTATCTCAAATGGTAGAAACGATGCCATACTTTGTAATGAGATGCTGAGTAATCATAACTTTTATACCACACAAATATTCACTGTTAATTACCTGGAAATTTTTTATAAATGGTAGTCCTCAAAGATGAATTCTACATTTTTCATTTCCTAAAATATAACATAAAAAGGTATATCCTAAATGGATTGATCTTTTCTATAGTGAAAAGTGGAGGTCGGTGGTTTATTACCTAGCAGCTAATGAAAACAAACACAAACATAGTCTTTACTTTCAAGTTAAATGCGACATTTCAACATTGAATGGGAAAGTAACTGCTTTTAGAAGGACATTTGTAAAACAGGTAACATCTTCTGACTTGCTTGTTGGAACATCACTTGTAGGACTGACATCAGATAAGGTGGGAATTTATGAGCCAAATTTCAACAAAAACCTTTGTTTAATTAGTTCACAGAAGAAAATGTCCTAGAATCTGGTAGAGTACTTTCAAGCATCTGCCTGGCACAAAGGCGGCTTTTAATAATTGTCTGTTAAATAAATGAATATGCAGGCACAGAGAGTCTGATGCTGTATTTCCTATAATGTCTCCTGGCACTTTATCCATTTTAAGTACTCCATAAACTGTTAGAGTCAGGCAAAGATTGTCAGAGCTGAATGGATTATTGGACATTTTTTTCCAGAGAAATTAAATGACTTTCCCAAAAACATAACTCTTTCATCTGATTCTCACAGACATGAATAGTTCAGGTGTTAATTTTGAAATAAATATTCTTCTATTCTCTGTTCCTCTGTAGACAATTTGATGTTTTGAAAGAGCTCAGAGATTACCAACAGATTCTTGTACTAGGTTTCAGCTCCCTCTATCAATTATCAGCTCTGCAACTTTGGACAGGTCACTTACCTTCTGAGACTCAGTTTCCCCAACTAAGGAATAGTAAAACTGATATATACATACACATATACACATATGCATGCAGTAATAGACACTACAAATAATGACATCAGTTTTGGTTGGGGTTGTTATTCCTCAGTTGTCCACTTCTTTCAGATGTTCCCCAGAAACTGGCAGCCCAAGTTAGTAAAGTACTAATTGGGTTCCCTACAGGGGAACCTAGACTTGCCTGAAGCACTTCAGCTTCTTTCTCTTTCTTCCATTTATCTTTCAGCTGTGAGTGGATTTTCTTCTCTTAATATCAGTTTGGCAATTTTACTGTGGACAACTCCCCCTGGCTATGTCTGTGTATATAACCCAGGCTCTCTCAAAGGAGAGACGGTGCCTTTCCTCAACTAGAGAAAATATGCTTTGAGAGCAGCTCTAAACTATCAGTGTATCACCTCCTGTCTTGTTTGTTCTATGGCAAATTCTAAGGTGTCTCATTTTTATTTTTGTTCAATTCTTCATCTCCCACCCAGACAGAGCTCACCAACACCTCCTGGTTCATAAAAATTGCTTTCTGATTCTGAAAAACCATTTACTCTCTGGTACATTCCTCAGCGCTTCACATCTTTCTGAACAGATAGTTCTCTTTGTTCCTTTTCAACTTTGGAGAAAACTTCAATTAAACTCAGCAAGCTGTAAATCCTGTCATTTGCAAGTGCTTCTGTTTCAGGTAAACAGAAAAGACATTTGAGCACCTATAATATGCTGAGCACTATACCTGGAGTTAAGCGATGAACGGAGCGCAGTCACCCTCTGGGGTTCACAGACGAGACCAACATGAAAATAATCACATGACTGTGCAAAGAGTGGCACAGTACAGAGATGAATCTAAATTTTAGCCATTCTTATCTTATTCAATTATTTCTACTTGTTTCAGGAATGATTTACACTTTTTCACATTGATGTAACTTGTGCATTTACTGAACACTGGAATATCCCTTGAATCGTTTTGGCACGTTCTGTCTGTGCACAGAGTGATCACTGAGCCAGAGCTAGACAAACTACAGATGAAATGCAATCTTTCCACAGCCCATTTTAAGAGGGAACACTGGGGAAGTTGGAACGATCCAGAAGAAAGCACCCATGACTAATGAGAGAACCTGGCAACATGGTGCCCTGACCGAGGCTGTGTAGACTGAGGAGGAAAGCACCATCCAGCACGGGGCTGATATCTCTATTGTTGCCTAACAAATTACCATAAATTTAGCAGCTTAAAACAGCCATTTATAATCACATAGTTGTTTAAGTAAGAGGTCTGCTCTGGCTCAGCTGGGTTTACTCTGGATCTCTCACACTTCAGGGTGTTAGGCTGGTCGGGTTTTCATTTGGAGGCTCTGGGGAAGAATCCACTTCCAAGTTTATTGAGGCTGTTGATAGAATTCACTTCCTTGACCCTGTATAACTGAGGTCCTGTTTTGACTGAAGGGCACTCTCAGCTCCGACGCTGCTCTCAGGTCCTTGAAAATTGGCTTCTTCCATATTCAAAGCCAGCAACAGACCATGTCCCTTACATGAAATGCATCTCATGTTTCCAGTCTCATGCTTCCAGTCTCAGACTCCAGGAAAACCCCAGTCCCTTTAGGGGTTCACATGATTAGGCCAAGTCAACAAAGGATAAGCTCCCTTTCTTGAAGCCAACTGTGCTATATAACACAACCTAATCACAGGAGAGTGAGCCCTTCCTATTCAGTCATGCCCACACTCAGAGGGAAGGGATTACCCAGGACATGTACACCAGAGGGAAGGAGCCTAGCAACTTACCAACCACAACCCAGGTCCTCTTTTGGATTTTAGAGCACAAGGAGTCTTCAGGAGTTTAGGAAAGGAAAGGTAAGAGGGTCATAGACTCAGAGACAGAAAGACAAACCAGACAGCAGCATAGGAAGTGACTGTGCACCAAGTCTCCTCAGGCCAGAGATTCTGCTTTTCTGAGCAATTATGTAGGAGTTATTGCCTGCAAATAGACTGGAGCTCTCTTTGCAAAGGAAAGAAAGACTTTGGGATCCCCATCCTAACGATCCACCAAGTGTCCTAACAGGATGTGGTGTGTGATTTAAAGTTGGAAATATATTCCTAGCCTTTGTATCTAAGCAGAACTGTACAAATTTTAGTCAGGTGAAATAATTTGGAAAAAAGTACAAGCAATTTTTAAGGTGCACTTTTTCTTAACCTCTTTGGCTAGGAGAGGAAACTGAGCAAAGACTGTCTGATATAATAAACCCTTACACTAAACATCAAATAGCTAATAGTATCCAAGGTTTGGCTGGGTGTGAGGCCCCATGCTAAGCATTTTTCAGGCATCATTTTAATTCCTGAAACAGTTTAATAAGACAAGCAATATATCCTAGAGAAGGACATACAGACAAAACACACATACTCCATACTCAGAATTAGAGAGACCCAGCAAGAGACCCTGCCAATGTCCTTCATACTGTGTGTGGCCTGGATTTCTGAGGAACAAAAACCTTAAAAGCATTTGCAAATCTGCTGTCGAGATGAGTAAGCAGACTTACTCTGCTCAGCTCCAGAGGTAGGAATTTGCTGTCAAAGCCTGAACAACTGCTCTCCAAAGATTCCCTAATTACTAACCTTTGCAGATTTCCTTGCTGTAAACATTCTGCCTATGGATAATTTCAAGCTCCAACCTGGTGCCCCCGAATGCAGACTTACAAAGAGGGACTACTCCAGGAAATAAAACGTGGATTCAGATTTGTACTGATGTACTACAGAATTTTGCAGTAAGCAAAGCTGTGCCATGGGACAGACTGGCTCAACAACTAGGGGTTCCCAGTAGTCTGGGTAAGCGAAGCAGACCTGATGCTGTCAGAGAGAACTGTAAAATGAAGCTTTGTATTGGACGGTTACAAAGAAAGGGTGTGAAAATGGAAGGGTTATGGACATCTGGTAATTTCCTGTTCCTTCTACAGTATCTTCGGCAAGATCTCTCTAATTTGCAGGTAAGACACTTCCCATCAGCTGCTGAGGGATGGAGTCCGCAAGCCTCCCATAGCTCATGAACTTAGTGACGCTGCAGGGATGTCTATGCTCTTTTCCACATCTGAAGCCTCCAGTCACTCTCACCTTTTTCTGTTTCAACATTTTAGGCTGGAAATTTTCAAACTGAACTTTGTAAAAATCACGTTCTTGGCAGTTTTTTTTTTTTTTTGCCACTGTCTCACAAGGATTAGAACTATAAATAATAGAAAACCTTAATTACAAATTTCTTTTTTAAAGCAGTGTTTGGAGATGTAGTGTTTAAATCTCCATAAAATTACACCTTTGAAATTGCTTAATTGTATTTTCCTTGCCAATTTAAATTGCTCATAAAAGGAAGACTTTAAAAATACAGAGTTTCTAATTCTTTCCCTGAATCATCACGTAGCATTGCTTTTGCTCCAGAAGATAACAGTGCTTGTACAAATACTGCAGACATCAGCAAATTAAGGTTAGGCCTACAGTGGTGTGGGAGCGAGAGGGAGGAGACACTTCAATCTCCTGGTTTGGTTTAATTTATGTCTAATGGATTAAAAAAAAACACCCACTTAAAAGTTTGCTTCTAACTGCAGTTAAGGCATGTAACAATAGTTATAAAAAGCTTTGTTAAAGTTCCTTACAAAGATGTTGCTCTCAGGGAATAGGGATCTGGCTTTCTTTTTAACTGCAATTATTATCATATTAGGCTCAATTATTTGCATAATAAAAATAATCGTTTGCATTTATACGATTCCTTTCCCCTAGGAGCTCACATTCTCATGAAGTGTATCTCACCCACAAAAAAATGCCCTATCACCTGTACAGATTTGTGGGCCAACAGTCTAGATGATTTGTGACATTATGGAAATGTCCATTGAAAACTTTCCCTTTGGATATTTGGTCCAATCTCCCTGTAGGCCAGCTTCAAAGATTCACCAAGTGCTATTTGCTTTGGTACAAAAGCCACCTTCCCAGGTTCTGTGAGCTACCATGACCAGTCAAGCAGTTGTATCACATGCAACTTTATACAACTGCTAGGGTAAGAAAGCAGTGGAAGGACTAACTGAGAAGTGCCAGGTGCTTTAAAAATGAGAATTTGTGAATACATGAATGCTAAAAGCATTCAGAACTCAGCCTTGTGTTCCTCTGTGTAGGGTGTAAGCCAGCAATTAGTTTCTGACTGGTTTTAGTATGTTAAGTATAGGGAGAAAGCATATTTGGTGGTTCTCAGACCTGGCAGCATTTGAGATAAGCTAAAAAAAAAAAAAAAACCCAGTGAGTTTTTACAAACCACAAATGCCAAGGCCTACAACCAGAGATTCTGAATCACTGGATCCAGACTGATAAACACGCACCAGCATTTTTTTACAAGCTCCCCAGGTGCCCAATGCATAGTTCAATTTTGGGTATCATTCGTATAATGGAAACAACACTGGCCTGTTCTTGATTAACCCTACCTACGTGATCTTGAGAAAGGCATTAATCTCTATGGGCCACAAAATCTTATGCTGGAACAAAAGACACTTGGATTAGAAAGAATTTCCTTTTACCTCTAAACTCCTATGTTTTAGAACAACAAAAACGACTAGTTCTAACCATGAATTACAATTCTCAACAAACTTACAATCAGCATTTACAACAGGGAAATAGTACAGAGTAAAACGTATTGCTAGGATTTTACACTCAGAAAACACATAAGCTATGTGGAGACTGAAACATGCAAAAATGAAATCGCAATTCAATCTAGGATGTGCTATGTATGTACAAAGGATCATTTTAAAGCTGACAATTCTTTAGAACTGGGTTACTAGTGTAAAGAAAAAAGATCAGTTAAACAGGCAAGGAAGACTTTATGAAAAGACTAGTGCAATAAGGGAAAGAGATCAAACTCTTATCTGCTGAAACAAAAGGCAGGGAATTTTTAAGAACTGGGGTGAGTCCCTGGAAAAGTACTGGAGGACTTTGCCAGGGAGGGTTGGCCAGTGTGATTAGGCCATCTGTGTCTGCTAGCTGTCACCCACAGAATTTAGGCCCCCACCTTCCCACAGAGGCGGGGAGAGAGAGAGGCACCATCACCTTCCATGATCATATTTCAAAGGGGTGCTCCCTGAGCAGACTCCTTTGGGTTGTGGAACATTTCCATCTCAAAGGGACAGAGAAAGAATTTGTCATTGTAAATTTTCTAAAGTAAATATGCTAAGACAAGGGAGGTCAGGGGCCTATGGTCATTAAGAAATGTATTTAAAGTTTAGTGAAGCTGAGGGGAACTTAAGACCTTGTTCAGTAGCTTACTGTTTAAATTCTTTCTTGTCTTGAAATTCCTATAGTTAGATGATTTTTTTCATCTCTTGGCTATTTGGGCTGACAAATGATCATAGTTCATCAATTCTAAGTCACACGTTTTTTCACATTTTACCTTTTCCAAGTTTGGGCTGTGCCTTAAAATCAATAGTTGGCCAGTGGCAGTAGTGACACATGAGATGGCATAACCTGACCATCTAGTTCACTGTGTTTATTGTTGAAACAGAGTCACTTTGTTAAAATGAGCTACTGCATGTAAATGTGATGCTATTCATGAAGTAAATACTTAGGTGAAAATAACAATTGAAACACTATATTCTCTTGCAAGGCAACACATAAGTTCTTTAGATGAAGCTACAACCAAGATGTAGATGAAGATATGTTATTTTTGTTATTGGTACATGTGCCTCTCAAATGCCAAGCAATAAAATAAAGGCAGGAAAAATAACCAAAGGCACCAGAAGAAAACAAGATACATGTCAAAGCCAAAAGAAGCTGGTGTGACCAGCTGCTAATATCTCTCTTAGTGATATAACGTAGTGCATCTTAGAATCAACAGTCTTAGATTTAACAAAGTAAAGTGAACTCCCTTGCTGTGACTGACCCTAAATAAGCCACATGTGCAGTCCATTATGTTTGCCCCCAAAAGCAAGATTATCAAACCTGTATACACTCTGATCAAAAGATATCTTAAGCAACTGAAGAGAAGGTGCAATTTAAAGCAACAGAAGAAAAGCAAACCATTTTGTTTATTTCCAAATGTTATCAATCCCTCCTTTACCTAGCACCCTTTTTTTTTTCTTTTTGCTATTTTAAACAAAATCTGTTATCTCTGTCTCTCAAGAGGTCAGACATGGAAAAGCCCTCCACTGCACTTGTATGCTGCCTTGATGCCAGCTCAGCTATCAGTGTGAGACAGCCTTCTGTGTGTATTCTTCAAGACTCAAGACTCAAAAATGCCTATGCCATCTCTTCATGGAAAACAACTACTTCACGTGGGTTTATAGTGAGTAAAATTCATTGATTCATCAAAGCCACAAGCAGATAATGGCTTTAGTTTCCTTAAACCTAATCCCAAAGGAGGGTGGTAAAAAGCAAGCTGGAGTTTCTTTGAAAAACACCCTGATTCAAGTTCAAGTGAAACAATCCTTAAAGTGTCTGAAGTGAGGGACCCTAGGGGAATCATTAGCAACCTGCCAGTGGCTGCCTCAAACGGGAAATTGTCTTTTTTAAAAAGGGCTGGAAATCCCCAGAAGGCCTTAAGAGGACCTTTGCTTCATGGTCTCTGGGGAACTCTCTGGTGTGGAAGGCGTGGCAGAGAAGAGTGGTCAAATCTAACTATACTCCTAAGAGCTCTTCCCAGTGGACTGGTCACAGAACTCAGCAGGGACATCTTCTTGTCCTAATACTTGCCTGGAACTGAATCGGTTTTGAGTGGGAGCTTCAGGGACCTACTGATGGAAGATGGTCTTCTGTGTCCTTATAACTTATAAATCTCATAACTCTAAGATGCTTGTTCTTGTCACATCCAAGTGTGAAAACAAGGCAAAAATCAAAGTGCAGTGGCAAAAGCACTCTATTTGGTCACCAAACATTTGGATTCAGGTCTTGGCTCTGTCACTAACCAGCTGTCTGAACTTGGACAACTTGTTTAATATCTCCAGGATTCAGTTTCACTGACTAAAAGTTGGAAAAGCTGTTGTGAGAATCAAATGTGAAAAAATGGGAAAAATATTTTGCAAATGGCAAAATAATCTACCAATATGAAACACTGTAGAACTGTGACAATAATCGCCATCATCTTTACCCTTGAATGAGCAGCAATACCAGATAGAAGAAGGTTAAATATGTGCAGTGGAAAGAATGCTCTTTACAATACAAATGACATCCCTTATTTTATAGTTAGTAAAATAGTTAGATCATCTTACATTGGATTTCTTTAGAATATCTTCTAAGACTTTTTAGAATATGCTACATGACTTGGTCAAAGATTTATAGCTGTGAAAGGATAAATGGACAACAATGAACAGCTACTTCACAGAACAGAGATGTAGAGAAGACTATTTACTATATTGTGCTCCTACTGAAATTATTTTAAAGTAATACTTAAATTGCTTGCTCACCCATCTTCATTATTGAACAGTTTGAGGGACACTTAAACCATAAATAACATGTTGTCAAAATCCTTAATGTAACCTAGCCCTTTAAGTGTGTGCTTCCTTTCTTCTTGAGACACTACTTGTACCTTAAGTACAGACAAACTTCCAGGTTTGACAGGATGACCCTTGAATGTTCCTTGGGATCCTGAGACCCAGGCAATATCTGGGTCTTTTCTCTAGTCTACTCCTGGCCCCTAATAGAGCAAAAAGAGGGGTGCACAGCATTTACTAATTTTCTCCAAAAAATAATCACAGTACCTTTAGCAGAGGTACTAAGCCCTGAAGACTGAGTACTATAGGGAAGCACTGGTGGTCAAATGATACATGGTGCCTATTAAAAAGTTTTGTAATCGCAAAGTGCTGGAATAGCAGTGGCCAACATTTATTATTTTTTATTGTGTGTTGGACACTGTGTTAAGGGGCTTTACATGCATTGCTTCATTCAAACCTCATAAGGGATTTTCCTAATAATAGGTCTAATGCCCTAATAGTATTATTACCCCAATTTTACAAAAAGGACTGGTAAGGAACAAAGAATGTCAGTGTCTTGCCCACAGAAACAGACTAGTTTGCTCAGGTGGTCAACTCTCCGAGTACAAGGTCTCAAACCATATGCTCCAAGCTCTACTGGGTGTCTCTCATGTTGATAGTGACAGCCACTGAATGGTCTCCCTTGGTTGAGCAATTCTTAATCACCCTTCAGATCTCAGCTTAAATTTGCCTTCCTCTTGGAGGCTTTCCCCAACCCACCCAACAAGATCAAATAATCCCTGTTTTAGCTACACACTCACAGTACTCTACTTCTTCACGGTATTTACAACTGCTTTTAAACAATTCTTGGGTAACTTTAAATTTCTATCTCCTCCTACATCTTTCTCCCAGACTGTAAGGTGGGTGCTGCATTGGAATTAAGACCAAAAACAGAGACATTCAAAAGGCACTTGATGCTTCAAAAGCTCCCTTGCCTCCCAACAAGGCATGAAAACAAGAGGCCCCCAAAAGAACCACAACACAGTCACTGTCTGTCCCCCTGCTCACAGAATTGTGCCCTTCTTGCAGGGGGCCTGGGAGGCCTCACTCACCTGAGCTTGATTTTCTTTTTTTTCCTGAAACACAAAAGGATCTGATCGTACAAGCTCTGAGGATCCTGCCAGACTTAACTCTCTCTCTGTAAATCTATATGCCTGAAAACCTCTTTGCAATGTGAACATTTCTCTCAGCTCTGGCAAAATTAATCTCAAATTAACTAAAAGTAGTGAGAAAACTCACAGATCTGAAGAAAACGTTGTTTGCCATAAATCCACGGGTATAAAAGTCTTCCATGCCATGCACATGCAGCCAAGCCACCAATGTTGAGCAGTTGAAAGTCAAATGAAATTGAAGAAAAGCCTGAAAAATAAGCATGATGTGGTTTATGCTATAGCAAAATATATTATTTATCTAAATTTAAATAAGTGCCCTCCAAGAAATGCTCCGGCCTAACAAACATTAAGCTAGGAAGAGAACTAGAACCACAGCAAAATTGGAAATGTTTAGCAAACAGGAAACCACAATGAAGAAAAAATTTAAACTCAGTATTTTAAACAAATCTGTAGCCACATTCATGTAAGTTGCTTCTACCCTTAGTAAATGCAACCAAGAATCATGGAAGGAAATAGTTACTAAAGTTAAAATATTTTATCTAATGTATATAACAAATTTCTTATTCTGAATGTGAAGAGAGGAAGGAATAGAGTTTTTATTAATAGAAAATTAGATGTTTGCCTATACTACTAAATACATGTGGAACTATTTGAATAATATCGCTTTACAGAGATGCCACCTCATCAGGCTGCTCACGATGCCCTCTTGACTAAGCTTAATCCCGCATGTACACCAGCAAACACATATTACAAATTTTTTTTAATTACTTTGTAACATTTCGAGCTTTTGAAGGACAGCACTGACAGGACTGCCAATTGGCTATTCCTTAGAGGTACTGTGGCTTGACCGGAACCAGGGATTGTGAGACCTTGGAACTTAATCTACTGAAGCATAGTTTGGGATCAGATAAGCATATCAGGGTTCAAGGTTTCAAAGTCCTCCTATTTATCATACAGTCTCATTTTTTATTCATGGTGGAGTGCTTTCTGTGGGCTTTAAAATTCCCTCTGGTGGACAGCAAGCAGTGACTTTGAAAACAAAACTCCTTTCTAGATAAAGTTACAAATCATCCTCTCCAAGAGATGCTTAAACCACTCAACAAAGCTGCCTCACATGCCAGTCCCTGAGCTCAGCTGTGGAAGCGCCAACCTCATGGAGAACCATATGCATTGGAGACAAGGGTGCTTAGCATGTCTGGAAATTTCAGCTATTTTGGCACTCCTTGATTCATGTACCTAATGAGAAAAGAGCATGGGTGGACAAATGGGCTGAAAGGAAGGAATTAAAAGAGGGGAAAAAAAAGGAGAAAAGAACAAATAAAATACAAGAGGAAGAAAGGAAATAAAGAGAAAGAGGGAAGGAAGAAAAAAGGGAGGGAAGAAGGAAGTGAGGAAGGCAGGCAGACACTTGGAGGAAGAAAAATAGATCAAAATCTTTTTGGTAAAATGTGCTGAGAGAAAAAAAAAGGAGACAACATATTCACAATGTCATCTGTTCTCTTGAAAAATCATGTAGAATTATTGTTTGTGAGCTGGACTTATAAGTCCAAAAACTGGTATCTGAATTTGGACTGATTTGGGTCCTTAAAATCCAGAGACAAGGTTTCAAAGGATAATATCGCATAATATCCCATTATTTCTAAAATGTAATGGTCTCAAATGTGTTTATTCTACCCAATTTTCCATCTCACATGTCAGGACTCACTGTGGATCACATTTTCCCTCCCTTCAAGTGTACAGTTGGGAATGGTATGGCATTTTATTTACAAGCACAGGTTTGGGAGTCAAACAGAACGGGGTTCAAATATTGTTCCTCCCCTGATTTACTTTCCTGTGCTTTACTTTCCATTTGGATGATAAAAGAAGAAAAATTGATCTTAGAATTTCATTGAATTAAATGACATAATGCATTTAAAACTCTCAGCACCATTCCTGGCACATAATCAAAGCTCAGCAAATGGTACTTTCTGCCAAAAAATAACTGACAGACAGCTAGTTATTTTATTTATTAGCATGTCCTTTGCTTCTATGCAGTAAGTTAGTATTTATTATTAATTGATTTCATCTAGCAAAAGCAAAATAGCATAGTTTGAAACAGTGTGTTTTGGTAAATTGATAATTAGCTAGAGGAAAGGCTAATCAAGATGTTCTCCTGTTAGGCAGATGGTGAGCATCAAAGAAAACAATGTCCGTTTTTTATGAATTCTCCAGGAAAGCCTGACTGTTTAGCTGCAGTTTGGAGGCCAGGATGCCTGAACATATGATGTCCATTGGCGTCCTTTGTTAGCACCTTCATATACCTTATGCCAGGTCTGTAACACCTCCCTGACCAAAATATCTTTTTCTACTTAGAAATCCAAATGATATCCTCTGTTAAGCTAGCTTATGGTGCTCTGTACTTTCCTGGGTGGTACTCAACTCATTGTATAATTATAAATTAACTTTTTGGTTGATTAGTAGCTCTTCCCCCCAATGTGACCATCACATCCAAAAGAGCAAGGGTCTTTCCAGCTTTATTCCTTACTGCATGCTCAACCCGTAGCATAGCATGGAACACAGGATGTACATACGGTGCTGGGAGAATGAGGGCAGGCAAACAGACAGGCACAACATGGTACGAAGCAGGTAAAATAAAGCACTGAGGTCATTCAGAGACAGGAACTATCAGCTGGACTTGGGCATGGGAATTAGAAAAAGCTTTCAGGGAGAAATGCCATTTCTATCTGAGCCTTTGAGCCTGGGTAGAATTTAAACATTCCCACTGAGAGGGAAAGCATGGGACATGGTGTAAGATATGTCTCCATTTCTCTAGAACATAATATCTCTGAGGGTCACTATAAGTGCTGAGGCTAGAAAAGTATGTTAGGCATGTCAGCCATGCCATTTGAGAACGGGCAGTCCATGGAGGATCTGGGCTGGGTATGAAACATGCTCAGATCTGTGCTCTAGAAATATGAGTTTGGTAAGGCATAAACACTGGATGTGAGAGGGAAGAAATCTGAAGCAGGTAGGCAATTTAATATGGGCTAAGTTACTGTTATTTCTGTAACAGTAGAGTAGATTTATTTATACTGGCAAATAGCATTCCAAACATTCTGAGTTTACTTGATTTAGACAAATGATGGTGATACTCAATTCTTCAAGGAATTTTTCCTGAAACAAAAATCACCAAGATGAGTAATTATAATATCTTAAAGACTATTCAAGCCTTTTCTATACATGCATTTAGCTGTGTCTGGTTGGCATGCAAATTAGAGCTTATACTCAAAATCCAGGGAATTCTATCATGGAATTCACAGAGCAGATAAACCCCAAAAGAGCCAAGGAGGTCATAAGATGTAACCCTCTTCATTTAAATTAGAAAGGCAGGTGAATAAAAAGTCTTTATGATTTCCAAGTTTATGTGATATGTAAATAAATAGTGGCACGCCTTGAGGCAATTTCATCCCTGCTGCAGTGATGGAACCTCCTCTGACTAGAAAAGGTAGAGTGCTTAGTGTGGCTACATAGTACAATTCAGCCAAAAGAAAGACTTTTTTACACTCCTAAAATAGCATTCACTCTGTGACTCAATGTTCCAGGTAGGTATTAGGGCATTAATACATTATCTGTCATGTAAAGTAGGTGTGTTATGGTTCTCCAGATAAACAGAGCCTATATACACACATATGTGTGTGTGTGTACATATATATATATATAGGAAGAGAGAGACCATAATATATGTAATATATGTATATATAAGGAATTGACTCATGTCATAATGGAAGCTGAGAAGTCCCATGATCTTCCCCTGTGTAAGCAGGAGACCCAGGGAACTTCAAAGGCCTGAGAGCTGAAGAGTCCATGGTATAGTTCCAGCCTGAGTCTGAAGCCGTGAGAGCCAGAAGCATCAATAGTACGAGTCCCAGTCCAAGGGTGTTCTGCTCAAATAGGTGCACAGCATTCAACCTTTCAGCCTTCCTCCACCTTTCTGTTTGATCTGGGCCCTCAACAGGTTGAATGATGCCCACCCACACTGGGGAGAGCCATCTGTTTTACTCGGCTTGCCAATTCAAACGTTAATCTCTTCAGGAAACACCCTCTTACCCATACCCAGAAATAATGTTTAGCCAGATATCTGGGCATCCCATGGTCCTATCAAATTACCACATAAAATAAGCCATCACAGCAGGTAATTTTTTCCCATCTTTCAGGTAATTTAACTAGATCTTAGAGAGGTTACACTGCCCGTAATTGGCAGGCTGAGGACTCGAACTTTATGTCTCTAACATCTTCTCTACTAGTCAAGAGGCTCTTTCCTCTGCCTGGTAAATAGCTTGTTACTATTTTAAAAGTTCTCTCTCCCAATCAGCTCCCCATGAATTCTATGTAAATACAAATACACACACGTCTGTCCCCACCGCCCCTTCCCTGTCCCTCCATTCACCCCAGAACGCCAGGGTCTGAGCCCATCACCACCACCTTCCACAGCTCCACTTGCTTCTTCGGAAGGGCATTTTCTGCCTCCAGGGAGTCCCAGGCATCCTCAGCTCACTCACCCTGCTCATCCTGATGCCCTGTGTAACTCCCACCCCGTCACCTCCACTCCCATATGCAGCTGGCTCCTCTCTCATAGCTGGCTGCTTTGCTGTCACTGGGGCATATATGACAATAGAGCTTTGTCACCTTAACCTTCCACCAAGGCTGCAGTAAGGGTGGGCAGCAATGACAGATGGTAATGGCAGGGGCAGCCGAGAGGCCAGTGGGGGCCAGGAGACAGCAGCCACCCACTAAGAGGCAGCCGAGGTGGTGGTTTCAGAGGAAAGGGTGGCTGAGACCAGGTCCTGCATTAGTGCTGAGAACACTCCTCTCATGGGACTGACATTCTAAGGGACAGGAAACAAGATATATAAGGAAAATATGTAGTGGCACGCCTTGAAGCAATATTCACTCCTGATGCAGCTACAGACCTCTTCTAACTGCAAGACGTAGAGTGCTTGGGGTGGCTACGTGGTACAATTAATTAAGCCAAAATAAAGACTTTAGACTAATAAAATGCTGAGGAAATACATTGTCAGAAGACCTGCACTACAAGAAATGTTAAGTTCTTCAGGTAGCAGAAATCTGACACCAAGCCAAAACATGGATCTGCACAAAGAAACTGTTATAAACGGATTTTTTTTCCAAGGTAACAATTCATTTGGGTTGAGTTTGTTGGTAGAATTCTGGATAGGAGGATATTTCTCCTTTCAGTACTTTAAAGATGCTGTCCCACTACCTTGCATGTTCATTTTCCCTCTCACATACATACATCACACACAGTTATAAGCCACTGTTCACCACCATCCAGGTAGGAGTTCCCCTAGTAAATTTTTTTTGTTTTATGGCTGATGGTATAACTGTACTCATAGCAAAAATAGTTTCACTTTAACACAAAGAGGCAAAAATGTTTTAAGTTGCTTTTGATTTCATTATTAATAGAAAGGGCTTGTGAACAGAATAGCTGCCTTTTTATTGGGTGCATTTTAAGTGTCTGCAATCTGTATGTATTAGTCCACGTATTCCACATGAAAGTAAGTACTATAATCATTCACTCTTCTTTCAACTGAGGAAACTGAGTCTTAAGTCAGTTTTTACTAGGTCCGAGACTGACCTGCTGAAGGTCATATGTCGGAACTAACCAAGCCTGGATCCCTTCGGCTTCAGAGGCTGAGGTGATAGCCACTCAAATGCCTGTGTGATTTGTTCACATTTCTAGCCCTGGAATTTATTTGTTTGTTCAAATAAAGGCTTCTAAGCTAAAAGGCTGGCAGCTGCACTGTATTTAACAAAGCTGGTGGAATGGAAAGTAAAAACAGAGCAGTTTCTAGTTTCTGTGACTGCACCAAATGTAGGCCATATTAAGAAAATTTGATTAGATAAATTCCTTATGGAAAGAAAATGCCTTCTATCAAACATCTCAAAAATTGGTGCGACTAATATCTGTAGGTCACACGTATTTCACTGAATAAAGTCAACTCCTGAAAAACGTTGGCTTGAAAGACTACACTTTAAAGTTATTTTTGATTGATTTACCCCAACCAGCCATTTTCAGACCCTATCACTCTATGTACTTGATTTTTGTCATAAGAGAAAAGTAAGATTAAAAATGCAATTTGTCATATGTCTAGAGTCCCCCTACATGTTCACAGTATGTTCATGTAGAAAACGCCAAAGTGAGCCATGACCTTGTTAGGACAGGTCAACTGCTGTAAAAAAGGTTATAAATGAAAATATACAATTAATCAAACACAACAGAAGTGTTTTTCTTGACCAAGAAAGGTTTTGTGGGCTGTTAAACAGGCTGGTAGAGCAGTCCCACTCTGTGTAGACATTTAGGGACATCAGGGAGGCCGACAGACGCTCTATCTCCTATACATGCCTTCTAGAATATCCTTGGCAGCCATCTCCATCCAGACAGCCGTGAAGAGACAAGAGCCCAGACTAATGGGAGTTCTCCAAGCCAGTCCTTCAAGTAGCACTCAAACACTTTCACTCACGTTCCTTTAGCTAAAACCCAATCACATGGCCACACCTAACTGCAAGAGGGGGTTTGGAAATACAGTCAAGCTCCGTGAGAACTGTGTGCTACAGAAGAGGACTGCAGCTAGCTAGTAGACAATCAGCCATCTCTGCTTAGCCCACAAGCAAGCTTTGTAGTCTAGAGGGTGGCAAGGTATAAAGAAAGGTGACAGAATGATCATGACAGCTATAACTTACTGAACACTTAGATGTCAGACACTGCATTCAGCTCTTTACTATATTCCCTCACAATTCGTTTTTAATTAGACAATGCTGCAATGGGAAGATGGGGAGGAAGTAGTGGTAGTCGGGGTTCTTGAATAGCCAGGGAAGGCTGCAGGTGTACGTATATCAGGGCTCTTCTCAGTTTGAAAAGTTGAGGCTGTCAAAGAACTTTCACATTTATTATCTGATTTGAGACTCACAATGGCACAGTGAAATAGATAAGACAAGTCTTATGGCCACTTTGAGGAAAGGGAAACTGAAACACAAAAGGTATGGAGCTTTACCTGAGGGCCCCCAGTCAATGAGAACTAGACAGGACCCCGTGACCTGTGAGCTGTGAGCTGTAATCTAGTACTGTTTTCCTTGCGGCTACTGCTCCCTTGGTACTTCAGTTGGATTTCAATTGTCCAAAGGGCAATTAAATTGAGACCTTTCTAAGGAAAGGTATTTCTTGATTTTTGGTCAGTAATGGTATGTGCTTTGTTTGACTGCTCCTGAAATTTTTTAGCATTAGAGCTGAGAGAACACATCCCTGCCACCCTTTATTGTGGCAGCTGACTGAGAGGACATACCTTTGAATCGGAGGTGATAGAGGAGCCAAGATAATTTAAACCAGGGTAAGTTAGTCCGCCAAAGCCCTAGAAAATCTCGAGCAGAATCTTGGAAAGGATTTGTCATTCTACTGGCTGGTCGACTAGAACATGTTGTTCATCTAAGTGCCCTCTGAGACATGGAAGCTGTGCAGAGGCCACTGGGAGGGCAACCTGGATCCCTCAGGCCCAAAGCTGAGGTCTGTTTGCCTGTGCTGTTGGTCATTCAGTGGCCTTCAAGACCCTTCTGGCCTTCTGCAATTAGAACCAGTGATTCATTCTACTCAGTCTTATCAGGAAACAGTAATGTTCTACAATGAATGCTTACTAGGCCACCCCTGGCCTGAGCTTCAAGTCACTTGAAAACCCCTAGAAGTAACGGCCTCCGTAAAGTGCTACAATAAATCAGAATCTTCCTTTGTAGGATCATATGGACCTTCAAAAACTTCTCAGTGAACATGAGAACTTACAAACAGCATAGTAGCATCTCAACCCCAGATCAGAGGATAATATTTTCCTGATGCTATTATAATTAAGGTCTTTTTTTTATATTAAATCATTCTTCTCAGTAAACAGTGCTGTGGCAATTGGATATCCATAGACAAAAGAAGAAAAAAAAGCACCTACCTCAACCTAGTCCTTACACCTCTACAAGAATTAGCTCAAAAAAGGATCATAGACTTAACTATACAAAACTATAAAACCAAAAAAAAAGAGTCAGGGACTATGGAAAGACACTAGCATTGACACTAAAATTATGACCCATAAGAGGAGAAACTGATCAATTGAACCTCATCAAAATTTACAACTTTCTTTTTTGTTCTGTGAAAGCCCATATGAAAAGCATGAAATGACAAGTTACAGGCTGGGAGAAAATAACTGTAAAACACATATGTGACAAAAGGACTTGTATCAGGAATATATAAACAACTCTCAAAACTCAACAGTGAAAAGAAATCCAATTAGAAACTGCAAAAGACATGAAGAGATATTTTGCTGAAGGAGATACCCAGATGGCAATATATAAGCACATGAAAATCTATTCAACACTACTCATTATGTAAATGCAAAATAAAACCACAGAGAGGGAGAGCACTACACACCGATCAGAAGGGCCACACTAAAAATGACAGCACCAGTGCCCACCGGGGCGCAGTGGGAATGTGAAATGACACCGTCATTCTACAGAAATGTGTAGCAGTTTCTAAAAACTGAACATACAACTACTGTATGACCCAACAAAAGCACTCCCGAACATTTCTCCCAGAGAAATGAAAACACAGTCATACAAAAAGACCTGCACATGAATGTTCATAGCAGCTTTATCTGTAATTAGCCAAAAACAATCAACCCAGGTATCTTTCTGGGGATGAAAGGTTAGTTGTGGTACATACATACCACATAATACTACTCTCAGTAATAAATAAGAATGAACTACTGATATACACAGAAACTCAGATGCATCTCCAGAGAATTAGCAAAAGAAAGCCATTCCAAAAGATTACATCCTGAATGATTCCATGTATATCACGTTTTTAAGGCGACGAAATTTTAGAAACAGAAGACAGATTAATAGTTGCTAAAGGTTTGGCACTGGGAAGGTGGGGAATGGGGACATGAAGTCAGTGTGGCAACAACGGGAGAGATACTTACAGTGTTGGAATTGTTTAGTATCTTGACTATGGTGGTTGATACAATGACCTACACAAGTGATAAAAAACTGTGTGGACTTTAATACAGAGATACACACACACACACACAGATGACTACAAGCAAAATGGGGAAATCTAAAGATCAGTGGATTGTATCAATTCAGTATCTTGGTTGTGCTGTTATAACTTTACAGAATGTTACCATTGGGCAATACCAGGAAAAGTGTACAGGGGAACTGTATATATTATTTCTTACAGTTGCATGTTAATCTATAATTGTCTCAGACAAAGACTTAGATTGAGAAATATCTTTTGTGATCAACTTCCAGTTTAGCTTCTCTCACTTCTCTTATAACCCTTTAATTTAAAGAACCTATCAGGGAAGTCAGAGGTGGAGTATTTGATATTTCTAAATGAGGGTCCTCTCTTATATTCACATCTCCTCCCAGGTTCTTTATCACGTGCTGTACTGAATCTGTCAATTAGCAATTTAAATGCTTCCAGATGAACCCAAGCGCTCAACAATCTCAGCATCAAAGTTACCACTTAAAGTCAAACGTGTCCTCCCCACTGCCCAGCATCCATATACACCAAAAGATAAACTCTAGGTTTACATACACCCTCCACGTGTCAAAAAGGTGATGATCATTTATAGTCCAGTCACAAAGTGGCCTATTAAAAAATCCTTGAAGCCTAAAATACAGAATGACAGCAGATGGCCCTATCTCAAAAATGAAGACTTAAAGATGTTAAGCGGAACAGTTTAAAAAAAAAAGAACATAAAGCCTCACAAAAGGAAAGCCGATCTTCTCCCCCTTCAGCTAGGTAAGTGCATTGCTCACTTTGATTTCATTTAAGCCTAGCAGCTGGTCAGCTGTAAGTCAGGTGAGAACCGGGAACAGTGCCATAGAGGGACACTACAATAAAGGCTATGGGAGGCAGATCATGTATTGTTCAACCCTGCACCCCCAACAAACAAAAGACAATAACTACTCATAGAATTCACAGGACCCAAAACCCTGAGTTTATATGCAGAATTTACAAAGATTGCTTAGTAGGTCATTAGAATCTTCCTTGAACTTCTTTGGCAGCTTGGGGGTGGGGATGGTACAGGTTTTATCCTGGAGTGTTTGCAGTTGACTCCTCAGGAGCCCAATCTTATCTTCACCAGATGAGCCCTGAGTGCCACCAGCTGTGCATGAGCTGCCTTACTGTGGTATCTTGAGGTTCTCATCCACTGTCCTTGGCTTGCAATAAATAAAGAACTAAGGACTCTGGGTTTTAAGTAAAAGTTCAAAACCCCCTCCTCCCTAAGTTAAGGGGCCCAACCCAGCTAGTAGGGTATCACATGGGTCAGGACTGACAAAAACGCCATTCGTCTGAAATTATAAGGTGTATGGAAGTCAGAGAGTATGCCCAACAAAGAGCTTTAGAAAACAGTACATAAGCCCGAGGGGTGTCAAGGTGGTCAAAAACCACAGAGCCCCCAAAAAAGAGTGAGCACCAAATAAAAAAGTCCGAGATCAAAGTATAGGGAAGATGAACAACAGCAGGCGTGGTATGAACCGAAAGGGGCCTTGAGCACTTACCAGGCAGGAGGAGACCTTCCGCTGAGCCATCTTTGTGCCTGCAGGTGCCCTGTGGGTGAGAAGGCCAGCTATTAATGCAGAAACAGGGATAAACAGGCAGACAGGGAACACATGGGAATGATTAAAATCTACACAAGACACCTGTGTACTCACTGCTCACTGTACTGAGGACACCTGTGTGCTCAGCTCAGTTAGGCACTGTACCAGACTCAACAGTTTGCAACGTAATTATTTAAAAACTCCAACCATTGTCTCCCCCAAAGGTCCACCACTGGGAGTTCCTGAAAACAGCTAAGTCACAAGGGAACAAAAAGATTAAGAAGGTTTCAACATTTACTCTCTAAATTAAATGGCCTCTTGTAAAGAACCTGTTATCTTATCAAACCTGCCATCAGGTCCGAGGTAGAGAGCAAATTCCCAGGAAGTCCTATAAAAAGGAGAGTATGCTGTGACCCTACTATACTGCAAGAGCAGGTAAACACAGAAAGAAATGGGATTTTATTGGAGAAGCTTTTCCAATTAGAATAAGAAGGCTATCAGTAAGTGGGCTGTAGGTGAAATTTTTAGCAATTGTCAATAGCCAGGCTAGCAAAAGAGGTGGGCTGTAGGGCATTCATGTCAGGAAGCATTTCTTCAAGGCACATTTGGGTAACTGAGGCACTGGAAGAAGGCAGCATTAGAAGGTGCTCACATTTCTCTGATTGGCTCTTGGGACCAGCAAATATCTTCACAGCAACAGTGGCTGGTGAAGTATTTCTATTCCCTGCAGATACAGACTTAATCAATTGTAGACTAGATAGTCCCCAAAGACACGGAGTCTCATCAGAGAGAAATCCAAAGCAGTGACATGATTCCACTGGGCGCCCACGCGCCCACAAAAGTACTAGTAGCCTTATTGTTCCTTTCGGGCAGGTTTGATTCTCCAAGGATATCACTCTGTTCAATGAGGGAATCCATGACTATTACCAAGGGAGTTGAGGCTAGGCATCAGATAGCACAGTCGCAGTGAATCAAGCACAGGGCACCGCATGAGAGAAGGTAAAGAAATCAATGGTCACCAGTGCAAGAGTGTAATAGCAGTAGGAAGTTTTCAGGAGATACCTGGCTAATATTAAGTGTTGCTGCTCAGATTTAAAGCCATGTTATTATCTAAAGAAAAGAAACTGATACATTATAAATGAGCTGTTTCAATAAAGGCCCTTCTCTTTCTTGAAGGAGCTGCCCAAGAACAGGAGAAAATGGGCAGTTGTTCCTTCCTCTTTCTTAACATCTTCACATTTAAACTCCTCTGCATGATTGCCTAGGTCTTGTACTATCCTACTTTGTTTTACTCATACTTCTTTATATTCACTCACAACTATCCTTTCTATGCTGCCTGTTCTAGCCAAGTATGTATGAGTAAGGAAAACAGACAGAAATATTGTCTGGTAGTTCTTCCACATAAAAATGGTTTCTTATATTAAAAAGACCATTGCCTTACACAGGAAGATTAAGACGGACCCTGGAAGATAAACAGAGCTGGCTGCTGAATCCTGAAGAGCTGGGCCAATCACTGATATCAGAATACATCTGTCTTCTTTGATCTGCAATTCGAAAGGTCAAGAGCAGGCCATTATCTAATATGGAACACAGATTTTTAAATGCCGTAAGGTAAATACTGCTGTAAACTACTAAAACTGTTCGGTATTTACCAAAGTATATTCCATGGGTTTTAAATAAGATCAGTGATAAAAGGGTACATGCTTGAATAAATTTTGGAAATGTTAGATCAGACCAAAGTAAGCATATTTCTCTTTGTAAGATTGCTCACAGTCACTAATTTGTGAATATGGACTGTGGTTCTCCCAGGATGGGGGAGGCAACTATAGTATAGTACTATGCCACATGTCCCCTTCATATCTGATCACAAAACCTTTTTTTTTAACTGAACATCTTTAAGGAAGATTTCCATTTTGCAAAGCACTGTAAGGAGAACTGGTAAAAATTAAGCATCGATGATAATGGTGCTTATTAAAGATACCACATGATTATTAAAAAATCAATCTGATGAACCTTAAAATCATAGTTAAGTAGGCTGACCCTCACCTGGTGAGGGGCTATCCTGAAGATAAATTAGACTGTAACAAAAGAATCAGGCTGAGGAGGAAGGCAAAGCCTGTGGAATTTTTCGGGAGAGCCAAAAATGGCAACTATAAGGTCAGAACAGGGTGATACGGAGGCAAGAAGAAAACCCACAGGAATTCAGGTATGGATGGTGTGTACTGGGTGGCTCTGGGTTTGTATACAAAATGATAAACCCTGATTCCATAAATAATGTGCTACCAGGGCTTCTTAACATGCTAGCTTTATTTGCAGTGTAGTGGAAAGAGCACGAAGCTAGGAGTCATGAGAACTAGATTTTCAGTTAGCCCAGTGGTCTGGTAGAGCCAGCCTGCACTGCCTAACTGTAACTCCGAGGGGGAAATCCTGGGGCAAAATACCTTTGAAACTGAAATCAGTCAAAGGGAGAAATAAAGTGGGAGAAACCGTTTATTGCTTACAAGCAGTTGTCCACTTCTGCTAACCTGTGTCTCTCGCGACCCGGCTGCAAAAGGGGACCCCATCCAACCACTCTGGTCCAGATATGCCCTCATTCCCCCTTGTAATTCCAAGGGGGAAAGGTTGGGTGGGGCCTCTTCTTCTGCAGCCGGGTAGCCAGTGACGTGGAGAGCAGAAGTGGATGACTGCTTGTAAGCAATAAACGGTTTCTCCCACTTTATTTCTCCCTTTGACTGATTTCAGTTTCAAAGGTATTTTGCCCAGGGATTTCCTGCCCAGAGTTACACAGGATAAAGTTTGTTTTCTTGGTGGTACATGTTTGTTGAGAAAAAAAACATAAAAACATATTGCTATTATGAATGGGATAACTTTTAAACACATATCTTATTAGTCACAATAGCATCTATAGGTTTGATAAACATTATATATGATGGAAACAAGTAATATTCATTTGGCAATAAAAAGGCAGCATTTAGAATAACTAAAACCATTACATATCCCCCCACCCCTGAAGTCATGGCCACACTTTGGGAACCAGTGTGTTCCCTGGACATTCCCAAGAATGGCCAGACAACAGAATCACTGGAGATATTGTTAAAATTCTGCATCCCAGGTTCCATCCCCAGACAATTTTAATAAGAATTCTGAGAACACGCCTAGAAATTTATATGAATAGCAAACTTCCCTAGTGATTCTTATGTAGGTGCCCAACAGTAGTTTGCCATATTCATCCTATTGGAAGGAACTCAATGATATTTTATTTCCTTCTAATGCAAACATTCTATAATTCTGAAGCCTCTTCAATCCATCTAGAGTACACTGCAGTTGAAACATTATTTTTGTTTTGGAGACTCCAGGAAAAAAAATTGAAACATATCAAGAGCAACATATCAAGGAACCAACAGGGTGAAGAATCTGCAAACTATGCCCTAGGAGAAATGGTTTAAGAACCAGAAAAAAATTATGATTAAAAAAAAGTTTGATCAAGAAACAAGCTGATCAAGAAAACTCCTTATTGGAGCTTATCTGTTTATTTCACTTCTTGCTTCAGCTTTGAGGACTAGTCCTTTGTAATCTTAGAAATAGTTGTTAGAAAAGTCTTTCTTTCTGGTCTTGCAATTTATCATCCAAACTGGTACACTTAGACAGTGGAAGGAGGTGCTATTAGTGATTCCCCTAGGACATCAGGCAGACAGGCACAAACCTGAACTACCTCAAGCCAGCGGCAATATACTGTCACCTTACTTGTAGCAAAGTGAACCTATCTCCCAGCAACTTTTACCTGTTTATCCTCATTCTTCCTTTGAAGCCATAAACATCAGTCTCATTTCATTTGATAGCCTTCAAAAGTTAGAAAATAGCTATTCTGACCTCCCTCCTGGTTCTTCAACTATTTCTTACCTGGCATCTTAATATGTAAAACGGAATTAAAAGCAGTTGAAAAGAATGTGAGCCCAGGCTCCACCTAGTGGCTTCCCCTTGCCCCTTGGGATGGTGCTCTGGTCCCTCCATCAGGATCCTGGGATCCGGTAGTTTAAGCTAAGTGGGTATCACAGGACAACCTTTCCAATACTGAGTTTTAGAATTCCTGGATGACTCTGCATGTTGAATGCAGGAGTAAGATGGCAAAAAAATAATACTCAGTAGGCATATAATCCAGTTTTCTACCTTAAGAAATGATAAATTAGTACATACAAAACTGTTATTCTGCAGAGTATAACAAAATAACGATACAACTGACAACCATGCAACTACAAGCAAGTTAGAGAATGTTAGCATTGTATTCTAAGGTCTCTCTCTTCTCTTTCCCTTCCCATCCCCCTTCTCACTCCCAAACTCCACCCACTAAGGTAACTACTATGTGGAATCTGTGTGTATAGCTCCCTTCACAATTGGGTTTGGGATATCTTTAGTGAGGGCCAGGAAACTCTGGGTGAAGCAGGATATGGAGACCCCACTAACACGGTGAAAGACAACTCTCTGTCCCACATAGCCCACAACTGGCTGACAAGTCCTTGAGGTTATTTTCTAGAACTGTTTGAATTAATGGGAAAGACCCTGGGCTGAGCTGCTTCTCAAGCTGATTTCATGTGGCTAATGCAGAAATGCCAGTTCCGTATAGCTGTGCAGAAGGCGGGGCGTTCTGATTGAGGAAACAGATAAACCTGGCACAGAAAACCTTCCCAAATCAGTTATTATCCCCATGTTTTATGCCCAGAAATTGACTGTGGCAGCTTTTAAGAGAAAAACTGGACTCATTTAAATCAGAAAACTAAAAGCAGGAGTCAACAAGAAGGAAATTGGAGAGAGGAAACTAAGCATGGTCCGGCGCCTTCAGTCAGAAAGTACTTTTTAAGATCCCGGGTTTTGCCTTCCACAGTCCTTGCCCACATGTTGTTTAAACTTCATCTGAAGGGAAGACAAAGACAAGGAATCATCACATTATCAACAAGGCAGTATGCTACTCAGTATCTTTATACCCAAGTGCTAAATTGTGTACTACAGTCCACTGGAGAACAACATAGTGACATGTAACCAGGGAGTAGCTGTGAGGTAGAGAGAGTAAATACAAAAGACATTTGAAAAGGGAAAGATCAGTTTGTCTGGCCTCAGAGAAATCTTCACAGAGGCAGCAACATTTGAGCTGGGCATTAGGACACGGAGAGGAAAAACATTTTTATACTAATAATGAAAACAACGGCCATTCATTATGTACCAGGCACTGCAGTGGGCACTTTACATGTGTTATTTCATTTATTCCTCCCGACAGTCCTCCAAAGTGAAGTTCATTTTATAGATGAAGGAACTGAGACTCAGAAAGATTAAGTAACTTGTCCGAGGTCACACAACTAAGTAGCCAGTCAGGATCCAAACCCAGGTTGTCTGACTAAATAGCCAACAGGATGCTTCATGGCGTAGATAGAGGAACCGCATTAACAGAAAGTCCATACAGAGAAGGAGACACCCTGAGGGCCAAGGAGTCGCCAAGGATCAGTCATGTCGCAGGGGCAGTGGGGCGAGCATGTTTGGTCAAGTCATTCTGTTGCTAAAATTCCATAAATACCTCCCCCTTCCCCTGGGACCTGCACACAGAGTTGCTCAAGATTGCTTGTTAAATTTAATTGGCAGTATAAGGAAAGGCCCCAGTATGAGCAGCTATGACATATTGGGATTCTTGCCTATTATGTCTTCCAGTTTGACTAATATTTTCAGGTTTCACAGGGCACGAACAGATTTATGTGGAGAAAAATATCTTAAATCCATCAATACAAGTTAGGAAAAGAAGAGATAACACAAGAATGAATGTGCGAGTAGATTTTTGAGAGTTGTGAAGTCATCTTTAATTCACCTGTTCATTCAACAAACACTTCCTGATTGGTCTCTTTGTATTAGTCTGTGCCTCAGAGGCAATGTGGGCCCCTCTTAAGGAGCAAAGCAAAAGGAAACAGGCTTCCACTATGCTTTATAACCAAATAGAATTCAACTGAACATGTGCATCATGCACTGAACAATGAGCATCTATCAAGCCTCTCCTATGTGCTGGATACTCTAAGAGGTGGTAGATAAACATTCCTGTCCTCAAGGACCTCTGATGGGAGATAACAGGTGAACAAATAATTGCAACACAAGGCACTGAGTACCACCTAGAGGAGGTTTATAAACTAAAACAAATGCACCAAAGGAGGATATAAAACCCTGCCCTGGTCTGTGTCTGTTCAGTTCATTCAGGATAAGTTTAGTAGTTTTCTGTCTTGGTTGACAAACAGGTTCATTTTCTTCCTGGACTCCAAGGACCAGATCCAATGATTTCTTGAAAAACCTTGCAGCTCTAGGATTCTGATTTTGCACTCCCATAGCAGCTGAGAAATCAGGGCACACAGTCAAGAAGAGGAAAACAATGTAAGAGAAACAGAACACCGAGCACAATACTCAGATTTGCTAGCAGACCAGGCAATGTCCTTTTCTGTTGTTGTTGACATACCACCAAAATAGGAAATATTCATTTATTCATAAAGCAGGTTAAAGTCCCAACTGCACAGCATTAAGGAAATCACTTCCACCTAATTGCTAAATTCCAGTATGTCAGGGGTGGTCTACTGAAAGTCACGTTTCATTAACCAGAAAGTGTGAATTCTAATAGTTATGTCCTGTCATTTTGTTAAAAAATAAAAATTTTCTTAAAAAATCAGAAATTTAATGGAATGGTAAAGAACACATCCAAACCAAAGCTCAGTGATCACAGAGGAAGAATTGTAACAGCAAAGTTTTTTTTTCTCTCTTCAATTACTAAAAGAAGGATCTATCTCAGGATATAGTTTACTAGTTTGCATGAAGTTATGCCACTCACTCTTTCTGGCAGGCAGTTTTCTCATTTGTAAAAAAAGGGGGTTCACAAAAAGTTTCATCTGCATCCTATGATATCATGAAAAACCTAGTAGCTTAGAATTATAGTAAAGGGATGGCAAATATTTCCACTTTAAATCATGCTTATGAAGTTTCTGGAGAATGGAGAAGAATTCTGCTGTCCAGTCCAAACTCAGTAAGAAAGCCAAGAACTTTAACACTGTCTGGATGGGCATATAGAACACAGGGCACACAAGAGCCATTTCTGTTCTAGTTGAATCCTCACATTTTTTTTTAAACTAGAAAACCTGAACCCAGAGTGGATTAGTGGTACCTAATGGTTACAGAGCAAATTACTAGATAACACAAATTTTAAGTTGAATTTTTATTACTATCACTTGTACTGTTTTTTAATTGACAATTATTGTATCATCTTTCATTTTGCTTTCAAAGAAGTTAAAGTGGCTTATAAAAGTGCATATAGTGCAGCAATATCAATGAATACAAAAAACAGCACAAAAGGAAATCTATACTTCATTTCATCATACTCAGTGCTATCAACTTAATTTATCCAGAGCATAATTCCAATTGCTCTGTTCTAAAATTCTCCACACACAGTAGAGTAGGTACTTATTCAGGGAATATCTGACAAGCATGCAAGTCATCTCCCCTTATCTAGGAACTTCAAGGTTTTCCCCCGAAAGCTGTGTGACTTCACTCTCCTTGCCATGGCTCAGGAAACTGACCTACTATAGGGCAAGAAGATTCTCTTTGCTGCCTTTCGATTAAAGAATTGGAAGGGGCCATAGTTGGCTGTGTGACTGGAGAAGCAGAAAAAGCAAGTCTGCAGAGAAAGAGAATGAAGCAGAATACAATTCCCTGAGCTCCTGGTTGCTTCCTACCCCTGATCCCAGTTCCTTCCTGAGGCCTGGCCACATGGCTGCCTTTGAGTTCCCCAAAAGACCCCTGGACCCTTTCAGTAATTTCCCCCTTCTCTTAAGCTACTTATCCCTAATAAACTGTAATTAATCCACATCTGTATCTATGTCTTTGCCTTAGCCTACACCCTGCCTTCAAGTGCCTGATCAAGGTAGCTTCTTCCAGAAAGCTTTCTAATTGCTCCCAATCAGAAGTAATGTCTTCATCCTATGAATTCCTTCAGGACTGTATCTATATCTTTCTCATGACATTTCTGCCTGAGAGCACACTTCCGTGATAACACATCCTGTTTTTTATCATAATTTCTAAACTTCTTGTAAAGAAGGATCCATGCCTTCTTCATTATTATAATCTCCATGTATGCAGCACAGAAGTGAGCGGTTGTCAGCTTTTGTTAAAAGAATGGATGAATGAATGAACAGCTTTTATTCATTCCCTACTGCTGTGCAAATCCTAAACCTCTCTCCTTTGGGCTGGTGTTACAGAAGTGGTGATTTGATCTTCCACTTTATCCAGTCAATGTGAGCAATGTAGACAGACAAATAGGATAATTGTGGCCCAGAAATCTACTCCAGGGCCAGAATGATGCTGTCTAGTTGTCAATATTGATCACGTTTAATTAGAAAATGGCCAGATCTGCTGTTCTAGGGCTGTGTGGGCATGACCTAAAAGTAAAGGGATGACAAGCTGTTCTAATCATCTGCAGCCTTTATGTAATAAACGTGCTTCATCTGACACAATTTGTGCCTGTTTCTGAGTAGGATCAGAGCCTTTTAGAAAGTCATCTTTTTCCCCACATAAACTTTCTTCAGTGGTTAGGATGAGGTGACTATTAATGTATAACTCCTAGAGTTATTAAGATAATGTTTAATATTTATTTAGTATTTATTTTAATTCACACCATATGAATGAGTACTTACAGGGTAGATTTCGAGTACAGTTAGAAACCAGGATTAAGGCTTAAGAAATAATCACTCCAGGAACAGAATGAAGTCATCTGAGGTACATTGTGACTTTCTGAAGTGGGTTATTAACCTGTCAGGTATCTATGTCCTTTCCAAACACCTCTTTGGTCTTTCATGACCCTATCAGAGTCCTTTCAAAATGAAAGCATGGCTATAAGCACTATGTTTTACACCATACACTCAGCTTCTCAAATAGCAGGTTACTCTTACGGTGTGACCTGCTACTTGATCTGTCTATATATATGTTGATCTACCATCAGAACTGGAAAAAAACCTATCACTCTGCAGTAATAGTTAACAGAGGATTAGAGCAGCAAAAATTCAAGCGTTCCTTTGCCAGTACCCATGATCTGAAATGGTCATTCAGCAGTAATCAGTTTGCTCGTCCTGATGTTCAGGCTTAAACATGTTGCATTTGCACGCAGTTATTGGTAAATAAACCTCAAGTGTGGATCACTCAGTTGTTATTAACCAAGGATTAAGACTTTTAATATCTATGGCATTTTCTTATCTGTGCTTACTGACTAAGGGTATTCTTAAATTGTGAATCTGCAAGAATCCATCCATGTGTTGAAAAGGCATTTTGGAAAGGCATTACTCACTATCTCTAACACAAACACTTGATTGTCACATCTTCTATAATTTGAAAGTCTCCTTTTACCTGAAAGGAACAACTCTCATAAGATTGGTGCTAGAAGTTTGAAAGGAGAACTCTTTCTTACCCTGATAAATTCCTCTTAGGATAGAAAGTGGAAAATTCAGGAAAACCACAAAGAACATTTTTTTAAATCACCATTCTACTGTTCTGAATGAACCAAAGTTAAATTTTTGTTTTACACTCTTTAAGTTATTTCATTATGCATAGATACATATGAGTGTGTTTTAAATCTCAAGTTGAGATTTAAAATTAAAATAGTACCATACCATTCATACTTTTCTGTAAAAAAAAAAAGAGCATATACTGTTATGGTCTTTTCACGTAACAACATAATATAAATATTTATCTGATCCAGAGGTTGGCAAATTTTTCTGTGAAGAGTCAGGGAATAAATATTTTAGGCTTTGTGGACTATACAGTCTTTGTCACAACTATTCAATTCTGCTGTTAATTCAACTCTGCAAGAAAGCAACCATAGACAATATGTAAATGAACGGGCATGACTGTGTTCCAATAAAACTTTATTTATAAAAACAGGTAGTAGATATATTGTGGTCATGGATTAAAACACTCTATATGGTAAAAATCCTAATTCTCCTTAAACTGATACAGTTTAACATAATGCCTATCATATTCCCAGCAAAATCTTTCTTTGCAAATATAGACAAGATGATTCTAAAATGTATATGAAGAAACAAAGGAACTAAAAGAACTAAAACAATTTTCAGAGAAGACTACAGTAGGAGAGATCACTCTGTCCGAGTTTAAGACACATTTTATAGCTACAGAAATCCAGACTGTGTGGTAGTGCAAACCACACCCACCTGACAAAGAACACGTATAGATATTACTACAGACCTATCAGAATAGCTGAAATAAAAAAATCATGACAATACCCAATGCCAGCCAGGGTACAGAGAAACTGAATCTCTTATCCATTGTTCAGCGTATTGTAAAATGGTACAGCCACTTAGCGGTTACTTAAAAAGCCAAACATACGTTTCCCATCTGACCCAGCAATGACATTAGCAAAGAAATGAAAACCGAAGAAGGGACTTCAATTGAAGGAAGTGGGAAAGAAGACTAACATCTGTTAAATACCTACTGTGTGCCACACTTATACATATTATATTCACCCCGAAAACCATTTCTCAAAATACAGGCTATTTCCTTTTAGGTTTTTTGAAGTTGAGAAGACTTAAGTTCAGGGCAGTTAAATAAATTGCTGAAATCAAGAGGCAGCATTGACAGAGCTGGGACTCGAACTCCCAGTCCATCTGACTTGAGAGTTGGTTTCCTTTTACCAGACCATACAGTCCCATTATGTTCCACAGAGCCCCAGAGTTCTGGTGTATTATTTCAGGGACCTCCAAGAACAGAGGACAGGAACGAGGCCCTGTCTTTATTCTGAGGATGTCCAGAACATACCCACTGGGATTTGTTTTGTAATTCCTACTATTTGATGTAAGGAAAAAAGATCCCACAGATTTAGAAATGTTTGTATAGTACCTGTTAAAAAACAAATGACACCCTAATCTAGAGTATCACCTTATGTATTCATTGACACTTATCTTCATAGACATTTCAAGGGATAGTATCAGATTAAATAGCCACTCTCACCAATCACACATCCTCAGTAACAGTCTAAGAAACAACAGAGCCACAAGAGATGCTCAACAAATGTTATTCTGTGACATTCCTCCTAGTTCTATCTAACCTCAACTGCATCAAAGATGACTGCAGCGTAGTATATTGGAATCCCATGACACTCACAGTTTGTAAAAATTCTACAGCTCCTATAGATGTAAAATTTAAATTTCATGGTAAATGTACTCAGAGCTACATCAAATCCTGTAACCACCTTTTGCTATTTTTTTTTTAATTCTCCTGCATCTGCATCTACCTCCTTCTTTTCTTTGAGCCAGTTAAGTCCTAATGTGTGAAAATAAAGGTCCACATTGAGAAAGAAATGGATATGCTACAAGCCGCCTGTGTGAGCAAATGGAAGATAACCAGATGTATCCCTGGCCAATGTTTCTTGAAGTAGAACACTTGGCAACTTTGCAGTCAGAGGAGGGATAATAACATCAGAAGTTAGCTACAGGGCTTAGAAGTGTCTGGCATCAGAAAGGTCAATGTGTGATCAACAGGTGAGACAGAAGCCAGAAAGAACAGCAGCAGAAGAAATAGATAAGGAGAAAAATGCATCACACAAACAGTCTCTGACTTGGGAGATGGCCTCCAGGTGTTTGCTGGGCTCGGAATCAGCAACACTGAGGTTGAGTATTTCTGACCCTTTTAGAATTGTATCATTCATCAAAGAAGCCTCACTGGAAATGGAGAGCTGGACTGAGTGATTTTCCTGCTGACTGCAAGGTACTTACAATTTGCCTTGGGGTGGCAGAGGGACAGAGATGAGAGCCTCCCATTTCCCATATGGGACGGCTTCATAAAGGTGGGAAATGGCCAGTAGTCACCGTTTTGATCCATGCAACCTCTGCAGAGACAGGGGAACACTGAAGGGACATCCCAAGATGCTTAACTGAGGTTTCTCCCATCCCACAGATACTTACTGCCAAGGCAAGTGCTTCTACAGGGGTATGACATGGTACCTCAGATAGGGAACTAGGTCAAATAAGATCGTGTGTGTAGACATCCTCACCATAGCAAGTGATGCATAACAGGTATTCTCTAAAAGCTGATACTTTCTCTGAATGAATTCATTTTTGCACACAGTAAATTTGAGATGCCTAAGGAACTGTTATAGACAAACAACAGTATTCAATGGGTGCACCACTGGAGTTCAAAAATGAGATGAAAATGGAAATGGGCAACTGGTACCTGTACATTTAGGGGTCAGAACAGCCTCTTCAGAGGGCAAAGCATCACCTTGCATGTCCTGAACCTTATTTATATTTTGATCACTGCTTGGCCAGTCACCTGACTTATGAACCACATTTATTCTATACATTTCATGATAAAATAAGTAGCTAAAAACTCAAGTTTTTAAGTCACTGGGTCCTGTGTAAGCAAAAGGAAAATTCTTGAATGATTTATTTCCCTGATATGTGCCTATGTGCCTTCCCACACATCCCAGGCCTGAAATCCAAGCTCCATTGCCTAAGTGTCTACAATTCTCCATCAGTATAAATACTTGTGGTTCACATCATGGCCTCTTCACTTCTCTTTTGCTTGCAAAGAAGAAAAAACATACATTTTAGATTTCAGTTATGAGCTACCCTGTCTGACCCTGCTGGATTTTATGGCTGAAATGATCCTTCTCTATGTTTCACATTTCCCCTTTTAGAAAGAGCAAGAGATTCAATCTGTAGGAACATGTGATGAAAAAAAAAAAGGAATGAAAACTGAAACTGCCTTAAACACCAGATGCCAAAAGAACAAACCTGGTTAATAATCTAACTTTTAAATATATTTTGTGCTTTCTAGCAAAGAAAGTAGCAGAAGGAAAACAGGTAAAATAAATGTATCATAATGTCTACCCACTAAAACAAAAAATCCATTCTACTAGGGCTAAGGCGGAAAGAACAAAAGAAAGAAAAATACAAGTAATACTATTATTAGAATTCCTACAATGTGCAGGCATACCTTGATGTGTATTTTAAAGAATACTTCATTTTCTCTAGCGTCCTCAGGAAAACATTTGCAGTTTGGATAGAATTTAAGTCTGTCCCAGAACACTGGGCCCTTTTAGTTGCCCACAATGAAAGTTGTTTTATCATTTCTTTAAAAAATAAAGACAGAAATTCTGTTAAAGATGATGTGTCAGGAGTCCCTAAGACTACCCCATGTTTGGAGATTCACTGGTAGGATTCATGGGGCTCAAATACAGTTCTTCTCACAGTCAAGATTACAAAGTAGTAAGGATAAACAGCTGGACATAAGGGGGAAATGGGCAGGGAGAGTCTGGAGGCATCCGTATACATGTTTTCTTATGCTTTCTCTCATGAGGGGTCTTACAGAGCACACTCTTTCCCCAGCAACAAAAATATAGTAAGTGTGTGGTGTTTCTGCCCAAGGAAGCCTACTGGAGATTCAGTACCCAAAGCTTTTACTGGGAACTGGTCACATAGGCACTTTCTGCCTTACACATAGCAAAATTCCAGACTCCCGAAGGATCACAAGTATTAAGCATAAATCATAGTTTCACATTCTAGGCACAGTGAACCAACTTTATCAGTTACATGGTGACCACTGGGAATGCCCGAACAGCCAAGCTCCCAGCTGCCAGCCGAAGACCACCTTGCAGGCAGACATTTCTAAGGATAACAGTCTCAGGCAAGCTCTGTTAACTCTTTTCTACACTAATGGAATAGTAAATTAATGCTTTCATGTGTATTTCTAGCCACTATCACCATGTTCTTGCAAACACATAGCAACAGTAGATAAAATATGAAAAGGCAAAGTACAAAAGAAATGGCTGAGCTTGAAAAATAATCAATGTGGACTAGAAACAGATAAAGTACCAAAGAAAGCTAGACTTGGAAAGTAATCTATGTAGACTAGAAACAGAACCACAGTGTAGAGTTATAACTAGAACTAAACAAAGAACAGTATGTAACTAGAATAAACCCTGAAGAATGTAACAGTATTTGACTAGACTGGAGCATAGAGTCAGAAATTTATTTATAGAACATCAGATCTCTACTGGAAATCTGTCCATTTGCAGGCAGCCTTACAAATGGAAAACTTGGTCCAACTCCAGTTGAAAATACTGGTTAGAGCTATTTGTTCAGATTGAAATTAAGCAGAATTAAAGTAAAACGTTTAAACTTAACCAAATGAACTAGATCTGCTTGGTTTCAGAATAATTTAAGTTTGGTCTCCAAGTGGGGCCAAATGTCCCACAACAGCTTTCAGCACAGCCTTGGCCAATAGAACTGCACGTGATAATGGAAAGGTTCTGTCCACTGTAGTGGCCACTAGCCCCATGTGATAACTGAGTACCTGAAATGTGTCTGGTACAACCAAGGAAATGAATTTTCGATTTTATTTCATTTGAGTTAATTTAAATAGTTATATGTGACTAGTGACTTTTGTATTGGAAACACATTCGCTCATGGGATCGTTGCCTTGTTTTTATTCTTGTCCTTGGAGCTTCTTTCAAAATATTTTGGCAGATAGGTTGATTTTGAGAGGCCACGTGTGCGTGAGTCTCTGTCATTGGGCGGTAGCAGCAGCATCACTTACACATGTCATCCCCAGTTGTCAGAAAGAGATTCCAATTTTACTTTCAGTCATCCTAACTTAACTCACTTATCATCTCTTCACATTTGTAACGTGACTCATTAGACATCTATAAGCAAACCTCACTCATGTAAGCTGATAGGCCAAGTAAAACTTCTTGAATATACAATTTCTTGAAAGCACACTGAATAAGTTAATTTTTCTTTAAAAAAATTAAATGAGGAGGAGTTAGTAATGGTGAATGATGATGCCCAGTGGAACATAGATTTTGTATGAATATTGGGTGAAGTTACAGTCTTTTAAAAAACAGGATGGACTATTTTCCATTTTTCACTTAAGAATTTAAATTATTGTAAAACTCAAGATTCATTAAGACATCATCTGAGTTCTAAAAATAAAGTGGTACTGATATGCTGAAACATTAGGCTAGGCTATGATGAGTAAGCTTCAGGGAGTGACACTCATTTGCTCACTAATTTGATAACACATGCTGCATGTCTCAGGTGTACAGGCACTGTGCTGAGCGCAATGGATGGTACAGAAATAAGCCCGTGACCTCCAATAATTCTGACCTTGCACCTGGAGTTAATAGGCCTTTAAAGAGCAGTTTCAATGCAGCGTAGTCCTGACTGAATTTTTGTAATAGTTCACTTTTACATAAAATTTTGCTTACGACTATATTCAGAAAGATTATGATCAGAAAATTTTCAGCGATAGAAAGCCATAATGAGGCTGTAATAATACCCATATTGTTCTAACTGTTGAACCACTCTATGTTGTATACTTGAAACCAATATTAGATTGTATATCAACTATACTTCAATAAAGTATATAGTTTAAAGTATAAAACTATACTTCAATAAAAAAAATTCATCCTTCCATCTTAAAAATAGATATGGACTAAATGCAATATAGTATCCTGTACTGGAAACAAAATATTAGTGGAAAAACTGACAGTCTGAATAAAGTCTGAAGTTCAGTTAACAGTAAATAATGACTCAGTTTTGAAAAATATGCCATAGTGATGTTAATATTAAGGAAAACTGAATGAAGAAGGTACAGGAATTCTCTGTACTATTGTCTCAGCTTGGGATATACATCAAAAACACCATAGACTGGGTGGCTCATACAACAGTAATGTAGTCCTCACAGTTCTAGAGGCTGGCAAGCTCAAGTTGAAGGTGCCAACAGATTTGGTGTCTCATGATAACCCACTTCCTGGATCGTAGAACCAGGTTCATCCTCATGTGGTGGACGAGGGGGTGGGGGGGAAGAGGGAACTCTCCAGAGTCTCTTTTATAAGGGCACTAATCTCATTCACTTAATCATTCCCCAAAAGACCCAGTTCTAAATACTATCACATTGAGGATTAAGTGTCAACATTTTAATTTGGTGGTGTCACAAACATGCAGTCTCTATCAATTATCTTTGCAAATTTTCTGTAAATCTAGAGTTATCCAAAAATTAAATGTACATTCAAAATAGATATGGGGTAATAAGTAGGGATATCTAAAACCTCTTAGAGCTCTGTGTTGCCTGGCAATCAACTAGCTGGGGCTGGGGGCTGCCTTTCCTCTAGAAGGAGGGGAGGATATGACCTCAACTATACCCAAGTTCTCCAATAAACAACTGGCACTAAAGCCCAGACTATTTGGCAATCTACCTTAATCTATGGCTCCAGTATCAAGGCAACTCACACAAACCATAAAAATGTTTTGCAAGGGAAGGTGGTCCTCCTCTTACATTCTGTCCCCACGTTGTGACCAGCAGTGCCCAAACACACCATTTTGAGAGGATAGGGGGCTCATGCACCTTCTGATCCTTCTTTCTGTGAATTCCAGTCTGTACTGTGTTCACACAAGCCCATTTCATAAATGATGCTATGGCAATGCCATCATATTTATTTCTGAATTTTCCTTTTTTGAACATTTCAATAACAGAAAAAGGAAGGTTTGAATAGCTTACATTTTGAAAGTTGTGTAAGAGGAGGTTGCAGGAGAAGGGGATACTGAATAGAACATAGACTTGCAAATGGCAAAGCTAAATCTGAAAGTATAGAACAGTCAGTGTTTCAACTCCAAAACTAGTCTGTAAATTGTCATTCTAATTTGAATGTATGCAGGATTTTTGCAAACAAGTATTTTGAATACAAGTATTTAGATTTACTTATTTAAAAAGTGTTAACTTATATGAATAAAAAAATTTAACTAGTTCCTCACTAATTTTAAATGCTAGATGTATTTTTTGTAAGCGTATATTATAATTATGAAGAGAAAATGTCCATTAATTTGCATGCATAAACTTTGAGATTAGGGTGAAGTCACTCTAAGTACAGAAAAATTCAAAT
This sequence comes from Smutsia gigantea, assembly GCA_032199065.1. NCBI lineage: Eukaryota > Metazoa > Chordata > Mammalia > Pholidota > Manidae > Smutsia > Smutsia gigantea. The sequence goes on along the minus strand of JAVSCE010008509.1, from coordinate 359,779 downwards.
TTTTCAGATTCCACTTAATGAGGAATATAACTTGTCTTCACAATTTCAAAGGCAGCTGGAGGTTTTTACACATTGGTATAGACAAGCCTATGCAAGACCTTCTCACATTGTGAACAGGTTTTTAAATAATGTGTGAAAATCCTGAGGTTGTAATATACTTAGTACTCTTACATGACAAAATAAGAGAAGAAAAATCAATTCCCACCCAAAAAATGAAAGAGTGGTCCTGCAGGGGCAATATAACAATTGAACGAACAATTTCAAATTTGGGCAACAGACTTTTTGGAAGAACAGATTTATATCCTTTGTGAATTCACAGGGTTCAGAATTTCTTCAAATAGTTTTACGGGCAAAAATCAGTAAATTTCTTTGGATCAGGGGAGAGAAAAGAGAAAAAGGCAGTTCGAGGCAAAGCTCTCCCTGAATCTTTTATATTCCCTTGTCCAAAGGATTTCCATAGCCCCTGTGACCATGATTTTTCTCAATCCTCCCCAAATCAGGAAGTCTTTCCAATTTTCTTGAGGAGCCCTTAATAATTAAGCATTTACAGTGTGCCTCAGATACTTTTAAAAAGGAAGTAGAAGTTCTCTTCCAGAACTAAAAACTTGGCAGAAAAACTAAAGTACAGCCTATATTATCTTCTGATTATAAGTACAACTACTTGGCAAAATACAGAAAGCAGCTCCCTGAGGACTCTGAAAGTAAACAAAAGGCAGTGGACTGCTAGGAATGTCAAAGGACAAAAAAGAAAACCACATGGTGATTGACCAGGAATTCAGGTGGCTAAAGCTTCAATAGAAACACCTTATTTCTGGCCAGACGAATGGAATAAAGTGGCTGACAGTTTGGAGAATGTGCGGGGAATTTGAGAGAGGAGATAGCTAAAGCAGGGGATACTCTTACTCTGAAGATAAGTGTCAGGCCCACTCCTAAGCTGGCAAGTGTGAGAGAGACCTGAGCAGTATAGCAAAGGCTGAGAACAGAGCTAAAGTATTCAACCACATCTCAAACCACAGATCAACTGAGAGGTACATGTGCAAGGCAGACCCAAATCAGCAGAGTAAAGAACCAAGCCAGGAAGCACCTCCCACAGAAAGTGAAAGAAAAGTTATGTTTTGAAAATAGGCAGTTTGATAACCTGCTAAAACAACCACCACCACAAACACAATCAGCACATTCTAGAACAAGGAACACCGTCAAGGATAAGGAGATGCGTTACAAAGGCTAAAAGGGTTCCATTCTCCAAGAAGATTTAACAATCCTAGACATCTGTACCTATTAGGAGAACTTCCAAATACATGGAGCAAAAGCTGACAGAAGAGAAACAGAAAAAATCCACAGCTTTATTTGGAGACTCCAGCATTCCTTTCCAGGTAATCAACAGACTAAGTTGACAGAATATTAGTGAGGATATGGAAGACTTAAGATTATGTAATTAACATTTATAGAACACTCCCAACAAGCAGAATATACATTATTTTCAAGTCCACATGAAACATTCATCAAAATACACTACATTCTGTTCACAAAACATACCTCAACATATTTAAAAGAATTGAAATCTCACAAATAGGTTCTCTGATTATAATAGAATTAAATTAGAAATCAACAACAGAAGGACATCTGGAACATCCCCAGTGTTTGAAAATTAAACAACCCATTTCCAAATAGCCCATAGGTCAAAAATAAAGTTACAAGGAAAATTAGAAAATATTTTTAATGGAAAGTAAAATACAACACCAAATTTATGGAATGCAGCTAAAGCAGTGCTTCAAGGAAAATCATATTAAATGCTTCTATTAGAAAAGAATAAAAATCTCAAACGAATTATCTAAGATTTCTCCTCAAAAACTAGAAAATGATCACAAATTAAACCCAGAAGAAGATAGCAGGAAATAATAGTAGAGTAGGAATCAATAAAATTTGAGAGGGAAAACTATAGTAATCAATAAAACTAAAAGCCAGCTTTAAAAAAAAAACATAAAATTGATAAATCCCTAGCCAGAAATAAAGATACAAATTATTGATATTAGGAATAAAAGAGAAAGACATCACAAACACCCTTACAGATGTTAAAAGATAAGAAAATATTACAAATAGTTTTATGTACACAAATTTAACAATTTAGATAAAATGGGCAAATTCCTTGAAAGACACAAACTACTAAAGTTCTCTCAAGAAAAAAATAGCTAATCTGAATAGCCTCATATTAAAAAAACTGAATTCATTCTTGAAAACTCTGCAACACAAAAAGCTCCAAGTCAAACAGGTTCAAGCACTTAAAGAAGAAATAACATTAATTCCACATAAACTCTTCCAGACAATAAGAGAACACTTTCCAATTAGTATATGAAACCAGCACTACACTGAGAACATAGTTACAAGAAAACTATAAACAAATATATCCCTCATGAAAAAAGATGTAAAATATTCAATAAAATACTAGCAAATCAAATCTAGCAATATATAAAAAGGACAACATATCATAACCACAGGTGATTTATCTCAGGAATGCAAGTTTGGTTTAACTTGAAAATCAATTAATATAATTCATCATATCAATAGACTAAAGGACAACGTGAATTAATCATAACCAAGGTAGCTCAGTTTAAAAACAGTAAAAGCAACAATTGTAGTACTAACTTACTGTAAAGATCTCCGCTATCTAATATTGGAAGGACCAAATACATTGTCAAATACATAATGAATTATTTATTTAAATCTCATTGGCTTTTGGGCCAATTTTGAATTTTGGAACATTTTATTGATCAAAAACGATTTACTTATCGATAAATAAATGATCAAAGAATGCATCTTAGTGGCTTCATATACAAATTATCTTGGTACTTAGCAGTTTTACCTTATTTCTGGTCCCTCTTCCTCCCCATATTGCCCTTTTTCATTCCATGTCCTGAAACACAACATAGGAAGTAATGGAGCGTCTGCATTACTATGATCACTTCCTGAAATGGACGGACAAGCACTTTCAGAAGCACCATTTTGCATGTTTATTTGACCTTCCACTTAACAATTCTAGTGTCTCTCCAACCTCTAAGGCACTGCAGATGCAAAAGTTTCACTATTCAAGCTTCTCCTATGAAGAAAAAGAAAAAAGAAAATGCTTGAGATTGTCTAGTTATGTCGAGTTGCATTGTCGTGTCATTACAGCAGCTCTTGGCCCTGTGCGTTCTGGCTGCATTGAGCTCTCCGGCGCTCCTCGCTGGATCTGAGAGAGCCGGCACAGTCTGACCTCAGAGACGGTTCTCTCACACTGCGCAGCCCAGGGGTTCGGGTCAGGTAGCACGACCATCCAAACTGTGCCAAGAATGTAGGATGTAGATCACTGTCCTTTATTCATAAGTGTTATACTTGTCTCAATTCATTTTCCTCATAGACTACAATATTCTGCATTTTAAAATAAGGGAATGTTTGGCAATCTTATTTTCAAAAGAAGCTGTCTTGAATCAGACTTTTAAATAAATTTTTGATTGACAACATCACGTTCTTATGACTTTGATCAATAAATATTTCAAAATTCTTGGAAAAAATGAATATACTTATCTGAATGAAATTTATATCCATATTACATATAAACCATTTATCAGTTTACAGGGTCAGTAAGCTTTCTAGGAAAGTAGAACATACGTACGTACACAGGCACCTTAGATTCCTAGAAAAAACATTTATTTAAAAATTTTACTGTATGAGGTTTGAGATTATGTGAAACAATCTTTGTCAAATCTAATCATCTCTCCCAATATACACATACCCTTCCCCTGTCCCTGTTCATGGAAACTTTTACTTATGCTCTGAGTTGTCTTTAGGGGAACATTTTCCTGACATCATCCCTCCTTTTCTGGGTCTTGCTATACATCACTGGAACTTGTCTAATATATGTATTCCCATTTGATGTTAAATTCTATGAGGGCAGCAAATACGTCTGTTTTACTTACTCTTATTTTCACTAACTAGTACAGTGCCTGGTATATAGAGGGGAATCAATAAATACACTTGGATGGATAAAAACCTAAGTTTATTGTTGCCACCAAGAAAAAACATCTGCCATAATTATACTAATGAGGAAGTAAACATATCCAATGAGATGGAGATATTGTTCACCTCCCTTGAAGGAACAGAAAATTTTTCCATAAGAATAAGTATTTTTTTGGAAAAATTACTTTCAACCCAAATTGTTAAAAAATAAGTTATGGAATATTATGTATCCATTAGATAGATCCATGATACATTTTTAACTCAAAATAAATAAACTACACAACATCACATGTAATCTGATTATATTTTTGTTTTAAAAATATACGTGCACACACACGCACAATGGGATTTTAGAGAGAGTATTTCATTTTCTACTTTGTTCTTCCTATATTGTCAAATTTTAAACAATAAAATTTTAAGTCAGAAAATCAAAAACTACAAGTCTTTGCCAATTCTTCAGTTAAATGCTAGCATGGCAGGAATTTCAGCATCATAGATAGTGAATACATCAATAGAAAAAAATATTAAATTCTGCTGTAGTAAGACATACATTTGGCTTTTTTAAGTTTTTTTATTTAAGGGTAACATATATGCATATATATGTTTGCATATATATACAGAAAACATATATAGAGAAAAGGATACAAATCATAGTTCTTCAGCTTAATAAATTTTGAGAGAGAAATTGGACTAGAACTTCCCTTCCTTGCTCTGTTCTTTAACTATTCAAACATTCTTTGCTCCATTATCTCTATCTTCTGGGACTTCCACTTCATGCATGTAAGATTTTCTCAGTAAGTCAACATTCTCATAGTTTTTTTTCCCTGTATTTTCCACTTTGTTCCTCAGCCTCAGTTTGGTTTCTATTGATCTATCTTCAGTAATCCTGTCTTCTCTTGTGCCCAGGCTTATCTTTAAACCATCTATTATTGACTTTTTTATTTGTTATACTTTTCAATCCTAAAATTTCCACTTAATTCTTTGTGAGATCCGTCATGTCCTTATATATTTTGCCCATATTTCCCTGTATCTGGGGTCATATTAGTTATAGTTATTTTAAGGTCCTTGCTCTGCTAACTCCAATATCTGAATTACCTGTGGAACTCTTTTCTTTTTAAATCTTATATTTCAGATATCTTAGCATGCCTAGTAATATTTTGTTGGATGTCAAGTATTATCTATAAAAGATAAATACATATGATCTATATATATTGTCTTCCTCCAGAAAAAGTTTACCTTTTTTCTGAGACCAAATTGAATCAGACCTGGCAGCAATTCTAGAAAGGTTCCAATTAGCTCTAGTTCACCTCTGCTGCTGGGGCGTAAGCCTCCAGGGGTTCATACTTGAGACTGGGGCATCGCCCAGGGGCCTTCCACCTGGTAGGCCCTGAATCTATCCACATGAGCACCTTGAGGCTGCTGAAATACCTTGCTGTTTTTCGAAGGCCTTCTGCTTGGCTTTAAGGCCTCCTATCCCTTGTAGCTTCAGAATTCAACAAATAACATGGAAAGGAGATGAACTGTTATCAGACACTGTTTTCCACACCTCCCTTCTCACTGGGATGTTGGCCCCCAAAGTCACCAATTATGTCTATTCCCATAATACCTTCCAAGTTGTTGGTGGTTACTTTATCCTTCAACACATTCCCTCTACTGAGGAAAACCGTAGATCGTCAACTGTACTCACATCAGCAAATGCCCCCAGGACACCTCTCTCCAGTTCCTCTTTCTCCATAATCATAGGCCCTTTAGACCTGGTTACTTTAACAGCTCTCTTACGTCTTTATACAGATTTTTTTAAATTCAGCTGTATTCACTGTCCTCAGTGATGAGGAAGATCTGCAACAAGCTATCCCACCATAACTATAAACAGAAATCTCTTGTGGATTTCTTTTTACTCTTTAATTTGTTACAAAGAAAAAATACATGACTTTTTAAATTAAAACAATTAATAAATAATGTATAATCTCATGAAAATAAGATATAAAAGATTTCTATCAATAAATGTCCTGTGTTATTCATATGCATTTTTTATTATTAATTTTTATCAAGTGTGTTCAAGTGTAAATATTCTTAATTTTCTACCTTTTGTAATAAGTCTAGGATTGTCTTTTATATTTGCTTTTTCTTGTCTCCCTTAGCCCTCTCTAATTTTGTGACACTTTATTCATTGATTTCATTATTCAATAATTTAGTTAGAATTTTGAATGATCTTCACAGGAATTGCATCAATGTCCTTTTTCATTTTAAGAGTAAAAGAATAATTGGTTATTTAAGCAATAAAATAATGAATTAACTACTACATGTACCATTATGAGTTCATAAAAAATAATTAGGTATTTCTTCAGGTACTTATTATATTAAAAGGTACTTATTTTAAAGCACATGGTATTATTCTGTTTACATGGTTTACGCTATGCAATAAACATAAATGTAGTTGATTTAAATACTTCAGTAGCAATTTAATGTAGAAATTGAGCTTGAATAGGACTTTATAAATAATAGTGGTACTTCCTCTTTGGCATTGCCTTTCAGAGGAAAAAACTAAACAGCTTTTGCTTATAATCATTTGCAAACTAATAATAGCTAAAACATTAAGAGTTGACATATACTGGTGGTTAATAATTAACCCTAAACTCATGCAAAATTCTTCAAAATATAATTAAGTTGATATGCTGAAAAGACTGTTAGTTCTCAATTCACATAGAAGCTAATTATTTTTATCACCCATTTAGTATGCATGAATTTAAAGAGACGTATCTGGAAAATTCACCAAGTAAATAAAGCAATAGATCTTGGCCTCATAGGACTACAAGCATACCTTGATTTGTTGTGCATTGCTTTATTGCACTTTGCAAATATTGCGTTTTTTGCAAATTAAAGGTTTGTGGCAACCCTGCTTTGAAGAAGTCTATCAGTGGCATTTCTCTAACAGCATTTGCTCATTTTGTGTCTCTGTGTCACATTTTGGTAATTCTCGCAATATTTCAAACTTTTTCACTATTATTATATTTGTTATGGTGATCTATGTTTGATGATTTTTGATGGTCCTATTGTAATTGTTCTGAGGTACCCCAAGCCATGCCCACATAAAACAGCACTAAATAATAAATATTGTGAGTGTTCTGACTATAACACTGAGTAACTTCAACATCCAAGTCTTATTATTTAAGAAAAACATTTAGTAAGGCTATAGCTGCCACAGATAATAATTCCACTGATGGAGCCAGGCAAAATCAATCGAATCCTTCTGGGAAGTATTCACTATTTTAGGTGAAATGAAGAATATTAATTATTCATAGGAGGAGGTTTAAATAACATTAACAGGAGTTTGGAAGAAGCTGATTCCAACCCTCATGGATGATTTTGAAGGGTTCAAGACTTCAGTGGAGGACGTAACTGCAGATGTGATGGAAATAGCAAGAGAACTAGAATTAGAAGAGGAACCTGAAGCTGTGACTGAATTACTGCAGTCTTATGATAAAACTTTAATGGATGAGGAATTACTTCTTATGGATGAGCAAAGATAGTAGTTTCTTGAGACAGAATCTACTCCTGGTGAAGATGCTGTGAAGACTACTGAAATGACAACAAAGGGTCTAGAGTTATTACATAAACTTTGTCGATAAAGCAATGGCAAGGTTTGAGAGGACTGACTACAATATTGAAAGAAGTTCTATTGTGGGGAAAATGTTTTCAGACAACATCTCATGTTAAAGAGAAACTTTTACTAAAAGGAAGAGTTAATAGATGCAGTAAAATTCACTGTCGTCTTATTTTAAGAAACTGCCACAGCCACACCAACCTCCAGCAACCAACACCCTGAGTAGTCAGCAGCCATCAACATTGAGGCAAGACCCTTCCCACCAGCAAAAAGATTACAACTTGCTGAAACCTCAGATGATGGTGAGCATATTTTAGCAATAAAGTATTTTTTAATTAAGGTATGTACATTGTTTTTTAGACATAAATGCTATTACACACCTAATAGACTACAGAATAGTGTAAACATAACATTTATATGCCCTAGGAAACCAAAAGTTTCATTTGAGTTGCTTTATTGTGATATTCATTTTATTACAGTGGTCTGGAACCAAACCCACAATATCTCTAAGGTATGCCTACACTCATCTACAGAACTGGAAGAACCAGTACAAACTGACTTTTACCAATTTCCCCCTTAAAGAACTTTCCAGCCCCTAAGACCATCCCTATCCACCCGACCACCACAGACACTTTTTTTGGAGCAGTACCAACTAAAACTTTTATGTAGCTGGCTAAAAGCATGACAGACTTGAATGGAAGACCTGAAACCATAAACTCCTAAGTGGTAAGCTCCTCATCATCAATCTTGGCAATGAATTTTTGGATCTGATTCTAAAAGTAAATGGAACAAAAGAAAGAATAAGCAAGTGGGACCACATTAAACTAAAAAGCTTCTGCACAACAAAGGAAACCATCAACAAAAATGAAAAGGCAATCTGCTAAATGGGAGAAAATATTTGCAAATCATATATCTGATAAGAGGGTTAATATCCAAATATATAAAGAACTCAACTCAGCAGCCCAAAAAAATAAATCCATGAATAGACATTTGCCAAGGAAGAAATACAGATGGTCAATAGGCACATGAAAAGAAGTCCAACATCTCTAATCATTAGAGAAATACAGATCAAAACCACAATGAGATATCACCTCACACCTGTTAGAATGGCTGTTATCAAAATACACTAACAACTACTAGAAAGGATTTGATGAAAAGGGAACCCTCAAACACTGTTGGGGGGAATGTAAATTGGTGTAGCCACTATAGAAACAGAATGGAGGTTCCTCAAAAAATTTAAAATAGAACTACCATATGATCCAGCTATTCCACTTCTGGGTATTTATCCAAAGGTAACTCTAAAAGATACATGCACCCCTATGTTCACTGCAGCATTATTTACAATAGACAAGTATGGAAACAACTTGTGTCCATTGATGAATGAATAGGTAAAAATGATGTGGGGGGTGTGTGTGTATAAAATGTATATATATATATATATGTATGTATGTATAAATATGTACACATATAATATGCATAAATATATAATATTATGTATATTCTTTGTGCATGTAAGATACATATGTATAAGTTTATATATATATAAATATATATAAAATAACATACTACTCAGCCATAAAAAGAAGGAAATCTTGCTATTTTTGTGAAAACATGGATGGACTGTGAGGGTATTATGCCAAGTGAAATAAGTCAGACAAAGACAAATACCATTTCATTTATATGTGGAATCTTAAAAACAAAACAAATATCAACAAAGCAAAATTAATAAATACAGATTGGTGGTTATCAGAGGGAAGAGTGTTGGAGGGTGGGCAAAATGAGTGAGTAGGGTCAACTACATGGTGATGGATGGTAACTAGACTTATTGTGGTGATCACTTTGTAATGAATACAAATGTTGAATTATTATGTAGTACACCTGAAACTAATGAATGTTATATACCAATTTTACTTCAAAAAAAAAAATTATCCTCTCATCCAAGTCTCCAAGTATATTTGCATATTGTCTTGCAAAGTGCTATTTAAAAAAAAAGAAAACCTTTTAACAATATAAAGTAAGTGTAATATATTTCTCCCACAGGCAGTCTTTTAAATATTTGAAGATCTCCATACTGTTGAACCTGAGCCTTCTCCTTTCTAAATAGTCCACATTTGATATAGTTTTGAGTTTTTCCCCAAATCAGTATTTATTGTCACTGGAGTAGAAAGTACTTTGTTAGGAGCATAGGTGTATTAAAACAATTTTCTCAATATACCTCCTTAAAAAGGAGATTGAGGAAGCTTTGTAGGGGAAAATAAGCCTTGATGAGTGACTAGTAATTTATTCATTCACTCCACATATTCAACAAGGCAGGACAGCACCCATTATGTTCAAAACTTTGCAAGTATTGAGAATTCAGAAATAAAATTTTAAAAAGCATTTGTTGAATGAATAAATGAATGAATCAATGGATGGAAGAGATACAGTACATGCCCTCAAAAACTCACAGTCTAGTGAATGTTAGTTCAGTCTTTCTTAATATCTTTTACACTTAATATATTCTAATATTCTGAATTATCACACAGTGATCTATAAGATTTTACATTTAAATGATTAGATATATTTTTGTCTTATGACTTGAAAATACTTGCATGTCACAGATAAGAAAAAGAAGTCCTCAAATTGATTTATCACTTGGTAACCAGCTTGCTGAGTAGTGTTCAATACTCATATATCCTCAAGAAAGATTTAAATGTTACTTATTACACCTTATTTGATATGTAGTACTCAGCATCTCCAGGGCATTGCATCTCCTGTGAACAGTAGCTGTGAATTTGCTTTCTATGCTTGGCGCCAATGAGTTCCAGAATAGGGTTTTCCACAAATCAACTAGTAAACATTCTAAGTTTTTCTTTTTTTAAGTTATAAAATGCTCTATATAAGCTCCGAGAATGATGATAACGATTTTTTAAAAGGAATATTTCATCTCCCTACTTGCAATCCTGCTATCCAGATGGATTCAGTGTTGACATTTTGGAATCTGTTCTTTTATTCTTCCTGACCTTACTTTAATGCTTATACAAATACATACATTGTGTCATAAAAATATTCCAAGTCACAATGTAAATATGCCTCATGAGTTTTAAAAAAGTAGTGATGGAAACAAAATCCAAGATTCCTGAGATTTCATCCATCATTCAACTCATCATTAATGCTCCAGCATTTTCTTTATTGCTAGTATCCTAGTAACACTTGACATTAGGATGGATTGTTTTGTTTTTGAATAAAATATGTTCATTGTTGATATTTTACCTTAGGTTTACTGGGAATTTTGAAAGTGAAATTTTGTCAACAATCATGTTGCACTAAATAACTCCTTGAGAAGCAGTGTGCCAAATAGTTAATATGGAGAATTTAATTTGTTTGCTTCTGAGTTTTGCCATTGAGCTTTCTGTGGGAAAGCTCTCCCTAAAAACACACTTTATTGGCTCTAATTAAGAATGCATCCAGTAGTGTTCTCTCAGGCTTGGGATGCCTGCTGGCTTAATTTTTAAGCTTCTCCATTCTCGGTAAAAGTGCTGAATTGAATTTAAAAGTCTATTCCTACAGAATTACCCCTTAGTGTGCACACCACTCACACTTCAGTAGAAAAGATTAAAATACTATTTACTACACATAGCAGACATTGTTTTAAAAAATGAATGGAAAATGAGTCTATAGTTTAGCAATTATTTTGAAATGAAAGGTTGTTTCAGACATAAAGTTTTTTTTTTTTTGGTTTACTTTTACCCCAAACCAAGATAGAAGTTTATTGAAGTCACAGAATATAAGAAAATAACTGTTAAAAGACAGAAGAAAAAGATACATATCCTTTACTTTCAAAGGCAGGAAAAGTTATATAGTTATTTTTTTTTATACCCAAGATGTATATGACTAATTTTGGGATTTTCTCATTATATAAACCTGGTCAGATTACCTTTGATAGATATCATGGGTACTTCCCTTATTCATTCATCTAACTAATTCCTTTAACAAAGCGGTGGCAGGTTTTGGTGCCCTTGGTGAAGGGCCCTAAATGGACTGATTTTGTTCTTGTTTCTAGGAAACTATTCAGTATCATGCAACTGATTATATTCTTCAAACACATATTGTGCCTGACTATGTGCCAGGCACCAGTTTAAACTATGGGGATACGAGGAGCAAATAATCTAATGGAAGAAAACTGATGCATAAAAAGAATTTACAAAATAGGAAGTCAGACGCCATGAAGAGGTGAAAGCCATATACAGTGAAGCACAGATGATCCAGCAACTAACTCTGCTTGAGAGAATTGTACTGGGCTTGGAGGAGGAGGGGTTTCTTCTGGAGGTGAATCAGGGGTCAGACAAGTAAAGGTCAGTAGGGTTTGGCAGTGGGAAGATGTCTTGGCATCAGGGACAGCATGTGCACTGGCGCGGACATATGAAAAGAAAAAAGTGATGGAGAGATCACTGTAAACTTGTATCAAATTCAATACTTTTCACTTTCAACTAGACTGAAATATTTATTTAGAATGATTATGGTGATCCCTACATGAATGGCAAATTCCCCCAAAATAGTAACAAAAGTGATGGTGAAGAGGTAGATAGTGCTAAATCTTCAGTGAACGAAAAGAGCGTCCAAGAGGTTGAGAGATGACAGTATCAAGGAAGGTAAGGGGTATATTCTTATGGTTTCTGTAAAGGAGATGCTTTCTGGGGAAAGAGAGGGGAAATACACTGGAAGAAGAAATGAGGAGCAAGCAGTTAGTACACACCACCTCCTCGATACCCAGTATATACTCAGATACTGAGGAGGAAGCAGTGTCGTTGAGATGAGCCAGGTTCAGTTACAGCAACAGGGTGAAGACATTCTGAGAAGAGCCAAAGATACAGGCAATTTAGCTCATGACACTCTGAGAGTCAAAAAAAGCTAGTGGAAGTTTGGGTTAATAGAGAGTGGTATAAGATAAGTGTTTCTTTTAAAATATTCAGAACACCATATGGATGTTACATGGGATGTCCTGGGAGTCTTGAACTTTTGATAGTGCCTGAGGCAAACAGGAATATAAGGTATAATAGGATTAGGTCTGACTGTCTCTCCAGGGAAGGTAGAAAGTTGGTTCTAGAGATAGTATTCTTTTAGGATTAATGTCTCACAGTTGGTAACAAAGTGGTGGGTGGTGTCACCATCTGGCAGCACGAAGATACACGGTCAGATCCCCCTGCTGCAGAGAACCTTAGGGTTAGCTGGGGGCCTCCAGCTGTCTCACCTTAGTGACCCATCGCAGTGTTCACCCCCGGGCCTCATTCTTCCCAGGTGACTCCCAGTCAGACCAAGCAAAAGAGAACTACTAGAGACAGGCCATTCCTGCCAAAAGCAGGGCGCCTCTTTGCCCTGAGCCTCCCTCGTGGCCTGGCCAAGACTTTCTTAGGGCTGCCTTATAGTCCGAAGCTCTTCCTACCCAATCCTCCTTCCCTCCCCCTTTTTTTTCACAAACACCAAACCTGCTTCTGGTCTGAAGCTTTCCTAGCCTATGTCTGTCCCCTTTCTTTTTACCTTTCACAAGCATTTACCATAATAACTCTTTTATACTCTGTCTTGGCATCTGTTTCCAGGAGGATGTGAACTGACACATTGTGGGGGTTGGGAGAGGACTGTGGAGCTGAAGTCAAATGTGCTGGATTTTACTAGTAACTCGTAGAGTCCAAGCTTCTTTTGAATCTCATAGACATGTTATGATCAGGGATGTACTGGTTTACCAAGAATAATGGAAATCTATGGACTTTCCTTAAATCCTGCTGCAGGTGCTGTTTCAACAGGATAATGCAAAAGCTTTTCTATCAGTATTTACATTATTATCCTCCTTGTATGCCAAGTTAGGAATGCTACAAAATACCAAACAAGAAGGTCAGGAAAAATGTAGAGGACTTATCTGTCTCAAGCTTTGGGCTGGAGGCTTTCTCACTCATTCAGAATACTTTCACTGAATACCAAGGTTCATGGGGCCACTGTCTTGAGTCAGAACTTAGGCCAACCCTTGTTTTTAAAAGATCATTTACATCCTGCCTTACTTAGAGCAGCACTGTGTCTGTCTTAAAGCAAACATGTTCACAAGTTGCCATGCAATATAAATTCTCCTTGCTATCTTGCTGACGGGCTGCTTCCTGCTTCTCCCAGCTGCATCCCAATTTTCCTCCTTGAATGGAGCTAACAAAGGGTCTCTTTCTTCCATTGCATGTTGTCAATGTTTCAAAACTAACAACATACCTCTAAGGATACTGGAACACATGAAAATTGGTGCCTTCACAAAAGGAGTTTCTTGTGTTGTCCACTTCAGGGGTTCATGCCTAACAGGTATTTCTGCTGTTTTCCCAGTAGACAGCCCAGCTTGAATGAAGATAAGATAATGTTAGCCCCCAACTCAGGAGAAAGAGCTGTGGGCTTCAGGTTCCTTTCAACTCGTCTATTACTTATTTGACTAGTTTTTGCCCTTTTCTGCGTGGCAGCTGTTTAAAGTCTCCAACCTCTACATCCTTTTATTCTTCCCCCTTAGTGAAAGGCTTAATTAGGAGCAAAATGTGTCTGTGCATCATAAACACATTTTAGAAGTTAACAGGAGTCCCCGGCCCCTGCTAAATGCTAACCAAATGTGTTAAAATCAGCAGTTTGATATTGCCCGTGGAGACAGCTGGAGAATGGGGGAAGCGGGTGTCTCACAGCTGGAGAACCCAACAGGAAATCACACTATTGGAGACTGGCAACTAAGCAAACAACAAAATGGGAAAACAGAGAGAGACAAAATGAGAATGAATGTTTGGGAAACCAGCCCAGCCGGGTCACAGAACTGGTAAGGGGATACAGCGCTAGGCAGCTAAAATTTTAAATGATTAGCTGAGAACTGTCGAATTATACAATTCCACTTACTGAAATTAAATATAAAATCAACTAAGTGCTTACTATTATAACTCCTGTGCACATGTGCTGTGGTATTATCAAAAGTTTCACAAACTCACTTCTAAAAACTTAACAGTCATTTACTACAAGCTTTAGCCTTAAAGTAACAAGATGGAAAGTTGTTCATGTCTTTTCAACTAGATGTACCATTCCTGGGAAAGAACACAAGAAAATAACATATAAATGAAGGTAAGGTATTCAGAGAAGTATTAACTCTAATAACAAAAGATTTTCAAACAACGGAAACTGTTTTAGAAATTATACAATACCGACAAAAGGAAATATTGTGAAGAATATTTGCATTCGGGAATTTCCATATGTTATATGAAATTAAATGAATCTTTTCCTGTTGTCTTAATTCAATAGGTGGTAATACTACAAGAAAATGCTAATTTCATCCATGCCAGGAATAAAAGAACTAGCCCCAATGATTAGTAATCTGATAACCTACCTAACAGCCTCAATAAGGGAAAACTAGGGACTCCAAAAAGTGATAAAAGATAATTGGTAAGAGATTGTTCTTAGGTAAAATGTGCAGATTTTTTTCCTCCTCTCTTTGGGGAGGGCAGAGAGTGCCCCCCTCACAAGCTGATTGAAAGCAGGTCCAAAACAGTTCCCAGAGAGTGGTGGTATCCCTGTGTGAAAGGAGGCATGCATCATTCACCTTGCCTAGATGTTTGCGGAGCTGCAAACACTGTAGCTCTAAACCAGTGCAGCCCCTAGTGAATAAGGATAAATGAATCCTCAGGAGAGTTTGATGTGTCCGCTGAAATTTCACATATACAATTACAAACACTGGATCTGCCTCTCACCAGAAGAATTCTGAAGATAGGAATCTGGCTAGAACAGCATGTGACGACAAGGCAAAAACAGACTGCCCAACAAGGATGCATGAATTTCTTGAGAACCAAGAGGCTGTGTGGGAAGATAAATAAGCCATCTTGAAGGTACCCTGGGCAGCACTATGAGACCTCGGGGTCCCCACCAGCAGCAGAGATGGGTGGAGTAGATATAGGAGATAGAAAGTGCATTGCCTTTCCTCAGGGCATATGGTGATCCAGTGCAGCCTCCAATGAATTCATCAGGCACAAAGCCAGCATTTATATATCCATGAAGGAAAATACAATAGTTACAAGAAATATGCAAGCAGTCTTAAGGATAAAGCAAAAGACCTTTGTCTTTTTTCTCTAGTCTTCTTTCTCCTTCCTCTAAACCTACAAGATTAAGAAGGATTCACAAGAGAAATGAAATAACAAGGGATAGTAAGGAAGAACATCATTCCATGTGTCCCATTACCAGGCCCCAAGCCACCACTCAAACCTGCTGCTGGAGAGAGGGAAGAAGGCTGAATTGGATGTGAGATTGAATTTGTGGTTTAGACTGGCCTGAACCAATTGTAAAAAATACATAATTTTTAATATATTTTTTTATACATATATATATTATATTATATATATATTTACATAGTCCTAATTACCCTAAATGACACTATTTTCTAACTGAAAGTGCTGGAAAGCTACAGGGCATACACCAGACATACTTAGAGCGGGGCAAGTCAGCACTGTTGTTGCCTCTTTAAGGTCATGATTAAGAAAGTAAGAGATTGTTCATGTGTGAATTCTCATTAAGTTCCTCTCATTTATTATACCACTAACATATAGTATTGTGTGTTTTAACAATTTTCAAAAACATGACACCTAGGCTGTGCACTCTGTCCTTTTGTAGTTCACATCTTTTTAGCCATCAGAAGATCCATTATGATCCCAAAGCAAGATTTAATTTTTAAATATCAAGACTATAGAACACCAAGGAGTATTTGGAATATGACAAGTGAAATATCCTACAGTGATGCTTCCCAGGATGCATTGCACAGAACACTGTAAGATGCTCCATTGCAAAAAAGAGGGATATGCAATCACATAAGTTTGAGAAACTTGTATTTATCTTTATCTTAGAAATCCATAACTCATATCAATACATTTAGAAGTTTGAGAAATAGTTCAATTTTTTAAAATTGTCAGTCTTTACACCAGCACATTTGATATGCCTCTAAATACTCAATCGTAACCCAGTGAGCATCTTTGTAGTAGCAGCTCAAATGGACTAAGAGCCCAACTTCTACCTAGATCATTATGCGATACTTGAGCCATGTTGGATCTCAGGGTCTTTCATATAAAATTAAAGAATTTTACATTAAATTTTACAAAAATTAAAGACAAAGAGCCTTGTCTCCGATTCTATCTGGCACACAAGGCAGTGGGAAACATACCTTTTTTCTTGCCTCTTCCCCTTGTGGATAGTGACTGAAGGTCACAGGGAAGTGAGAAGGGAAGAAAACAGGCTAATGAAATGAAGAGAACAGAAACTGGAAGGAACGGAAGATGGACTGAAATTTCAAGAGAGGTGCAGGGTGAGTGGTACTGTTTCCTGAAGGCCAAGATGGTGCCTCAAAAGGTAAACATACAAGTGAAACAATGACCTCAAAGTGGAGGATCCTGGCCCAGGCCGACCACTTTTTCAAGGCTTCATTTACCAAAACAGTTCTGGCTTAAAAAGTTGATCCAATAGTTAGAACATGGAAGATGAGTAGAAGCAAAGATGCATACTTATTTCACGCAAGATGGGGATATTGTTTAAGTCTGGATGTGGGGTTGGGAAGGAAAAAGGACCTTAGAACTTTCCAGATGAAAGAATATTGTTATTTTTCTCTCTGGGGAAGGTAATCACTGGCCTTGGTGGAAGGTAGTATGTAAAGAGTCTAACATAGAATCAAGGAAGGAGACAGAAAGTGCTCCAGGGTGGGTTGAAAAACTGCCTTGCCAAGCTCCATAGAGCATCAGTATATCAAATGAGCATTCAAGGTCCAGGTCTGTCAATTGCAGTCCATTCAGAAGCAATTGGTTGTTAAAAATGCATCTTTGCCACATGTAAATGAGGGAAACCTATCAGCCTCTCTTCAGAATTTACAGACGGAAAGCAGATGAGGTTTTTCTTAGTGAAAATGACAAATAGCAGCATTTGTCATTTGAGATATGCTATTATCTACATCTGACTAAAAGGAAAGTAATTTGCACCAATTAATTTACTACATTTATAGTCTGCTCTAATTTGCCCCAAACCACAAGAACTTCTAGCCTGTGATATTACAAATGGGCTGCAGACCGAAAAAGAAGAGAGGAGGGTTTCATGTAAGGTCTTCAAAGTGACTGTGTTCTTTCCTTTTCTCCCTTAGTGACCTGGGACACAGCATGTCATAGATGAGAGGGAGTTGTGGGCATTAATCTACTTGAGGGAGTGGGGATTTTAACAATGCAGGTGGCTTTTACTAAGCGCCTAACATATGCCAAAGACTGTCCTTAGGATATGGTATCCATTACTTCATTTCATCCTCAAAACAATTGTACGTGAAGGTAGGCACTTTTATTATATCTAATTTACAGATGGGTAAACTAAGCAAACAGAGGAGTAAGAAAGTAAGAGGAGAAGAACTGAGAGAGGGAAACTAAAGAGGCTAACATTGAATTGTAGACTATTAAATCTAGACAGTACCATGGAGATTATGTAGACCAGTGTTTGTCAGCCAAGGGTGATTTTGCACAGTGTCCCCCCGGCCCATCCCACCGCACATACACACACGAGTCCCAGGACATTCGGCAAGGACTGGAGATGTGTTTCTCTGTGACAACCGGGCAAGGGGAGGAGCTTTGGACACCCAGTAGGTACAAGCCAAGGGCGCTGCTCGCATGCTGACAATACACAGGAGAGACCCTATGACAGAATTATCCAGCCCTAAGAATCAGTAATGCTGAAGTTGAAAACCCCCAATTCAGTGAATTCTTTAATTCAACATAGGAAGACACTGAGATCCAATGAGGCTAACGCATCACATAATGATCTAGATAGAGCTTGGGCTCTTAGTCCATTTGAGCTGCTATAACAAAATACCAAAAACAACAGAAAGTTTATAGCTTATAAACAACAAAGAGTTATTTCTCACAGTTTTGGAGGCTAGGAAGTCGAAGATCAAGGTGCCTACACATTCAATGTCTGGTGGGAGCCGCCTTCCAGGTTCACATATGGCCATCATTTCACTGTCCCTCAAGCAGTAAAGGGGGCAAGAAAACTTTCTCATGTCTCCTTTACAAGGGCACTAATCCCATTTATGAAGGCTCTGTCCTCCCAAACTCCTCACCTCCCAAAGGCCCCACCTCCGTAATCCCCTCCCATGGGGATCAGGTTTCTACACTTAAATTTTGTGGGGGACACCATCAGTCTATAGCAGCTCTGGAATAAGACTTGCTGGGTTCATATGCATATGACCTTGGCAAGTCCCTTAGCTTCTTCAAGTTTCCTTTTCCACATCTGTAAAGTGTAAATGGTGACCACTTCATTAGATTGTGAATTAAAAACTGGAAACTGAGTAGCACCAAGGCTGCTGTCAAACCTCGGTCCACTAGTTAGTACTAACCTCCCAGATACAGCACACCGTTAGAGGCCTTGGGAAGGTGCCACCAACACCTTAGAACTACTCTGAGGCACCCACACCTTATTTTCCTCCATAAGAAACAAAACAGAATGATACCCCAGCCCACTGAGCTGAAAGACACCCAAGCAAAATATGAGATCCAAGCAAGGTCAGCAGCTGTCAAGAGAAATGGTGGGACAGGAAAGGTTACAGACGATGACTGAAAGAAAACAGAAGCCACAACATCCCCCAGGAAGTATAACATGACACAGAAAAACCCAGCAGTTGAATCGGGTTGAGGCTTAGTTCAGAGCAGGGCGGAGCCCAGCCCGCCATGTGAATTGCCTGTTTCTCTGGGGTTTGGCAGAGCTCTAAGCAGGACGGAGGCAGACTCTGTGTGTTCAGAAAGACAAAAACGGAGACACCATATACATACACACGCTCCCGATGGATCAAAGTGCTATTTACCATGCTTCCTGGAGAGAAAAAAAATCACTGAGCGCCCCCCCCGCCCCCGCCGCAGTGGGTGTGCTAAAGCAAATATCTGAGCAACTGACTATTCAACAGAGCACACTTTTGCTTTGATCACAGGATGAGGCTCGAAACTGCATTTTTCTAGTTACACTGCATCTTACCTACTCCCTTATTAATGCCAAACCACATTTCTTTTCTATTAAAGTAGAGGCCATTTTTTATCTAGGCAGCTTCTCCAAAAGTTTTTTTCTTTCTTTTTCCTAACCAGTGTTCAGTTTGAGAAGAACACTTTCTGATATAAACTCTGAAAATAATGTCAGGCTTCTGCAGCTGATAACCGTATGCTTTCCCCTGAAGCAATGCTGAGCGCAGCAATGTGAACCAAGAGCAAACTCCTTCCCAATAGTGTTAGGGATGTGATAAGTTATTCAGGGGAGTAACCCAGAAAACAAGAATAAAAATCTCTATAAAAACAAAATCAAACCTCAGCAAATATGCAGTGGTCCTTTTAGTTAAGTCTCAGGGCCATTATGGACCCAGTGAATAGCTAATAAGTGTGTATTCCTTTCTTTTGGAGTACCCACAGTAATTTAGAAGGCCGTTATATACAGGAGGCAAGACAGGTGCTGTAGTAAGAAAGTGATGGCCTACCATTTGCAGTACAATTGAGTTTTTAGAAGAAAGCTAAGCCACAAGGTAAGAGCACAAACATTCACTAGTTGATATCTCTGTCCCTACATGAATAAGAGATGAAAGATCAGCAAGGAATTCCATCAAGATGTTATCCCTGATGCACGCCAGCTGTGGTATCTTCAGTTTTGATTCACAGGTAGGGATGTGAATGAGAAGAATCAAGCAAGTAACTCTGACTTTAAGTATTTACAAGTGACACCAGCTAACCATGGGCTGAATACTATGTTAGCCCTTTAAATACATCATCATATTCAATCCTCATAACAGGTAAGTAGTACTATTATCCTCATTTTAAAGAAAAGGAAACTGAGACACAAAGAGGTTAAGCAACATGCTTCAAGTTACACCACCAGCAAGAAATTATGGAAGTCTTCAGGGCTGTTCATAAATATTTCCATTCTCCTTGGAAGTACATGGTAGAATTGCACTTTGGTAGAATGTCTAAGAGCCACAGTTCCATCTGCCATGTTCTCTTAGTCCTGGCCTGGTTGCCACTGGTATTGGGATGGAGCCTCCCTCAGCCTAGGTTTCTGAGTGACTGACTATGAGGATTTTAGGCCTCCTGCCAACCTGAGTGGAACATTTAGCATGAGCAAAAAACACACCTGTGCTGGGTTAAGCCCCAGCAGGTCTGAGGGTTGTCTGTTAAGGTAGCATACACTAGCCTGTCGGGCCGATAGAGTAAGCATGCTGTATTTGAACCAAGGCAGTATATCTCCAGAGTCCATGTTCTAAACCACTCTGTCATACTGCCTCCCAAGGATGAGGTATTGCCTCTGCCCTTAAAGAACTCATAATTTGTTTGGGAAAATGAACAATCACTGTGGAAGGAGCCAAATAAAAATGCTAAGGAGCGCTTGATGGATTTAAGAAATGAATAGCACCAAGGAAGTGAACGGCAAGATCAGAGAATAGGAAGGTCAAGAGTAGCCAGGTGTTTTGGTCCAATCCCATTGGGTCAGAAGGATGAGAAACCCATTCTAATTAGCTCATTGCACAATAGGAAATTGGTGTTAGCTTATAAGTCTCTTAGAATCTGAAGTAGGGAAATATGAACTGAGCCTCCTGCAGCTAAGAACAGACCAGAAAATTCAGCAATTTCAGTTTTCTCAGAGATGGCATATACGCTCTTATCTCTGTTT
This sequence comes from Smutsia gigantea, assembly GCA_032199065.1. Classification (NCBI taxonomy): domain Eukaryota; kingdom Metazoa; phylum Chordata; class Mammalia; order Pholidota; family Manidae; genus Smutsia; species Smutsia gigantea. The sequence goes on along the minus strand of JAVSCE010008509.1, from coordinate 338,493 downwards.
CTCTTAGCTATTCTTCTGTTTCCCAACTATACTCCTCTGCCTGGCCCAAGATGACTGTCAATCTAACATCCACCATTGGAAAAGCTGTGTCCCTTTTGGTTTTCAAGGAACAGAATCTGCTTGGCTCAACTGGTTTCCCTTTGGCCAGGAATAAATCTCTAGTTCAGTGAATTGGCAGGGAGAACCTCCCACAGTTCACAGGACTGTCTAAGACAATCCCTTCATAAGAGATAGCAAGAGAGACAAGTCCAAAGAAAAAGGTGTGTGTTTAGCAAAGAAGTTAAGAATGGTTTAACAAAAGGTGAGGATTTGATTTAGAAAGCAAAGTGTGGCCACGGCACTGCAGGAGGAAATATCAGCCTGTGTAAACGCCAAGTACTCCTGCTCCTTTGTTGGAGAGGAGGAAACAGACAATGGCGAGAGAAAAAGGCTCACATTCCTGGGTGGGAGGTTCAAAGGGAGATGAGTTACAAACAGGTATTCATCAGTGACATTTACCTTTACCTAAAGTTCATTTTACAAGTCCGGTCTTCTCAGGTCACCAGCTGCTCTTCTAATCATTTTCAAAACTCTGTACTGTGATCTTCAAGGCAAAGAGTGTATGTCCCTTCTCTGGACTATGCCATTTTTTTCATTTGAACATTTCTCAAACTCTTTCAATTACCTATTATGCTTTATAAAAATCTATAAACATTCTAATATCTGAATTCAGCAAAGTTGCAGGATACAAAATTAATACACAGAAATCTGTGGCATTCCTATATATTAACAATGAACTAGCAGAAAGAGAAATCAGGAAAACAATTCCATTCATAATTGCACAAAAAAGAATAAAATACCTAGGAATAAACCTAACCAAGGAAGTGAAAGACCTATACTCTGAAAACTACAAGACACTCTTAAAAGAAATTAAAGAGGACACTAATAAACGGAAATTCATCCCATGCTCTTGCCTAGGAAGATTTAATATTGTCAAAATGGCCATCCTGCCTAAAGCAAATTACAGATTCAATGCAATACCTATCAAAATACCTACAGCATTCTTCAATGACCTAGAGCAAATAGTTCTAAAATTCATATGGAACCACAAAAGACCCTGAATAGCCAAAGCAATCCTGAGAAGGAAAAATAAAGCATGGGGAATTATGTTCCCAAACTTCAAGCTCTACCACAAGGCCACAGTAATCAAGACAATTTGGTACTGGCACAAGAACAGACCCATAGACCAGTGGAACAGAATAGAGAGCCCAGATATAAAACCAAGCATATGTGGTCAATTAATAAACGATAAAGAAGCCATGGATATACAATGGGGCAATGACAGCCTCTTCAACAGCTGGTGTTGGCAAAACTGGACATGTAAGAGAATGAAACTGGATTAATGTCTAACCCCATACACAAAAGCAAACTCAAAATGGATCAAAGACCTGAATGTAAGTCATGAAACCATAAAAGTCATAGAAAAAAATATAGGCAAAAATCTCTTGGATATAAACATGAGTGACTTCTTCATGAACATATCTCCCTGGGCAAGGGAAACAAAAGCAAAAATGAACAAGTGGGACTATATCAAACTAAAAAGCTTCTGTACAGCAAAGGATACCATCAGTAGAACAAAAAGACATCCTACAGTATTGGTTGACATCCAAATTATATAAAGAGCTCACGCACCTCAACAAACAAAAAGCAAATAAGCCAATTAAAAAATGGGCAGAGGAGCTGAACAGACACTTCTCCAAAGAAGAAATTCAGATGGCCAACAGGCACGTGAAAAGATGCTCCACCTCACTAGTCATCAGAGAAATGCAAATTAAAACCACAATGAGTTATCACTTCACACCAGTTAGGATGGCGCCATCCAAAAGACAAACAACAACAAATGTTGGCGAGGATGTGGAGAACGGGGGACCCTCCTACACTGCTGGTGGGAATGCAAATTAGTACAACCATTGTGGAAAACAGTATGGAGGTTCCTCAAAAAACTCAAAATAGAAATACCATTTGACCCAGGAATTCCACTCCTAGGAATTTACCCTAAGAATGCAGCAGCCCAATTTGAGAAGGACAGATGCACCCCTATGTTTATTGCAGCACTATTTACAATAGCCAAGAAATGGAAGCCACCTAAGTGTCCATCAGTAGATGAATGGATAAAGAGGAGGTGGTACATATACACAATGGAATATTATTCAGCCATAAGAAGAAAACAAATCCTACCATTTGCAACAACATGGATGGAGCTAGAGGGTTTTATGCTCAGTGAAATAAGCCAAATGGAGAAAGACAAGTACCAAATGACTTCACTCATATGTGGAGTATAAGAACAAAGGAAAAACTGAAGGAACAAAACAGCAGCAGACTCACAGAACCCAAGAATGGACTAACAGTTACCAAAAGGAAAGGAACTGGGGAAGATGTGTGGGAAGGGAAGAATAAGGGGGAAAAAGGGCTATTACAATTAGCACACATAATGTAGCGGGGTTGGGGGGATACCGGGAAGGCAGTATAACACAGAGAAGACAAGTAGTGATTCTATAACATCCTACTACGCTGATGGACAGTGATTGCAATGGGGTATGTGGTGAGGACTTGAAAACAGGGGAAGTCTAGTAACCATAATGTTGCTCATGTAATTGTATATTAATAATAGCAAAATAAAAAATAAATATATAAATAAATAAATAAACATTTCTTCTACCCTCTATAAGATGAAGCCACCTTAAGAGAAGAAATTGTGTTTTATAGCTATTCCAGTCACCTAGGTCAGTTCTCTTCCCATAACAAAGCTTCATAAATGTTTGTTGAACAGAGTAATTAAAAATAAATAAACTTTGCTTTAGGAAGAACAAAGAGCCACCCTGATTTATGCAGCAATATCACAAAGACTTCTTTGGAAAGCGAATAACCTCTAACATTTTAGGAAAAAGAGAAGTGACCCCAGTGTTTACCCACTGACTAGTCTGGTGGTGTGACAGGGCCCTCTCCATGCCCCTTAAAATAACAAGCCACTTTTTAAAATAACACATTAAGTTTTAAAATATATCTGAATCAACTTCACACACAATAATATTACCTATTATTAGATTATTAGATCCTATGTGAATATACTGGCTGCAAGTCCACAGACTTCAGTAAAACTGGAGCCTTTCAAGCCATGATCTGAGTCTCTCAGCCCTACCTGATCTTAGGCAAGTTACTTTACTTCCTGGAGTAAAAATTGGATATAATAATATTTACCTCATATTTTGGAGTGAACATTAGGTGAACAAACACATGTAAAGTTCTTAGCACAGTGCACATAGTAGATGTTAAGAGCTATTAGGTGTCTTCTTCGTCTCCTCTTTCTTTGATAAGAATTGCCTTTTACTAAGCTGAGTGAAGTCAGATAACTGTGCCATATTCCTCTTTGGACAGATGGAGCAGCTGCAATACAGACTGCTGAATAGAACCCCCAGTGCTAAATGGTACAGCCACTCAGGCCCTGATGGCCTTTGACCTCGTCAGAGTGCTTCATCTCCTCTGGTCAGCAACTGTGCCTCCTCCTCATTCTGGAATGACGGAAGGTCTGAGCAGGCCCCACACGACTGCGAGTGACAGACTCTCCGAGGCATTGCAATTTGGCTCATTCCCTGCTATGACAATGATGGTAACAAGAACTGAAAATGGCACAACACAAATCCATTCTTGAGACCAAAACTGTAATAAAAATGGGAAGTTTTACAGGAGCTTTTACCCCCAGAACAGGCTTCTCATTGTAATTGTGTGGATTTTTTTTTTTCTTGTTTTTTGTACTTGCATGTTCAGATCTCGGTATTGGCCGTCAGTGAAAACCATTTGGATGGTCAGGAAAACAATGATGTTCATCTGCTAACCAGGTTGTAAGATCTGAGTAGACAAATTTGAAGCGACAAATGCTGACAATAGGTTCCTTTGCAGAATTAATTCTCCTATGTTATACTTTTGACATATTAAGTAATAAAACACTCACACCAAGATTCTTGTGAATAAAATTTGCATCACTTGAGACAGACATTCTGTTAAAGCAGGAGTTCTTAAATGGGAGCAATTCTTTACATACCCCTACCTCCACCTGGACATTTGACAATCTCTGGGATATTTTTCATTGTCACTATTGTGAGGGGGTTGCCACAGGCACCCAGTGGGTAGAGACCAGGAATGCTGATAAACAGCCTACATTACACAGCCCCCAACAAAAAGTACCCCACCCAAAAACGTCAAGAGTGAAGTGGTTGAGAAATTTGTTTTAAAAGAACTCAAATGGCTTGCTTTACCTAAGTCCAACACCTTAACATTTAATAATTAAACACTTTTCCATTTCATTTCCTTGAGACTTATTAGAGGAAAAGCAAAAAGGTAAAATGAAAACTTGTAAAATAAGAACTGAAAAATTAAAGCTCAAACATTTTGGAAGTCGGTATGAATCATGTAAGTAAACATTACGCAGGTCAACATTTTCATTAGCACACCCATAATTCCTAACATTTACCTTCTCCTTTAAATAGCACATTCAATTTAAATTGTCTCATTTGATCTTCACAAAAGGCATGTGAGGTAGATATAATTATCTACCATTTAAAATGGACAGAGTAAGACTCAAAGAGGTCACGTACCTGTCCAATGAAACCTGGGTAATAAGAACCACCTAGGACAATGAGAAAAGCACATGTTTGGGATCAGGAATGCTGAGCTTCCTACAGTCTACCATTTGTCAGTCATGTGTCATGTTTGGCATGTGTCATGCTAAAGTTTGACTTTCCCAGCTATGTAATGAGAGTGGTAACAGCTAGCTCAGAGGATCACCATAATGAGTGAACGAGGCCATGGGTGTCAAATGAAGCACCTCACCGGGTATGAAACAGACACAGGGGTGGCAGAGTGCCTGGGCCTGAACCAGACACCCTATTTCAATCCCAGCGCCCTTACCTCCTCCATCCCATGACGGCCCACCATGTGTTTTAACACCACGGGCATTTGAGAGCATTGATTTCAGTAGCAAATGTGTATAGCATGCCTGAGGAAAAAGAAAAAGAAAGAAGAAAACACCTTAAAATCACTTAAAACTCCTTTACTTTCAACTGTATTGTTCAAAAAATTGCCAGGAGATTTCTTTCTCAGCCAGGACAAGATAAGCAGAAACTTTTCATTTTCCATGACTGAATGGTATGCGTTTTCATGTGCACTGGGGGGTAGGACGGGGAGAATGAAAGCATCGCAAAACAGTCTAAGGCAAAAAGGGACTTAATCATCTTCACCGAAATGAAGAGAACATGCTCTTATTTGTTCAGAGGAATCTCAGACCAAGAAAACGTATTTTTGTCAAGCATCCAGCAAATCCTCTGGGGCCTGAATCAAAAAGAAGTGAAAATTAAAAAGAAAAATTGACCCAGTAACTCCACTTCTGGAAATTAACCTGAAGGAAAAAAAAAGTACACATACATATTAACATCTAATACACAAATTGTAGTATTTAGTAATTCTATAAATTAAGGACTCTCTCATAAACATGAAAAATTGAAACCAAACAAAATATCCAACAGAAGGAGAATGGTTAAACAGTCATTAAAAGCTCCCTCAAAGAGTGGTTAAAACAGCATAATCAACGCCTGCTATAGTAGCAGTTAGGAAAGAAGCAGAAGCAAAATTACAGATGCAAGATAAACTGGATTTTGTTCTTTCAAAACCTAAATAAACTGGTAGGAAATAGTCTAAAATGTTATAGTGGTAGGGTTATGAATACCTTCTCATCACTTATTTTCTATTTTCCAGGTTTATGAAAGGAGCACATATTCATGTTATAATAAAAACAGGGGTAAGTGAAGCTCATCTGAAAAGTGATTATAAGATCAATTTTAAAAAAAGGAGTTATGTTGGAAATGTACACACAATTGTATGTGGGTAATTTGCTACTGCAAATATAATAGTTCAGGAAGGCAGAGGGAAGAATAATTTGATTGCTACACCATTGCAAAGCCCTGAAGACCAAATTCCTCTCAGCCCATCAATTTCACATTGATTTCATCGTGACATGTAACATGCCCCTTAGTTCTACAAAAAAAAAGAAACCACGAAATGTCAGTAGTGACTTCTAGAGGACACATAAACATCTGTTGATGGAAGATTAATTTCTCGTCTTTTATACCCAACCTTCTGTATGACATAGGCCAGAGGACTATAATGATCCTTCAAGAACCCTGCTTTCATCTGGCTCTGAGTTTCCAGAGAATCTGAGTCATTCTGAAGTAAAGGCATAGAAGATGAACTGGCTTGACCATTTATTTCATTATGGTGCATTAAAAGTGTATGTGATGGTCTGGAATGCCACTGAAAGCTACCTTATATATGAAGCTTGGTGCTATATGATTCTAAATAGAGAAAACACTTTCTGGATGGCAATTTCTACCTGTTGGCTTGAATTATGTCCCATGAAATATTTCCTTTCTGCCCCTTATCCTTTCCTTACACACAATTACCCAGCAAAACTTTCAATCACACAAGACCTCTGGGAGAGGTGGACTAAAGAGATTACTTAATCAAATGGTTCTCAGGGCTCCATCTAAACAGCTCTGAGCTGAAGGTTCAGTTTAAAAAGGAGTGTAGATTCATAGCAACAGAAGCCTGAGGACTTCTATGACAAGAACAGACATTGCCACCTTTTGATTAACTCAATGAAAACAATTAATTGGTCCAAAACACCTAACCCCTGCTGTGGTTGTGCTCTGGGCAGTCACAACAATCTCACTTCCTGACAACTACTCACCTCCCCTAGAAAGGTCATTTCTATTACATGTGAATTTACCCTCACCCGGTTCTGCACAGTTTTTTCAACCAAATATGGGCATCGGACCAAAGTCAATAAAATACTCTATCATATGAACTTAGAATTGGAATTGAAAGGCAGTCAGTCAGTTGCTGCCAGTGGCTTCAGAACTGAATAATGTGAATACGGTCATCTTCAGCCCTGTGAATAAAAAACTGGAAAAAGCTGAACTGAGGTAAATATGGAGAGAAGAGAGACGTGTTGGAGTTTGAGAAGGCCCAATATGAAGACCCCTCTCCCTGCCCACATTCTGAACCAAATGATAGACTCAGGATCCTTACTGAGATCAAAATACCCGCTCATCTGTGATGCTGCTTGGAGATCACAGCTTTAGGTGTGGCAAAGCTGGCTTCCTAGTTCGTAACCTCCGATTAGGCAGACCCACCCTTCTAGTCACAGTCAGTGCAGACCACCACAGCTTTTCCCTGCAGGCATCTTCCAAGCACCTTAAAACGTACAGGATGAAGACACAGAGTAGAATGTATGTTCCCTGCAGGCAGATGGGTCCCAAAATGAAGGAAAAGGCTGAGTCGAACATGCCCAGTTTGTTCTTCCAAATTCGTCAATGAGGTAAGTTACCACCGCCACCCACCCCTGTCAGGAGGACTGAGTGAGGGATGGAAAGTAGCCGGGAGTCCTACTCTAGCAGAGGTCTTTCCACATGGGAACGTGTGATAGTTGGGATGAGAGTATGGACTAGATTCCAGATGGGCTGCCCTTCGATTCCATGAGATATCCTTGTATACTTCTCATAAATTTTCCTTTGACTTACATTAACTCAAGCTGGTTTCTGTTGCTTACAATCAAAATCATCTAAAGATAACTATGATTAGCATTCCGTGTGGACTCCCAAAGACAATACCAGTGCTAGCCCAGCAGCAGAGTTAGTCCTGTTTCTCTCCACCTTTTGTTTGCATGTTAAAGGTGAGAAGGTAAGGCCTGCAGAGATAACATATACACAGCTCCAGCATCACCTGCTTTGGGCTTTAACTCACACCATCATTTGAGAGACAGAAGTAGTGTTGAGTCTCTGAAAAACTCTCTCACTTACAGCCCACTGGACAGGAAGAACAGCAGAAAAGAGCTGATGAGGCAGAAGCCCAGCACACAAGATCCTCAAGTATCAACAGACTGTGACGTAGGGCACACCAAAGTTCTGGTGTGGCTGTGCAAGGGACACTGTGGTATGTCACCCCATTGCCCCTCCTTAGCTGCTAGTAGTGTTGACAACTGACAGCTCACAGCTGAGTCCCTTTTCTGAGCTCTCCTCTTATTGAAAGAAAGCTGCTTCCCCCAGAGTATGCCTCTGCTTTAAGAGAGAAGTGGGGCAGCCAATATCTGATGACTACTGGTGAAGGGGTATAGAGGCCTGGCCCCCTTGCCTCCATCCCAGGTATTCCTGAAGAGCCATCCTAGGTTCAGAGGTCCCCAAGAGATACATCAAGGTCCCTTTGGTGACTGCATCACAAGCCAGCCTCTCCTTTTGCCTAATCTTCCTTCCCTCAGTCCCTTCCACATTTATCCCCTGATCACTCCCCAATCTTCTGAGTGTGAATCTCTGCCTCAGAGTCTGTTTCCTGGCGGACTTGACTTGTAACAGCCCAGGTGTCAGAAATAAACAATATCTAGGGCAGCACCAGCCTACAGAACGTTCTGCAGGGGTGGAAATGCTTCACAGCTGTGCTATTCAATATGGTAGCCACTAACCACACGTGGCTATTGAGCATTTGAAGTGTGTCTAGTGCTAGTGAGAAAACATATTTTTAATTTGATTTAATTAAATTTAAATATCCACATCTAGCTAGTGGTCACCATATTGAACAAAGTAGACCCAAAATATCAGGATAAAAACTAGAAATTCAGTGGCAGGCCATGGTTATACCAAAACCCTGGGGAAAAGAAGTCAGACATTTTGGAGAAGAGTAACTAGGTATTGGGCACAAAAATGGACAAAGATCCAGGTTTTGAGGACAGAGAATAATAAGCATAATAACAACTATGGACTACCTATGCTAGGTAATATTATCCCATCCCTGTTATTCAGGCAAGGAAAATGTGGCTCAAAGCTGGTGCAAGGTCATATGTATAGTAAGAAAGAAAGCCAGAATCTGAAAATGACTCTAAAATTTATGTTCTTTTTAAAGTGCTCAAAATGGGATATGTGAGCAGGGGCAGCAAGCCCTGAGCACTAGTGAGCCCAAATATCTGCACATCTCCTTAAGCTTTAAGCCTTCTTGTTTATGATTCTTGCATAATTATGTAAGAGGAACTGCAGGACATCCACCATCAGTTGAATATTTACCATGTGCTAGGCGCCTGAAGCTGCTGACACTGAGATGAATAAGAAACTAAGATACGGTGGTAAGTCATGGCTAGGATTGTGTCCACCTTGTTGACTTTCCCCACTGCAGAGCCCTGAGGCACAGTGACTGTCCAGAGATACGGTAGGCAGGTGCAAACACAGCTAAGGCTGTAGTTCTCTATACTCTCTCTTATCCTGGAAAACTGGCTTCCTCTTGGCACAAAAGTAACCACTGAGAAGGGAGGAGACAAGTGTTCACAGAAGCAACTCCAAGGTTCACCCTTCACATCATACTCTATGGGAATGGCACCCTGACACTGCCAAGTGGCCCTGCATGAACCTCTCTCCATGCATGATTTTCCAATGACCCCTTCTGGTTTGTCTATGGCCATAGATTACCTGAAAGCATACAGATCCACAGACACCCTTCACAAGCATCATGCTTTCACCAGCTGGGCGCACCCACTGAGATGTGCCCAAATGGCTGCACTGTCATATTGACAAAGCTTTATTGTATGTTCTTCAATATAACTTATAATTGTCCTTCCAAGTTGTTGGCAAACATCATTGAAATGGACAACCTAACTTATGCAATCCCTGAATTTGTGCGTGTATCACTAGATTAACATTATGGAGGTTATAGAGGTTTCTTTTCCCCCTTGGCACACTATAAGTCATGCTATTTATATGTGTTTGCCCCTAATTGTCCAAAGGAAACTGTCCTTGTCACTGGGAAATAAGGATGAGTGGTCATACAGTGGCAGAACACGGGCAATCACAAATAGTCAGGGAAACGAAAACTAGCAACAAGATGAATGTACTGGAAGCAAGCGTAACAAAAAGAGGTGGCAGTGAGCACGGACCATTGCTTCAGCCACGCAGCCAGTGCCTCTGTGCATAAATGCTCAGCAGACTTCACAGGAGAGCTGGAAGTAAGTTTATACCTGAGGCAAAATAGACTGTCAAGTTAACTTGAGGCCAGCAGAAGAAAAGGTGAGAGGAGAGTAGAAGTGATTGGCAGGGGCTGCTTGGCATTTGTGCATCACATCCCAGCCTGTCTAGTTCTACTGCAGATCTCTTGACCACAAGCCAGTGTGGAAGGTCTTTCTGGCTTACCTCTCCCCTGTGCCTCCCATATCCTAGACCTAATGAAACAATTGTGTATAAAATAACTCTGCTAAAAAAACTGAAGGGACAAAACAGCAGCAGACTCACAGACTCCAAGAAGGGACTAGCAGTTACCAAAGGGGAGGGGTGGGAGAGGGTGGGTGCGGAGGGAGGGAGAAAAGGACTGAGGGGTATTATGATTGTCACACATGGTGTGGGGGGGGTCATGGGGAAGACAGTGTAGCACTGAGAAGACAAGTAGTGACTCTGTGACATCTTAATACACTGATGGACAGTGATTGCCATGGGGCTTGGGGGGGACTTGATAACATGGGTGAGTGTAATAACCACAATGTTGCTCATGTGAAACTTTTATAAGACTGTATATCAATGATACCTTAATTAAAAAAAAAATCTCCACTAAGACTCGGGGCTCAAGGATACATGCAACACGCAACAGCAGTGGTTTTCATCCTCTTATCATCAGGTCACCCACCAGAGAGGTGAAAAGAGTTCCCCATACTGCCTCCAAAATTGCAGCTGCCAAAATTTAACTTGTTTTGAAGCTTGAGCGACTTTGATGTTTTCTTAACACAGTCAGGCGCTTCATTAAAGCACTATGGAGTATACCAGCTATGTTTTCCCTGGGGTGAGTTGGATGAGATCCAAGCTAGGATACCAGACACACAGGCAAAATTACACAAGCAGGGAAGTAAACCTCATTATCTTCCCAAGACACAATTTTACCTGCTTTAGTTAATTGTTGGGTTTGTGCAGGGAGGGCAGTTGCTTCATCAAAGACATGTTTTCAAGAGATGTGTGGTAGTCCAGAGTCTATGGACAACTGCCCACATCAGAGGCTTACAGTCTAACTGAAGTTCCAAGCATAACAACCGGTGGGGAATAATACTTCCTCCAGCATGGGCAAATGCAATGGAGCAAATTCTGGGTCAATTCTTAGAAAATCTTTGTTCCCGCCAAACAGGTCACAGAAATTGATTCCTTTGAGAACTATAAATGGTCCTATGGGAATTAGGATTATTTGACTATAAATTTGTTTAAAACCAAGTAACAGCAGTCAGGGTAGGGCAGAGAAATGCATTGAAGTCATTGACATGCTCCCAGGACTTTAAGCAGTATAGTATTTATATGAAGAGTTGGGTCCCTTCCAAAACATATGATTTCATGCAACAATCCCCAGTTGCCTAATTTGCTTATACATTCATTAATTCTTTCAACAGTATTTCTTTTCTATGTGCCAGGCACTGTGCGAGGCCCTAGGAATATGGCAATAAATGTGACAAGTATGGTTCCTCTCCTTTTATAGCTTAACCAGTATAGCTTAACCAGTCAAACACAGTGAATTTTTTTAATGAAAAAGTGTGTCCAGGGAGCAATGCACACAGATGGATAAGAGGTCCAACAGATTTTCTAAAAAGTGGCAGCCTTCCCAACACGGTGTATTACCAGGACATCTTGGCTTATGCTGTGGTGACTAGCAACCCAGTCTCAGGGACAAAAGTTTGCTTCTTGCTAACCCTAGATGTCCACTGCAGTTTACCACAGGCCTCTGCTAATCATGGTTATGCAGAGATCTGGGCTGACAGAACAGCCATCAACTCTAAGGGTGCCATGCTTAGCCAAAGGGACAAACAGCTCTGAGGGTCTTGCACTAGTAGCTGAACGTCCCACCTGTGTGTAGCACGCATTGCTCTGCTCACTTCTCATTGGCCCAGGTGCCTGATAATGACTTGCATAGCAAGTAATGACTCCGCTAGGCTTTGAAAGCAGGTGCGAATTAGCTCCATGAAGTGGGAGGGTAGGTCAGGAGGCCTGGGGAAAAGAATTCCAGACATATGCCAAGGCAATAACATGTGAAAAACATCTAATTTTTTCATGGAAGGCATCTCTTTTCTGTAGACACAATTAATTGCATGTTTGCCTCCAGACTAGAGTCTAAGTTCCCAAATCCATACTTCCTATCACAGTGCCTGACACAAAGTAGGTGCTCAGTACATATTTAGAAATAAGGAAAAACAAGCTTGGCCTCTGGATCAGATATAATAGATCAGATCAGGATTATGTGAAGTTCCTTGCAGAACCATAACCTCCTCTAGGCCAAAACAGAACTTACTGGAACACTTTCCTGCTCTGCCTCAGTCTCATTTCCACTCAGGAAGAACTGATCCCTTTTCCCTGTTTCCCCAACTATAAACCATATAGGAAACTACTGGACCTGCAACACCTTTTTGCCTGCATGTGTTTGTTTCTTTCATCCTACTAGATGTTGACAGGGGTGCTCTGTCTTAGCTGTCTCTGTACCTGTGTGTAGACCAGGGCTTGACATGTGTTAGGTGTTCAATAAATATCCATTGACTAATTGAATGAACTGAATTGAAAAATATCAATAGAAGGGTGATTAGACAGCAATGGAAATATGGGGAAATTAGGTAAGTTTAGATTCTAAGGAAGGTCAACAGACTGAAACAAACACCCTGTTTCAGTGGCAGGTATGTCTCCCAAGGAGAGATGGATGCTGCAAGTCATCACAGTCTGATTTGAGCTAGATTTAAATCATACTAGTAATTTCCTCTACTGTAATGCTGTGCTTTCACATGACATTTGAGAGAGAATATGCTATCAGCTTACGATGTACATTCTGGTCTTTCCAACACAGTTTTCTTTCCTCTTCTGGTTTGCCTGGACAATGCATTTCTGCCAGAAGCCAGTCCAGTGATGACCACAATAGCATGCACCTTGCATTTGTATCACATTTGGACTTCATAAAATGACTTCACGTCTCTTATTTCACCATCCAGAAAGGCAACTTTTGTGGTGTCCACCCTAAATAATGATTTGTTGTTACTATCAATCAGAGGAAGAGAAAAAAATACTGTGCTTTTCTTCACCTCTCTTTCAGGTTTGATTTTTGCAGAGTAGCTGAGATGCTGTTCCTTCTCCTCTCTCCCAGCTCTATTGGCCTTAGTAACTGCCTGAAACAGCAGGGCTCCAGGCAAATATTCAGGTTTATGACCACAGAAATCCGAATGGAATGTCAATTTTCATGCTTTCGAGGTGAACCAGGCTACTCTAATTCTCAGGAATTACATGTCCTGCCAGGAGACCTACCCCCAATGGCGGCAAAGCAGCCTGCTTCTGTATAGTATTTATATGAACCACAGTTGCTCAAGGACAGGCTGGTGAGCTGCAATTCTTCGAACTATTAATGCATTGCTTACGCCAAGGAGCAAAGCTGGCAATCCTGGGATTGCATTAGAGGCTTTGGTGAGAAGCCTGGGGTTCTCAAGGAGGAAGGGAAAGGTGATCACTGGGACTCTACCAGCTAACCACCACTACTAATATGTTTATCGGAGCGATGCTTCTGATGGTAATGGGGACCATGACAAATGGAGGGATTTTTGCATTGCTGCTCTTGAGAACATTAGGTCAGCATCAGCTTTCAGTGCCTTTTTGGTGACAACAGCTTCCTGTGCATGGGCCTCAAGTATCCATGACTCACTATACTTGCAAGTTTCTGGAAATGCTAGTCACGGGCAAACAATGCACCCTAAATCTATCATGAGCCCTAGGACATTGTTAATGGTTAAGAGTGTTTCCTTCCCAGTTATACTGCCTGGATTCGAGTCTCTGTTCCTCTACTTTCTAATTGTAAGAGTTCAAACAAGTTACCCTTTTAAAGCCTCAAATTCCTTATCTTTAAGGTAGGGATAATAATAGTAACTATTTATGCTGAAGATTACATGTGAAAATTAATGTACAGTGCCAGGCACAGTAAATTATAACATTTTTGTCTCCTTTTAAATAGGACCCATGCTAGGGGTAGAGATTATAGGTAAGGAGATTTCAGGGAGGGTCTCTTACCAGGTGCCAAGCTCTGGCCTTGACAGGAAGAAAATGGATGCCTTCAATATCTATTTATTGAGCACCTACTATGTACGATCGTGAGGCTCCAGGTAGATGGGTTGTCTGTCACTGGCTGTGCTTAAGTGCAGGGCGGGCAAGCACTTAGCATGAGCAGGAGCCAGCAGAGTGCAGCTGCCCCTCCAGAGAAGCTAATGCATCCTGGTGGGTCGGGAGAGTTTTCCTCAAATTTCGAGACAATCGTCAACTTGCACCCACTTAAATCAACCCCAAGTTGTGTGTGGACCACTTCATTCTGATAGGTATCTATAATTAATAAAGAAGGATAAAAGAAAAGGAGGGAAACAGCAGGAAAATTACATAATTGCCTATTCCAAATTGCTTGAAAGTCCTACCTGAAGAAATGTACATCATAATTAAGGGCTCTGGCTTCCGTTTAAGAAAATGCTAGAGCAGTTCAATTGCTTTACTCCCTGGCACTCTTAGAATTTTTTCTGGTTGTTGCCATTGTTCTGTTACTGAAAAGTGTTAAGCATTTGTATAGGCTCTTCAGTATCACAATATGAAAGGGGAAATCGCCTCAGCTCCTTGAGCTTCCTTTTCCATTAATTGCAACACCTGAAAGGAGAGGTGAGTACAGAAAAGAGGTGGGTAAGCAGGGGCGTCATGTAAATGTACAGGTCACAGTCAGACATTGAGCAATGCTTCAGACAGGCCAAACCCTTTCCATCTGATAAGTTCCCAGCGTCTCCCCTTGAGGACAGAGAGAACCTGGGGAATGAGCAGCTGCTAGGCTGAGGAGGTGGCAAGGCAAGCTGACAGCCGAAGCAGAGCATGCGATTAGTGGGTGAGAATGTACCAGGGGAAGTAAACTGGCAAAGAAAGGAGAAACTGAAAAAGGCCCACAAGATACATTCTGAGAAGGCAGCACACCCCACTGAGCATGACGCAACATGCTCCCAGATGTCTCCTTTGTGTTCCTCTTCTGCAGCAGTGAATCCCAAAATTGCATATGCATGTGAATCACCTGGATCTTGTTAAAATGCAGAGCCTGATTCTGGAGGTCTAGGGTGGAGCCTGAGATTCTGCATTTCTAACAAGCTCTTAGGTGATGCTGACACTCCTGGTCTACAGACCACACTTAAGTAGCAGCGTACTTGATAAGGGTTAGCAAACTATAGCTTGTAGGCCAAATATGACCAGTTGCCTGCGTTAGTAAATGAAGTATGATTAGAATGCAGCCATATCTGATGGTGTACATATTGTCTCTAGATGCTTTTGCACTCCGATGGCAGAACTGAGCAGTTCCAACAGAAACCTTATGGTGCCGAATGCCAACAAAATATTTACTCTCTTGTCCTTTACAGGGAAACATTCTGACCTTGAATACACTTAGTACTGAAAGTAATAAAAGAAGATGAAATGGTGTTGTGTTGGGCTGAAGGAACTTGTATTATGAATTTCAACAAATAACAGGAAAGCTCTTGCTTTAACAACAAAAAAAATGATAATTGTTATGGAGACTTGGAGGAGATTCATTGTCTGTCTGCAAATGAATTCAAGGAGAAAACATTCCAGAATTTCATGGTTCTAGAGATCTGGTGCCTTAGAAATATTCCATAAGGTAGAAAAGAACTAATAAAATCCACTATGTTGTCCAAAGTTGATCATAAATTAGGTTTAGAAACACAAAAGTTTATGAAGCCATCTTAGATCAGTTGAAAATAACATGCTGCATAACCTGTTAGCATAAAGTTCTTTGCTTTAATGGGAAACCGATACCAACAACAATTCAAACTTAATTTTGCATGACACACCATCTTTTCAAAATTACTTCTCACATGTAATATATCATCTGATCTTCACATTGATCCTCCAGGATGGATAAACTAATTCAGACTGATGCCAAGAAGCAGAGATGTTAAGCCATCTCTCAATAAGCTCACAATCAGTCATAGAATTAAACATCAACAAGGTAATAAATGCTAACAGAGGGTAGAGAGAACACGGGTATGACTCAGAGAAGGGCACTGGCTGCAGCGAGCTGCCATTTCAGAGCTTCCCTTAAAAGTCTTTAAATTGTGGGAGGGGTTGTAAAGAAAGAACCAAAATTTGGAGGCAGGAGGGGAATGTCAATGGTTTTGACATTTTACAGATAATGCTCTTATAAGGTAGTAATTCTCCTTATACTGGAAAGAAGTAAATTGAGCCTCAGAATTAATACAGACTGATTACTGAAGGTAGAATTCATACTGAAATCTTCTAACTCCAAACATTGGTTCTTTCTACTACTAGGTTGGCTTTTCAAGGATGATTTCCACCCACCAAGAGTGATGATGTAATATGGGATAATAACAGTTATGGTGACAATGATGACTAACATCTATAGAGTGTGTTTTCTATGTGCCAGGCCTTGTCTTTCAAATGACTAGCACCAAGAGATGGATGGTACATATTAGATTTCAGCTCAAATTAATTAAAATCTTTCAAATCTTTGGAGCAGTCCAGCAAAAAAAAAAAGGACTATATCATAAATAATGAGCTCACTCTTTCTTAAGGGAAATACCTACACTGAAGTTGAAACCACAAGAGGTTTTCTAGCAGAGATTACTTTGTGTCAGCTGAGAAGCCACACGGATGACCTCTAGAATCCCCTCCAACTCTGTATCTCCTCTAAAAAGGCCAATGAAATTTCTCAAGGCTGTACAATTACTCACTGGCACTGCCAAAGCTAGAACCTACATCTCCCAATTCTCTTTCTTCTACTTCCTTCACCAGCAGGACTATTATTATCAGATGTAACTGATGGGATGATTGATGAAGGACCTAGCATCATATTCCTGGAAGTGGAATGGAGTTCAGTATAAACAGCAATATGTAAATAGTAGTAATTCTCAGTGGAACCCTGTGAGGGACTTACTGAACCTAATTTGAGCAATTGGGAGATTTCCTCATTCTCTCAGTCATAAAGATACCATTTTTCAATGACTTTTTTGCATCAGTTAGAATTGTCCTTGAGTCTTATTTCAGGTACCTCCCAAATAAGGTACTTGGACCATATTTGACTGTTACTTTTTTTTTCTAATTCAGATACCATTAAACATGGCTCCCTATGTTAGAGTAACTTAGGTATGGAATATGTATGAGGAAGCTGAGTGAGTAGGAAACAAGACACAGTGAAATCCCAGGAAATGATGTGGTCTTTCATTTGATAGCATATCATGATATTTTACACCGTGGATTCAGTCACAAGCTTTCTTTATGAAATGACCTATCAACTCAATCCTTTTTCCAATGTAATTCAAAAAGTACTTGTTGCAGATCTCAACTGTGAGGCTAGTTCCCCACCAGGCTTGTGAGCAAAAGAAAAGTATTCTATAATGAGCCTGGAACTATGATTCAAGGGGTTTTATACTCACGGTGATTTGTAAGCATAAGACCAACTGCTAGAGATTAAAAATGCAGTACCTTCTAAAACAGAGGGATAAACGAAGTAGAATAGATAATAAGTACCGCAGAAAGGGATTCAGTATTGAGTGGGAATTTTGCTAACATTAATTTTCATGTTTCAGCCACATTACAGGCTGACTAGAGTGCCCCTGATTTATTCTCTCTTGACAGCAATCCATAGTCATCAGCTATCATGCCACGTAATCAGCATACAGAAACCATGTCCCATTGGAATGAGATTAGCTGGTCTACTACAGCTGTGTTATGATTTCAATCCTCATTCCCTGTAATGCGTCTATAATGCAAAACCTAATGATTTTTTTTTCTTTAACCTGCATAGTCTCCAGAGGTGGTGCATCTGATTCAGTCTGTAAAGTAAGGTAAACAGTGCGGTTTGGAGGTCAGCACAGCAGGTTAGAAAGCAATAGAAACAGCTGTGCAGCCAAAGAAAGTGCTTAAGATTCTTTTGAAACTGTCTTTAGTTTTCAGTGCCAGAAAAAAAAGAAATCAAAGGAAGGTACTAGTCCTCATCCTTATGCTAAATACAGCTTTTCATAAATTATCAAACACAGCTCTAAGAGCTGGTTTATCCTTGAGGTTCATCTCAGATGAGAAATTAATGTTTAATTAATTTTAGTCAAGTTAAGAGGTGGCAGATATGCTCCCTTTCTTTTTGTTTGCTTAGAATCTAATTACAAAGAGGTCATTCATTCATTCATTCATTCACTTAGCAAATATTTGTTTAACTAACGGAAACCTTCATTTTTTAACAAAAGCAAAGCTTAGAAAGTTCCATGTTGCATTTATTTTCTTAATTTTAGACAATTACCTAACTCCCCAGTGATGGCACCCTTATCTTGAGTAATTGAGTAAATTTACATAAAAAATATTTGCCACCTATAACCACTTCCTAATAGCAAAAATGCCCAATTGATGCCTTTGGAATTTTAAATGACTGACAAAATGAAGTAGTATTATAGATTAGTTTCAGTACTCTTTAGACTGGAAAACTCTCACCAACTAGTAAATGGGCTTTGTCCCTTTAATGGTAATTTAACATTCATTGTGTCATACTGTCATTTTTTTGTTCCTCAAGATCAGTGGCTCTCAGCCTTGCCTGTACACTGAAATCACCAGGAGAACTGTAAAAGCAACTGATACCTAGTATTCATTGCTGAAGAGACTGATTTACTTGGTCTGGAAGTCAGGCCCAGGTTTGAATTAAGTACCCTAGGTGTTTTTCACATGTGCAACCAGGATTGAGAATCACCACTCTAAATCATGAGAACACAGACATCTGATTACGTCCCTGCTTTGTGAATAATCTTCTGATAATTCAACAGCCCTCACAACTGCTGGGTCAAGTCCAGAGTCCCCAGGTGGTTGACAGTGTCCTCAGAGATATGGCCCCTGCATTGGTCTCATGCCCTCTTTCCAGCCCCTGCCCAGTGCACTTTCCATGCTGCAGGTCTTCGACCTTGCCACTCAATCCTGACACTAGTCTTTAAACAAGCTGTTGCCTTGGCTGAAACACTTTTCCCTCACCTCTGCATTTGGCCAGTTACTACTGATCTTTAGTTTGAGTTGAAGTGCCACTTTCTTAAGCAGAACATTTTGACCCGACACAATGACTCTCATCCCAAAACATGTTTCCCTGCCATACCTAACACCTTACGTGTTCATTACATAGAAACTGTAGGGGCATTGAGGACTAGAACCTTGCTGTGTCTCCAGTAGCTAGCCCGGTGTCTGGTACATAATAGGAGCTCAGTAACTATTATTGAATCCATCATAGTCCAGTTAGGAACAAGAAGCCACACCAGGAATTTGAACAGGAGAAAATTTATATTAAAAAAATGCTTAACTAGTGGAAAGTGATTAACTATTAATTGAGTTAAAGAGGACTCATAACAAATGTTAGGAGTAGTTATATCCCTAGGTAAAGTACCCAAGGAAGGAAGTGAAACTTTGGAAAAGCACCAACTCAGCCCCAAGACTGAGATTTAGACCTTGTTGGAATGGCTACGTGCTGAATAGCAGGAAATTTCATTGGGTGTTATGGGCCAGGGCTGACCTGCAGAAGGTCATGTGTTGGGGTATTGGTGAAGTTCACTAGGGGGCCATGGGGTGAAGCTGGCCCATTGGAAGCTGCCCACTGGGGTGCCAATGGATTGTAGTTGGTCTGCAGAAAAACTTCTACTGAAGTGCTAGAGAATCTCACTGGAAACTAAAGACCCCTGGACCACTCACTCACCCACCACCAGCAGCTGAGCAGCCAAAGGCAGAGAAAAGCCCACAGGAAAAGCCACTTTGCTGTGCCTGCAGTGTCTCTCTAGCCCCCTCTATTGGAAAACCTAACATTGAACCCTTTCTCAAAGGTGAAGTGTTTATTACAGCACCCAGCCCCACCTTACAAAGCAGAATAAAGAGTAGCAGATTTGGAGCTGGAAAACAATCATTTGATAACTAGCACTGTGATAGGTAGGTAAGTAGGTAGGTAGGTAGATAGGAAGAAATATAAAGATGTAAATAAATAGCTCTAATACAAAGAAAATACAAATCCCTTCATAATATGTAAGAACCAATAGCATATTCAAATGAAAAGATAAAGCTTGAATTCATTTTCTCCTATTACGTTTCTTATTATTTCTCTTCTTTTCTCATCACAGTTCAAAGCCTTTATCATATTGATGACTGCCATTTCATCTAGCCCTATTAGAGTTCTAGCTCTCTCGCCATGGATCTGAGAGCCATGCAACTTGGATGAAGGCAAATTTTGGATTAGAAATTTGGTGCTTTTATTTATCTGCATGACGGACATCAATTCCATTTTTCAGGAGAATCTGGTAACAGTGTTGCAAGCAGTGAGAAAGTATAAACCAGAGAAAATAATCAGGATATTGCTTGTCATACTTTCATATCATTAAGAATGTTTGCGTGCCAAATGAAATCTTTGATGCAAAAATCAGAGGGCAGAATTGCAAGATTCTTTTGATCCTGAATCAGTGCTTATAACTTCTGCACAAGATAGAAGCTCTGGCAAAGAATTCAGCTATATTTAACTTCTGGTTTATTTAATAAGCAAATAGTGAAAATAAAATGCACATAGCAGGAAGATGATCTTTAGCTGGTGTCAGGGACTGAATACATAACCATTCATTCTAGCCTAGCCTATTATACAATCAAGTACTTGACTCAAAATCAAGTGAATTTCTAAAAACAATTAAACTTGCTTAAAAAACATTCCTTCATTTCTGGGAATACAATTTTCTATGTGTTCTATAATGTGCATAGGTATTGTTTATACTGGGAAAAACAGCTTTTAGATTTTTGCTTGAAAACTTTCAGAGTCCAGTCTTAGAGATAGTACCAATACTTTGATAAATTGAATAAGGACAGTGTAATTGTCTACTTCTTTTACAGCTCCCACATTTTCTGAGAGTGAAAAATGATGCCTGGGATGTCAAGCTGTGTTTAATTGATCCAATCACCATATTTAGTTGGGCAAATATACATACAAATTGCTAAATGAGAAGCTGTGTGGACACAAAAAATAAATCAGACTGATTTCTACCCTTAAATAACTCACAGTCTCCTACACATAAATAACTATGAACTTAAGTGGAGAAGGGCCACCAGGGAGGTAGAAAGCCTACAGGTGTTCACTGTGACTTGCGAAGTGCATAGATAGGCAGTGGGTAGTAGCCACTCTAAATAGGACCCTAAAAAACCTCTTGCTAGAAATGGAAAAGAAATCACAGCAAAGCCTAAAGGGTACAATTCTATGTTCTCACCTATGTTTTTGGAAATGATTATCCTCCTCCAGTGACACTCAAACTCAGGAATATTTTCTATTACCTACTTTTCAATCATAAGATTACATTTACTGGACAATTATTAGGTTCCCAATATGATACCTGATTCTAGGAATATACACATTCAATAAAAAGATGAGATAAAATATGATTTTTAAAACACTGTTTCTAATCTTAAGGTACTTAACACTTGTACTCTAGTGAAAGAAACATCCAAATAATCAGAAACAAAAATTTGGTTTAAGTAAATACCTAGGAGTATAATAGCTGAATCATAAGATAAATGTATGTTTAGCTTTTTAAAAACCTTCCAAACTGTTTTCTAATAGCTGTGTAGTGACACCTTGTTTTGATTTTAATTTCTTCCCTAATGACCAATGATACTGAACATCATTTTATGTGCTTATTTGTCATCTCTGAATCTTGTGATGCATCTGTTCAAACCTTTGTCCCATTTCTTTATTGTGTTGTTTTCCTATTACTGGACTTTAAAGGTTCTTTATATATTCTGAGTAAAAGTCCTTTTTCAGACATATGTTTTACAATTATTTTCTTCTCATCTATGGCTTGTCTTTTCATTCTTTTAATTTATACATGAATATTCAGCGCAGCTTTATTTGGAAAAGCCAAAACCATAAACAGTACAAATCCCCATTAAGAAGTGAATGGATAAACAAATTTTGGCATACCAATAGATTGGAATACTACTCAGCTATAAAAAGTAATTCACTATTAATATACACAACAATAATGAATCTCAAAATAATTATACTGAGAGAAAGAAGCCAAATTTTAAAAAATACATAGAGAATGATTCTATTTATATAAAACTCTCACGAACTCAAACTACAGTTGACCCTTGACCAATGTGGGGTAAGAGGTGCCAAGTCCCTGCATAGCTGAAAATCTGCATATCCCTTTTGATTCCCCAAGAACCTAAGTACTAATAGCCTATTGATTGACCAGAAGCTTTGCTGATAACATAAACAGTAGATTAACATGTATTTTGTGTTTATACATATTATATACTGTAGTTTGACAATAAAGTAGAGGAAAGAAAATGATTTTTCAAATTGTCTCCAATCCCCACCAATTTTTCCAATATATTTATTGAAAAAAATCTGCATATAAGTGGATATGCACAGTTCAAGCCTGTGTTGTTCAAGGGTCAGCTGTAGTCTATAGTGACAGAAAGCAAATCAGTGGTTGCTTTAGGTGGCCAGGAGTGGGTGATAGGCAGGGAGGGACAGTCAGGAGGCATTATTAAGGGGCATATGGAAACTTACAGAGAGCATGGATGTATTGATTATTATAACTTGTAGTGATGATTTTGCAGGTTATTCATAGGTCAAAACTTACCAAATTGTGCAAGTTAAATATGTATGTCAATTATAACTCAATAACTATTAAAAATGCAATTTTGGAAATATGACAAAATAGATAATTACAGGTTGCTATAGAAGTGCAGAGAAATGTCATATGGTCTTAATTCATGGGTCAATAGAGGCCTCCTGAAAAATGTCACCCAAGCTGACATGAAGCTGAGCTTGGAAGAAAGGAGCAGGATAGGAAGGACACTCATGTCACCCCCCCCTGACATCTAGAGCACCAACAGACCTTATCATCACTTGGAGCATTCTCTCTCTGGAGCTCACATTTCATCTCCACCATGATACTCTGAGCAGGGACTACTAATCTAATAGTATTGGGATGAGAGATAAAAAGGATTTGCCATTCCTGGAATAGGAATTATTCTGATAAAGAAGTTCAAGGACTTTAGAATATTCTGTTCAATTCTGATTCCCCTTTGCCCCATCACAAAACTGAGGTGGTTGACCACAGAGTCACAATTGTTTCCAGGAGCTTCTCTTCACAGACAACATGTTATTAGATGGGATTTCCTAGAGGAGCCTTAGGCAGGAATCCTCACAAAGGTCATTGATGGATGGTGTCCTCAAGGGATAGGGAGCAGAGAAGCAGGGTAGGGTAGGGAAAGCAGCTGAGCAAAGGCAGACCTCAGCTGGGGCCTTGTTTCTGTTTCACCCCATGGGACCTGTAACAAAACTGCACAGTAAAGTCCCTCTCACCTTTGCATCCTGGGTTAATCAGCCATTGGCTGAGGGCTGTGGACTGGGGCAGGGGGTCGGGTATGTTGGGAGGGACATGGGTCTAGAAGGGCAGTAACTTTCCCATCAAGATGGCAAAAGTAAGATATGTGAGCTGTTAGTAGCCAACACTCAGGGTGGCTGGAAAGGTGGATGTGGAATGGACTTTTACTATAGTAACTCACTTTTTTTCCCTTTCTTCTCATTTTCTGATCATTATTCTTTAGAACAGAGGTCCTAAATATAAATGCCTACAGGAAGAGGCATGTAAATGAATGAGATGTCTGTAGGTACAGAGAAATGTTTATCTAAGAAAACTACACATACATATATGAGTGCAATAATATAAAAGATGTACCTTGACATCAGAGAAATAGTAGGGAGAGGTACACAGACTCAAGAGCAACCTCAGTTCTGGCCTATGTTTTCAAGCAGGAATATGATTCCAAAATTGGTAAGTCTTCCAAATGTTTAAGAAAAGCCAATAATCTTAATTTTAATATAGAAGCTCCCCAATTTCTGACTGATGGCCCCAATTAAAATAATCATAACTTAGAAAACATTGTTCACAGGTCCAAGTTGGCCCACGGGTAACCAAAATGCAATGTCTACTTTAGGAAAATAATAAAAAACATTTACACTCCACACAATCTTTTCCATATTTTTGGAGCCCAAAATTAGTAAGTAGGCAGGAACAAACAGGTATCCCTATTCCACTGTATTATAGAAATCTAAAAATCAAATGTAATACGGAGACATATTAGGGAAAGACAAGACCCAAAGCAAACCAGAAACAAGGCACTGTCAGAATAAGGGAAATTCACAGAGCCATGCAATCTAACTTGTTGATGGGATATGAAACCTGTTTGGGAATCTGATTAAAGCCATAGACTCTGTCCTTGGAAACATGTACATAATATGTGGAAGTGCATACATGCAAGTTTACATGCAATCCCTGAGGGTGCATGGACCCTGTGGAGCCCATGGGTGGACCCCACCTTAAGAGTTCTTGACATGAGGTGGGGGAAGAAGAAAAGACAGAGAAAGATGCATCACACAGTCAACACAGAGGAAAGGAACAGCAGTTTTTTCCTCTTTCCGTCCCAAAAAAAGGTATGAACAGCTGATTTCAAAAATCTTCCAGCATGTAAGCACCCTTTGAAGGTATGTCCCAAATGGTGATGACATTGAGGAGTGAGGACATGAAGGCCCGTGGATGCTGCCTCAGGTGAGGCCTGGGGAGGGTGCCTCCAAAGAGGCCCAGCCTCCTCACCTCACAAGTCAAGAAAGGATATTCCAGGCTGGCATTTTAGTAATGTTCCACTTCCTTATTGCTTATTTTACTTCCAAAAATTAAAAAAGCCAATTCAAGTAAACTCTTTGTTAAGAGAGATTGTTACCAGAGAGGAGAAGGGAGTCCAGGCCAGCCCCAGCCATGTCTGTGATGTAACAGTGGTCATGGCTACTGCACAAGGTGCCACTAAGCCTGATTCCAAAATTTAGAGCCAGTGTGCACCTCCCTGGAGGCGAAGCTTTGAAGCACTACCTGATGAAAACTATGCCACTCACAGGCCATGACTTGATTTTTCTGTGCCTCAATTTTCAGCTCTGTAAAACAGAGCTACAGTGCCAAAGAACAACTACTACTTATTGAATGCAAGACATAGAGAGCCCTGGAAAAAAATGGGTTGTCTTCCCTCCATACCAAGGAATGTGCCCAGGCTTGGCTGAATCTTCTGGGAGAGTACTGCCTGTACTCCACAAGCAGGCTGCTGCAGGTAATGCTGGAAGAAACACCTCACACCACTCCCCTGCCTTTAAACAGTGGGAGGTAAAGACCTCCTTTTTTATTTTTAGAGGAACAGAATCTTCATCACTATTTGGTATGTCCTCGTTGAGCAGCAAACATATACATTTCCTTGGACTCTAATTGCGAGAGCAATTTTAAACTCTGTCGACATTGGCCTTATTAACCCAGATGGTGTTAATTTTGTATGGTTCTCTACTTAGCCTGCATTAAACAGGAGTTGATTCCTTATTCCCAATCTTACCACTGTCTGCGCTGAAGACATACTTTCTGCTAGTGACAACCTGTGTGGTATGTAGATGAGCTGGTGAAGATGAATTGAAATCCCTCAGGAGGTGGAATAATAAAGTTTAAAGAAGCCCATATCCCACACGTCTGCCTGTATCCAGAGGGCCAGAGCCATTAAGGAACACGCAATTCACACTGTTTCAATATTGCTGTGCTTCGAGATTGCTTCCCAGTAAATACAACTCCTGACAGTCACCTGTAATTGATTACCCTGCCTTGTCCAGCAGCTTCTATTGTTTTTATTTATAATGAAACTGAAAACTCGATTCTCAGCAACCTCCCTGGGCCTCATAGAAAATTAAAGTTTTTCTCCTATAAAATACTTTCTGCCCCAAAGTACAAAGGTTTGAATCAAGCCCAATTTGGTAACTGACTGGGAGACCTTTGGCTACATGCATTTTGACTGCCAATGAGGGAATGAAGATAAACTAACATTTCTTGAGCACTTACTATGTACAAGTTCCTGTTCCAGAGGCTTTATATATATGCAATCTTGTCCATTTTTATTCTTATAACCTCAGAGAAAGGTGTTGCCATCAACATCTTGCAGCACAATGAAAACTCAGAGAAGTTACGTATCATTGACCTAGTTAGAAAGAACACAAGTTTATGGGTAGGCTAAACCTTGGCTCTGCTTCTTCCTAGCTATGTGTAAAGCTGAGAGTCCATTTCCTCATGCCTAAAATGGAAAAATGGAATATGCATTATAGTAGGATTAGCTAGCTAATGAACGCAGAAGCAGTTAGCACATTGCCAGGCACATAAAAGTAGTTCCTTTCTAAAGCTCATGGGCTGGCAGGGTGGGGTAGGGGGCATGGGGTGATACAGAGGGTGAATGAACACACAGTACATGAGAGTTTGAAACCATTATGCAGAAAATTCTCATTCATGACTGGCTGAAAACATAAGATCTGGGCAGGTAGGGCCATTCTTCATTTTCCAGCTCCACTTTTGAGTATAATTTCCTCTCCTAGCCCTTTTTCAATATTCTTATGCTTCCCCTTTCCATCTCCTCTTCTGTGTTCTTCCACTTCCCGTCTTTTCCCCACCAAGGGCTTCCTCTTTCCAGATTGCCAACTGAATTCCTCCATTCAGGAACTCTGTCCCCAAAGCATCTTTGTGACAAAGTACAGTACAGACCTGAAGGACCTCTGGTATCATGACACCCATTAGAGGCAGCTGGGCCTTGTGGAAGGCTGAACCACAGTTACTTCTGTAGATTTATTGTCCAAACCCTTGGTAGCATTTTTGTTTCTCTGAATCCATTTCATTGCATGTGTATAATAGTCCATTTAAAGATGGACCCTACTGATTTGAGATAGCTACATGATCCCGCCTAGTCCATTCAAAGACCAGGAGGAAAGGAGCAGAGCTGATACCCTGAGAGCAGCCCATAATCACACATGTGACTTCTGGTTCTGCTCAATTACTGCAACACCTTGTTTCTCTGAGTATCGACATGCAATTTCCCATGCCTGTTTTCCTTTCTTGGTTGTTGTCTACTTATTGGCTGGAAAATCAATGTATGCACTCTACTCTTGCACCTCATGAATCTGAGAAAATTGAGGAAACTAACACGTCTGTGGCACAATTCCCTTAAACGCTGAAAGGCCTCGTTACAATCAAAGCACATTATTTACCGACCTTGTTTTCCATTCCTTCTCGAATGTAACAGTAAGAATGGTGGGAACATGTGGAGCGCTTGCTGGGTGTTAGACACTGTGCTAAGCTGTTTCACAACAACCTCGCAAAGCTGATATTATCCTCATTCTATAGATGAGGACACTGAGATCAACTAGCCTTTTCAAAAATAAATAAAAATTGAAAGGGAATGAAACGTCTTCTAAGGAGCAGATACATGAGGTATTGCAATGGAAAAGCCATGGGCCTCAGACCAAATAATCCTGAGTTTAAGTCCCAGGCACTCACCAACTGAGCACCCAAGGGAAGTTGCTTCACCTCCTGAAGCCCCCGTTTTCTCAGCTCTGAAGTGGGAATAATTAATTTTCTTGTACAGGGATTGCTGGAGGAGTCGTTGTGGTTGTAGGCAGATATAGAGAGTCTGGGCCACAAAAACCCTCCCCAAGTTTTCGTTACCCTCCCTCCCTTATGATTGCCAGGAGCGCATATAGAGAAAATGAGATGTTATACATGTTACCAGATTTTGGCCATGTTACCATATAACCCAGCCAGCTGGCCTTCCAGAGTAATGCTTCTGGCTGTGTGCTAACCAGTTTTGAAAATAGGCGTTTATTACCCAGACATCGTTCAGGGCCATTATAGTCACAAGGAGATCTATCTCAGTTCACAGACCACTGGCCCAAATAAGTATTAAAAGCTAATAAGAGTGTGTTTTGTCAATCTGTTGTCATGCATGAGCACTAAGTCTTTGCACTACAAATCTTGTAACTCATTTTTTCTAACTCATTACATATTTCTGCACTGGATTTTTAACTTACTTCTGTTGTGTTTCTGAAGTGAGTCAACTCCACTAACCCATGCAGTGGTTTGGGTTGTCTACAGAAGCCTAGCCACGCCATACACATCCTGCATTGAATTGATACCTGGGCTGCATCGGGAGTCCCAGGCAAACTCGCACCCTTGAAAATAATGGCTCAAAACAGGAATGCTGACACCACCTTAACTCAAACAGCACAAATGCAGGGCTGTAATTTTCTATGCTACTTAATCTCCTGATACAAAAACCTCTGTTGCTCAAGGGAATTCTTCATCCAGTCCAGAGGAAGAAAATATTCTCTCAAGGATGCAATAAGTTAACAAACCAAATTAGCATGTAGTAAGGTTTTGCAGCTCTTATCATCCATATTAACCTTAGAGCTCTCCAAGGCTAACATCTTTAGTTGTGCTGTTTTTTGCTTGCTGTCTCCATACCACTAACCTTGTTTCTCTATGGGGGAATTGAAAGCTCTGTTCTTTGCAAATCTCCCTCTGATTTCTGTTCTTTTTAGTGGAGCTAAGCCTTCGGTTTCCAAGGTCAAATGAGCTAAACCCCTTCTGAGAGGAGCTTACTTCTGACTGATACAATAAGGGGCTGCTCTTTTTAGCAGAACCTTGCACGGGCATCATTAAAACACGTCTCCATCATCTGAAAGGCAACTTTCTTCCCAGGTACAGTCGGGCACCTCAGAAGACACTATGGAGCAGCAGCGCCACCTGATGGCCGTCCCTGCAGAATTTTTACAGCGCAGTTGTCCTTGGGTCTTTGCTTTTGCGTTAGAAAATGAAGTCTGCTCAGTTTGGGACTTGTTCACCCACATGCAGGTTGAAAGCTGGAATATCTTTAATGTCCTTTCTTTTTAGCCCCCTGCCTAATGAGATGCTTATCTTTAGGGCCTAAATTTTGAGATGAAGGGGGAAATGGGAAAGCCAAAATTGGAAACGTACAAAATATTTCTTGTCAGTTCCCAATGGCATCTGCTCCAGGCCCCTGCGGGTGCTCCTGTTCAGCCTGAGAGTGTCATGGTGGCTGAACAGGGGCCTGTGTGCATAGCTGATACCACTGAATGTGGTCAGCTTCTGCCTCCTTATCAGAGCGGGAAAGCAATGGTCTAGCAAGTGATTTTTACCTGATGCAGAAAAGTCTTTTACCCCTCAAGTTGCAGGAAAGCTGCCTAATAAATATAACATCACAACAAAAATGACTCAAAATAGGAATTGCATGTAACATTACGGATGGCTTAGTGATCAAATGGACCAGTTGGCTGGTACTGCCAAGGAGGCCAAGGTCATGAGTCTAACCTCAAGAACAAGAGGAGAAAAGCTCTGTTCCATAGGGACATTTTGGGATGCAAGCTGCCTTCAAGTACATATGCTGTCCCATTTAATTCTACTAACTAATCAATAAAGTAGGCATCATTACCTCCATTTAAAGTCAAGGAAACTGGGGTTCCAGAGATAGAGCCCTTGCCCAAGGTAGCAAGCCAATAAGTGATCATCTTGGAATCCACAGCCACATCTGTCTGGATTCAAACCTTGTGTTCTCAACACCACACATACGCCTTTAGGCCCAGCTTATCTTCAAAATGGTTCCCCTAGTCAGAAGAAGAGCCACATGAGGAACAGTGGGGCATTTTTCAAATACACAGAAACAATTCCATGGGCCTGCTCCCAGGGGATAAACAACATCACCTTCATGCATGACAGAAAAAATGAATATATATCAGCCACAGCAAAGGAAGTTACAATGTGCCTTTCTCACAGTAAAAATTATGGTGTGTTCCAAACTCCTCAATGATGACATTGCTCCCTACCACCTCTCACTCAGTGAACCATATTATGTGATTCTCATATCCAGAAAAATAAGGAAAAAATTGTTCTACATCTCTCAAGGATTTGAGGGGAGTTATTGCTCTAGGAAGCTGTAAGTCAAGTATTTCTTGCAGACAATAAATGTAAACCCATTTGGAAATCAGATTGTCCCTACCACTTCACTGAAACAACTCTTTCAAGATCACCAAGGATCTCCACATGTCAATTCAGTTCTGTCCCAAAAAACTCAGAGAGAAGAAACAATACACCTGGATCACAATGGCCCTAGGCCTCCCCTCCCCTGCCTACTGGGGCAGTGAGCAATTTGTAACAGCAGGTCAGCCCTTGAATACCTCACTGTACCCTCTCTGTTACATTTTAGATATGTTCACAGCTTTCCATATTACAAAAAAATGCAAGTACAGTAGTCCCCCCTTGTCCACAGGGCATATGTTCCAAGTCCCACAATGGATGCCTAATACCACGCATAGTACTGAACCCTATATACACCATGATTTTTCCTATACGCACATAGGTATACATACCTATGATAAACTTTGACTTATAAATTAGGCAAGGTAAGAGATTAACAACAAAAACTAATAATAAATGAGAACAACTATAACAATCTACTGCAATGTAATACACTGTATGTGAATGTGGTCTCGATCTCTGTCTCAAAATATCTTTTTACTGTATTCACCCTTCTTCTTGTGATGATGTGAAATGATAAACTGTCCACATGGTGAGACGAAGGGAGGTGAATGACACAGGCATTCTGGTGCAGCAGGAAGCTACTGCTGGCAGAAGGAGGATCACCAGCTTTCAGAGCACAGTTGACTGTGAGTTAACTAAAAGCATGGAAAGAGAAACCATGAATAAGCAGGGACTACTGTATAAATTTTTAAATTGCATGCAGTAAAGGATGAGGATGAAAGTAAAATTCACCCATAACACCACCACTCCAAGATGACCATTGTTAATATTTTGATGTATTTTCTGTGTGTGTGTGTGTAAGTGAAAGAGAATATTTTCTGTTTTTCTGTTTGGGATTTTCCATATATATATGGAAAATATATACATACTCATACATATATACATATTCATACATTTTCATACATATATACATGTTCATATGATACATGTCATTATCATATATATTAACATGGAGAAAATGTTTTAATCTTAATGGCTACCACAATTCATGTCAAGAAAAGGAGACACTTGGAAATAAAACTGTTATGTGCCTGGGTAGGAAGTAAGCCCCTTCCTCTCCCTACTCAAACCAAGAACTAAGGGTTAGCTGGCACTAAGGCTTAGAAGAGGAAGGAAAACTAAAACAGAAGAAATTTAGAGCTTCTGAAGGCAATTCAGGAGGTAAGCAATGGCAGGAAAAGACGGACAGGGAACAGATCAAGGACTAGATGTGAGGACACAAAGCTACACCATACACCAAGACTGCAACACTTTCCCTCAAAGTCTAGTAAACTCATTGGCACTTTCATGAGTTTGGGCATTAATTAGATACAGAAATGAGGATTCCACATAGAATAGGATGTCGGTATCATGCAAAGAAGCTAGAACCTGAAGGACTGAAGTCAAGAAAACAAATACTGCTTGAGGTTTAGGAGAAGTTCAGAGGAGGCCTTAAGACTTCCTTGGTCTGCAGCACTGGGAAACTCACAGCAACTTAGTTCAGACCTCAAAAGATAGAGAAACCTAACTAACATCTGAGTTACACATGGCTGAAGTTATTTAATTTTTGCAGGTTTTATGTGCTCTCATCCCCCAGGGTGCAGTGGGTGACTGCTACTTGACCACCTGCCTTCACAAGCCTTCCCAGGAGATTCTAAAGACCATCCACCTTGCTCCTCTGTCCTGCATAGAGATCTGACGGCTCTGGCCTAGAATCGGGGCTGCAGTGGGTCTGGGAGAAATGATGGCTGGGCTTGCGCAAAGCAGCAAGCTGTGGAGAGGGAGACTTCTTTGCTGAAGTCCTCTGACAGCTAATGTACCTTCAGCTGGAGCTGCTGACAGGGAAAGTTTTCCCAAATGTGGAAATATTTATTATGTTACATATAGTAGATAGATGAGTGTACTATGTGTAGAACTGGGAATCCATCTATCAGAATCTCAGGAGAGATTCTTTTCCCAAGAGCTAAATAATACCCACCTCTCCATAGGTGTCAGACAAGTCATTAACAAGTACAGCTGATGTTAAGGGTCTAGGGCCTCTTGTAATATTTCAGATGAGAGAGATTAACAGCTTGACTTAGGATGTGCTAAAGAAAAAAAAAGAGGTGTATATAAAAGATGTTATGAAGGAAAACAGAACTTTGTGAATGACCGTTTGTAGAATTATGGAAGAATGAGGAATTAAATATGACTTCATTTTCCCAGCCTGAGAGTTGAGTGTAAATAACAGAAGTAGTAGAGGAAGAGGGGTGATGGTTTGGATAGATGGAGTAATAAGTTTCTTTTATTATTGTTGAAGTTCCCAGTTAGAGATGTCAGGCCAGTGGAAATGGCCAGCAGCCAGATGGAGGTGTGGGACTGAAGCTGAAAAGAACAATCAGGTCCAACTGTAAGTTTGGAAAGCTTCCCCGTGGATCAACTGAAGTCAATAGCGTGGGGAAGCCCTCAAGGGGAGGAAGTGCTAAGTCTATATACTCCACAACTCATTTAGCTTGCTTGAGAATGAATCACTTTTCTCCTTTTCAAAAATCATTGTTAGCAAAAGGTATGGAGGGGCTTAAGAGATTTTCATTCCACTTTACATGAAGGCAGTCCAACTTCAATTCATGGATCTCTAAAGCACTTGATTCAGGGATGCAGACACTCTGACCAAAATTGCAGGTGGACCAAGGAAGAAATCTTTCCATTTAAAACCCTGGGCATGCTTTGGATCTTCTACAAAACAAAAACAAAAATAACAACAAAGTGCCATTCAGCAGAAGCTAAAAACATCACTTGGTGCCCTTGCTTCCTACCCCAACCTAAAGAAAGTATTTAGAATACTGGAGGAAACTTGTTTTTTAAGCAAATGAACCTTTCCAGAACCCCAGAGTCATCTCTCTTTGACCAACAAAAAAGGAGGTTAGGTAAAAGACACAGCAGAGATGGAAAGTCAAACATATTGGAGTGAAGCTGTGGAACTTACTGAGTGTCATGAGGCCTCTGAAAAGTAAATTCAGATTGTTTGCTTTTGGAGTTATGGGGGGAAAAACAACATTTATCTAAAAGCAATAGCATGGACATCACTGTCTAATGGTACCATTGATTCAATAATCATGCATATCAATGTTCTCAATGAATCTAATGAATGAATACATATTTACAAATGCCCTTTTGAACTTTCTTATTCCTTACAAAAATGGCTGGGTGCCCCTAAGTTATTTTACCATTAAATGCCTCTAAATATGGACCTCCTGAATCAGAATCCTTGGGATGCTTATTAAAAATAGCTACAGTACAAAGTTATGGGAACAGTGTAACTCACTAGGCTCTGTTTCTTAGACTGACTATATGTAATCTTAGGTCCAGAAAGATTTTGTAATCCTCCCGTTTTTCAGGGTGACTCTATTATGGGGTGAACCCTGTCCTTGAAGTTCAATAAATATTCTGTCTTTCAAGTGTATATATATATATATATATATATATATATATATATATATATACAAACAGGAAACAAAGACACTACATTTGGAAAGTTTCCTAAAGGATGATGCTGGTGGTGATAATAGTGGTGTGAATATGTGTGTATTTTCATTGTTATTTTTTAATCAAGTACCTTTATCATTTTATTTTTATTAGAATTACTGGAAAAGAGCAAAAGAGGATAATTTGAAGTAAGGGACACAGAAGAACAAAGATGGATAAGCAGTTTAATTAAATATCCATCAGAATTAGACATTATCAAACCTATACAGAAAAAAAAACAGTGCAATGGAGTCCTCTTATCCTGGCCCCCACATATATACACTAGGTAGGTCTACAGAGGAATACCTGTTTCTATTCATTTCCAAATTTACAAAGCTCAGGGACCTTTTTTTAAATTTTATTTAAACCAAGACTTTTTCCAAATAAGGTGCTGTTCATAAAACTATTACCCTCCTACATCTATGTTCCCAGTGTCAGCAAGCCATACAGGCTGCTCTTTTCCAGAGCCGTCATTGTATTCTGTAATAAAGCACCCTTCCCTTTAGCTAAACTGAACATCAGAAATGCTTTCAAACTAAAGTTTTCAAAGAATCTAGACATTTTTTACCTTTATCTTCCTTCCTCCTCTTGATTGAAGCTCATTTTAAGCTTACAGAACAGTAACTATTATTTAAGTTCTCCTTCAAGGATTTTGGAAATTATTTTAAAAGACAGTGCCTGATTCTTAGAGTAATAATCCATGATGTCTCAGGACACTGGTGAAGCATCTGGGAGCCAAGAAAGGCCAGTGACCACACAGCAAATAGCCAACTGGGTCAGTATTAAAAACTCTGGGGTTTTCCATCAAAAGACTGCTGGAAAGACTGTATCCAGGATACTTTAGAAAATGATACTGTGTACAGCAGTAACCAGATCTAGAAGTTTGAGTCTCTTAACCCATTGGCAATAATATGGACCCAGCTGTCACAGAGGCTTCGTAATCTCTCTCATGCTTTCTTCCGAAACTGACCCTGTGAACTCAAAATGATTTATCAGATCTCTAAGAGTTGCTCATGTTGACTTTTTGTATGTATATTTAATTCTATAACAAAAATTTAGTACCTAATGATGTACCAGGCGCTGTGTTATGCTTTAGGCATTTAAATAAAAGAAACATGAATGATGCATCCTCAGGTAACTCACAGGTTAGTGGAGAAACTAGAAATCTTTATGTCATCTTCCAGTGCTCAGCTCAGGATTATCTCTCAGGAGTCTTCCTTGATCTATGCCGTGTGGTAAGCAGAATTCTAAGCTGGCCTCCAAGATCCCTGCACAGTGGACTATATACATTGCATAAGTGCCTCCTCTTGAAAGTGGGTAGGACACACTCATGGACCATGAATGCGATGGTATGTCACTCCTGTGATTAGGTTATATTAGTTGTTGAAGGTGAAGGGATTTTGAAGGTGTAATTAAGGTCCCAAATCA
Organism: Smutsia gigantea; assembly: GCA_032199065.1. NCBI lineage: Eukaryota > Metazoa > Chordata > Mammalia > Pholidota > Manidae > Smutsia > Smutsia gigantea. The sequence goes on along the minus strand of JAVSCE010008509.1, from coordinate 303,503 downwards.
GTTGACAATGAATTAATTAAAAGGGTGGGCCTGACATAATCAGATGCAACCCCTTAAAAATTAGGGCTAGGACATTTCTGGAGGGAGGTATTCTTCTGCTGGTCTTGAAGAAGTAAGCTACATGTTGTGTGAAGGCCACAAAGCAAGGAACTGTGAGTGGCCTCTAGAACCTGAGAGCAGCTCTGGGCTGACAACCAGCAAGATAAAAGACCTTAGTCCTACAACCACAAGAAACTAAATTTTGCTAAGAAGTACATGAACTTGAAAGAGGACCCTGAGCTCCGGAAAGATGCACAGCACATCCAGCATTTTGACTGCAGCCTTGGGATACCCTGAGCAGAGGATCTAGCTAAACCATGCTGAGACTTCTGACCCACAAAAACGTTGAAATAATAAATGTGTGTTGTCTTAAGCCACTAAGTTTTTGGTAACTTGTTACACAAAAATTAAAAAACTAGAGCAATGCCTAATTCTGATGCCCTGAACAAGAATGAAGATGAAGGAAGACCATGATGTGGAAGGCAGTGCATGCAGTGGAGAATATGCTCACTAGCTCTCAGGAGACCTGAATTCTGGTCCTGGCTCTGCACTAATTCAGTGTATAAAATGGAACAAATCATTTTATGCCTCTGGGTCCCACCCCATGTACTCATACATAAAATGAAGGAGGTGAACTAAATAAAGTCTGGGACCCCTCATCTCCAATATTCTTCAAGTCTATGACTCTATGTCCTCCCCATCGTGGGCCACCCACCTTCCATCCACAACAAGCTACCAAATGGTAACTTGCCCTTAGCTGCCCTGAGAAAGAGACACTCCTGAAGGACAAGCTTTTGAAAGAGTAGAGAGAACCCTGCTGTCTTCCCTCCTCTTCTAAATGCGGCAGCAGCATTAAAAGCAACAGCAGAGATAACTCCAAATCTTCAGAACTTAGAAAGACTCATCATAAAAATGCATGAGTCATGAAGACCTCAAAAGAGTCTCTCGTCTCCTACACATCCTTAGCTCTGCGTGTACCTCTTTTGAAATCAGGAGACACTGGTCACAACCTTCTTGCAATTGTTACCTTTATGTCTTAAATTATATAATAGCTACCATTTATTGAGCACCTGATGTTAAAGCACTATCTCAGGTACTTTCCTATATTACCAGTCAGGGAGGCTTGACCCCCTACTGAAGGTCACACAGTTAGTAAGTGGGGGTGAGAATTCTAAGCCAGGTGCACCTCAGGCTAAAGCTTGGCTTTTCGCTCTGCATGATACTTGTGCTAGTGTCATGGCACTTATGTGCTCTTATCCACTCAATAAACATTACATTACTGCTCATTCACATGTCACACCATAGATTGACCAATCATCTCAGTTTGCCAAAGACTGAGAGGATGCTGGACTTTGAATGTTAAAACTGAGAAAAATCCAAGGCAAACTGGGATGAGTCAGTCACTCTAGCACCTGTGCTCAGGGCTGTGGGTGTGGAACTGGAGCTCAGAGAACATCAGAGATATAAAGTGAAACCTTAAATCCAAAGCCTTCTCTGAGAGTCAAACACTATTTCTCTTCTTGGGCACCATCTCATGGGAGGGGCCCTAAGTAACCATCTGTCCATGCAGTCTCTTAAAAGAACCATGCCTGGGACTCTACATTACAGATCCACCTGTCTGCTGGGAAGTCTCCCAAAACCTGGGTACTAGGTTTTCTCAGTCATCTGCAGTCCTGCAGTCATTTAATCTAATATTCTACCTGAGATACGAGAGGGTGTGAAGCTTAACTATTCTCCCTTTAGCCACTGTTGCTCTTTGATCCATCTAATACCTAAATCCCCTGAGAACGACTTAAGACTTTTCAATGAGTTGTTGCTGTTCTGTTATCGTTCTCTAATCTGAGGCCCATTAAATCTCTTATCGACCTAATAGCAATATATCTACTCTAACACAGGGATCTTAGACTTCTCTTGGGACTTCATGACTCTATATATGCTGGGGACAACAAGAATAGGCAATAAGGCTATTGTCTGAGGAAACCCTTAATTTGTATACTCCTAATTGTATGCTTAATTTAAACTGTATACTCTTAATCATGTGAAACAGGATCCTGGTTCTCTCTGCTTCTAATTGGAATTGACCATAGGGGTCCAGGGTTAAGATGGGCTGGACTCTAGGGCCTTCAGCCATGGTGAACTATGAAGCCAGCACCTCCCAGTGATCGGACATATTTCCAGCTTCAGGCGCAGCCTCTCCAGGCAGCTGAATCTCTTGACTCCTTTTTACCAGAAGGACGAGCTAAATGTTGAACAGAGCCAAAACCAGGATGCCCCTTTTGGCCTAGAAGCCTGAACATTCAAGTGAACGGTATGCTAACTTCCTAGGTGACCCCAGCTGGAGGCTGACGGTCCATTCTGGAGTGGTTTACACTGAGGTTTAGCCTGTTCAAAGGAAATGAGTCGCTTCAGCCACAGAAAAGTGCTGCCATGCACTCTGGGTGACGGACGCCTTCTGCTCCAGCCCACCTATGCCAAGACCACCAGTTCCTGGCTTTAACATCTCTAACAAATAGCACCCCTTTTCCTCATCCAACCATTGAATAAGTTGAAAAATAAGACAAAGGAATGGCAGATTGAGGTTCGAAATACTATTTTTATTATCAATAAAGGTTAAATTACTTAGTGAGAGAAGCACAGATGCCAGAAAGTGAAATACAGAATTAGGCAGATTTGCACACCCCTTACAAAAGAGAATTCATATTCTCTGCACCCAGGCTTTGTGGTGGTGATGAGGGGGAGATGGGAGTTAGGGAAGTAAGGAGAGCTGGGCTGCCTGCATCCTGCTTGTTCTTCCCAAAGTTACCGATCAGATAGTTCACTCCCTTCCCACACCTCCAGGAATAAAGGGGCTGAAGAGTGGGCAGGAGTTAGACTGACTTCCCTCCACCTGCAGGAAATATCACATGGGGCTACTAAGTCCCAGGTAAGAGGTGCTCTTGCTCCAATGAGGCTGGAACACTAAACAGGATTTTTTTTGTGTACCAGAAAAAAAGTTAAAAAGTCAAGCTGAACTGGATGGTAAACAGTGTTAAGTGCTCAAGAAAGAAAAAGGAGCAAAGGGCAAGGACTCCGGGCAGGCCTCTCAGAAACTGGGAGGGGCTGCAGGCAGAATGATAGGGTTGAGAATAATCTGCATAGCAAAAAAGCAAGGGACGTTGTTGCTGATAAAAGGAAGAAGCCAACCAGGACAGACAGACAAGAGCAGCATGTAGAGTCCCACTTCAGATAGGTGGGAGGTGGAGGCCACCACGAGTCTGAGCAGCTGAGGGCCTCAGGCAGGAAGCCTTAGGGGTTCCTCAGCTGGAAGTCGTAGGCTTAAACTGGTCTGAATGCATTTGAAAACCAAAATTCCAACTACTTAAAATGTTTGATTAAATACATAATCATATTTTTTATCCTGCGTAGAGTTTTCATATCTATGCACATCAAAACTGTGACTGTGTGTAAAAGGCAAAAAACTGCTAGGAAAAACAGTTGTTACAAGACATTTCTATTTTCCAAGGAAAATTCGGGACAGAGCAAAGCTTTGAGACTTGCTTTGGCGGGCAGCACAAAGCCACCAGTGGTATTTGCTGGGTGCTCCTTGAGGAATATCCCTCTGGCAGATTTTCAGAGTGGCTCTGACAAGGACAGTCAGGAGCAGAGAGAGCTGTCTGCCGAGATAATCAAAGATGCTCTCTGACTACAAGGCTCCTGAGAATCCCTCAGGAGGTCCTTAAAGTTTGGCCAAAATCTCACAGGAACAGGTAATGGGCAAAATTTTAGAGAAAATCCTGAGGCATCAAGTATTTTTTAAATTCTACCTTCTTTAGTCAGTTTTATGGGACCTTTTTCAAATTGGAGTAACTCCACCCTCTTCCTCTAACTGAAGCAATACTGTGAGAGAGAGGAATTAGCCCTTGGAAGTCTTGATTGCTCCTGTCACCCTGCAGCTATTCCCTCCTCCAACGCCTCTCCCTTCAGGGATGTAGAATAATCCCACCTTTCCACCATTTCTGCCTTTCAAAACTTAACCTCAGAGAGGTCCGACTTCACTGTAGCTTAGATGATTCTCAAGTCATTTGCATTTGATACTTTGAACTCTTGATGGATGAGGACGAAGGCTTTTTCCCCTTGAAAGAATTGGAGCCCCTGGGAAGCTGGAGAGAGGAAGGTGTCTGTAAAGAGCTTTCCAGAACTCAGAGATTCCCCCACAGACAATAAGGTCCTGACCCCACCTCCAGCCTCCATCACTCCCTGTTATGCACATGGCTTTGCAGGCACCTGTTCCTTCCAAACCAATGAGGTTTTGTCACCCAGAAGCTGCTTTACAGACACCTTCCTCTCTCCAGCTTCCCAGGGGCTCCAATTCTTTCTTCAGCCCTAGGACAGGAATGCCTGCCTCCGATATGGAAATTTCATCCCACCAGAGGTGTAAGACATTCCTGGACCTTTTGCTTTTATCTTCTCCTCACAGTCTGCATGAATGCCTGAGGATACCTCTGCGCTGCAGGGCTGTGCTGAGCAATAGGGCCTCACCTTTGTCTGTTAGAAGTGAGATCACAGAGGTGGGAGAGGATGAGGAGGATGTGCTCTTCCCAGGGCCAGTCTCATTCATTTAGTCAATCAACAAATCTAGTACAGCTCTTACCTAGATGGGGTATAAAATACGATACCCACCTTAAAGACCTTTGGATACCAGAATTTCAATATATATTAGGAAGCACCTGGGACACCCTCTGCCCAAATTCCTACTTATAACAGAAATCATCTAACAGGAGTTGGCATAGAAGAAGCCCATTTCCCCCATGGACAGTGCCACCTCTTAGAAATTATTTTTCTACAGTGAACCAAAAGCTGTCCATGTGTCAGTCTATTTCTAATGTCCAGAGACAAACGCCTATGCTTCATGGAATCCTTCAAATGTTTACATCATTCCTTCTTGATTGTTCTCACAGGGAACATCAACACCTGATGGTTGTGATTCACTCATTCCTTGCTAAGAACTATTTCTGGGCTCTTTCCCATCCTAGTTGCAACACTGGGGACATGCTCTGGTGTCTAGGGTCCCCTGAGAATCGACCCACTCTGTAGACAATGCTTCAGAAGCAGGGTATCCCTCCCAGGGCACCGGGGAGCTTATTCTATCACTGAGCTGCTTCTCTCCCTGTGGCCAAGAAAGAGGGATATAAAGGACTAAGAGAGGCAGGGCTGTACCCTGGATCAGTTAACAAGGACTCTGGACTCGGACTGACCAGGGTTCTAATGAAGACTTTGTCAGTTACCAGCTGTGTGACCTTGAACAACTTACAGAACCTCTCTAGACCCAACTGATCAAGTGTGAAATGGGGATAATAATGCTTTCTTTATCAGGTTATTGTGAAAATTATGCGATACTACATGTCAAAAGCATCATACAAATTCAGAGAATGGTTTGGGGGAGCTTTTATTGTTGTTAGTACTATACAAGGGCCCAAAGGCCAATTTGAACTGGGAAAAAAAAAGTCCAGATTAATCTTAATGGTTTGCTATTGGTCTTTTCCTTCCAGCAGAGTCCCAGCCATCTGGATTTAAAGCTGTTCTCTCTGTTCCCCTGCTGGTGAGAAAGGAAAATAAGCACCATTTGCTTGGCTTGTTAGATTTATATCCTTGGGAGAGCTCAGTGCCTGCCAGGAATGGGCCTGCTTCTCTGCCAGTTAGAGACTTCATCTACCCCAGGATTCCAGCTGTGCTTACAGGAGAACTGGGGTCAGACATGATGCAGAGAATAGCAGGACCAAACCTCAATGTGTCACCTCCTGCTGTTCCATATTCATAGCCCTGTGGTCCCATGTCCTCTTATATTCATAGATGAGGTCACATCACAGCCTATCCCATTAGTAACAATGGAATTCCCACTTACCCTAGTCTGCAAGCCTCTGCTAAACACACAAATGTCAGAGGTAATGCCAGAAATTGTTTCCTGGAGTTAGTGGCAGCCACTAAAACAGTGGGAAACATCACAGCTAGATTTCCCCCTTGTCCTAAAGAGACCTATTCCCTGAGACTTTAGGCCCTCCTGAATTTGGGGCAAGATGCAAAGGGCTAATAAACATAAAGAACTCCTGCAGGTCTATCTACCCACCCCTCCATCCATCCAGTCACACTAGCAGGAAATTGCTAGCCCTCATGTCAGTCCCTGGCGAAGAGGTGAGTGCCAGAAGAGAGGTCCTGTGTTGTCTTCACAAGGCCTGCCCACTGTTTTCCTCTGGGTCCCCTTCTCTCAAATATGGACATTGTGGAGTTGAAGTGACTGATTCTGTGTCCCTGACAGGCAGCCCTAACTTGTAAACCAGACTCTGATTCTATGCCAATATATGTTTATTTACCTTTTATTTCCCCACGCCCCCCCACCCCACCCCACCACCATTAAATCTCAGCTGTGACCCAGTCTTCGATCTTGCCTGGTTTGTTATGAGAAGGAGCATTTGTGCCACCCACTGGCCTGAGACCCTACAGGAGGTGTCAGAGCCCCAGAAGGACCCAGAAGGAGCGGAAGGACCCCAGAGAGCCAAGACTCTGGTTTTGTCTAGAAGTGACAGCCCTGTCGCCTGGTTGTTGCTGCTTTCCTTTCTTGTTCTCAAACTTGTCTGCACCTTTAGTTTGGGGAAGACAGATGACATTTGTCCCTTGGAAACCTTTTGGTTTCTTATGAATAAATTATTTTGGAGGAAATTTTCATCCCAGAGGGAGAGTGATCCCCGTTTCCCTTCCTTCACCTTGGAACAAACCCCAAGCCTCCCTCCCCACTCACTGCCTCCCTCTCCAGGCTCCCTTTCTCTGCCTCAGGTCAGGCCTTTGTATTTCACACCTGGTTTTCTTGTCAAGGCTCCTAACAGCATTCTCAGCCTCTGCCCTAGACACAGCGACCCACTGCCCATGCTGTTAGGTGGGCTGGTGCCAGAGTGGTCCCAGATAAAGTCTGAGTGCTTTCTCAAGGTACATGAGGCCCTGTGTGCAAAGCACCAGGAGCTGCTCTCATTTCTGCTTTCTCTCTCCTGCTGTCAGATTCAGCTTCCCAGAGCTTGCCACTCCACCGTGCCAACCAGTCCTGGACTAACTAAAATCTCAGTCCTGACCTAACGAAAAAAACCTCGCCATGGGCCTCCTCTCTCACTCTTCCGGACTTCCTGGGGCGCTCACCAAGTCATGGCTCATGTTTTCACAGTGTGATCCAATAGCCTAGCAGGATATGGACATCCAGCCATACATGGTCCATGCTCCCTGGCTTCACATTTCCCACAGAAGGTCTACTATTCCACTCCCTGGCACTCACTCTGGCCTCCTGCCTACCATTGATCTTGGTGCCATCTGTGATTTTCTCTATCAGATGACAAGGCTTCTTGGGGCAAGGCTAAGAATGAAAGAGGAGAGGAGAGGAGAAAAGAGGAAAGGAGAGGAGAGAAGGAGAGGAAAGGAGAGAGGTTTTCCTTAAAGGAGACAAAGGAGACCAGCTCCTGTTTCTGAAACATTTCCCACTTGGAAGAACAGTATACACCACCCAGGATCCCGAAGGAATCCCAGGCCCTAGGAGATCAGATGAAGAAGGAGAGCTTCAGGATTGTAAACAAGACAGCCTGGCCATAGTCTTGCTCTACCATGAGATAGGGATGCTTGCTGATTATTTCCATTTTCCCTAAACCTGAGCAATCCGTATTCCAGTCTCTGATGCTCTTGGCAGGGGCCTTGACTCCGTGGCACCTTCACCCCACTCACCACTCTCAATTCCTCTCCCACCCTTTCTCCCTAGGTCACTCAGCCTCTGACACCTCTAGGGTGCTTCCTCCTAGGAAAACACACATCTCCACCATCTCATTCTCCAAAACCCAAGTCAAATTATATCCCAGTACATTAGACTTCGGCCAGTGTCCCCTAAGACACATTTTTGAATCAGAAAACACAAAAGATGCCAGTCCCTGCTGTGGCTATCAGGCTGGCACCAAAGCCTGGCAGAGGGAAGCAGCTGGTGGGCTAGGAGTTGGGGGATGGCTTGCCTGAGGCCCAATACAACAAGAGAAATCTTTTTTATTTTTCCTTTTTTTCTTACTAAACTTCAGTTTCTTTTTTAAAATGAAGGTATTAAACTAGATGATGTCTATTTACCCTACCTCTCTCTCCAAATGGGCACACATATAGAGGGGCAGGGAGCCATCTAAGGGAATGTGCACTCAGATGTGTGCATGCTGTGTACTGGCAAAGGCCTCCTACACAGGGGACATGGGAGGAGCAGCTCGCAGATGTCAGGCCCTGGGCACTCTGTAGGTTCTGTGTTGCCTCAGGCATATTTTATGCCCTCAGGAAAACAGTCCTCACCACCCTGGCCCCCATGCTTCTCTTCACCTCATGTCTGGGGCCTGAGTTCTTACCAAATCCCTCTTCCCAAATATGCGTCAACACAGCCATACCCACTTACACCTGCTTTAGTGATCAGTGTTAACCTTCAGGGAAGCTTCTCTCACCTCTTCTTCAGATGCTTCTACTTTAACAACACTTTCTGGCTGGACGGGGAACCGGCCTTTCTTAGCGAGGTTCCTTAAGGCCTAGTCTTGTCCTGGAGCTGTATTCTTTTAGCTCAGAGATATATCTGACAGTGACCCTCAACTGGGATAATCAAATTTCCAGAATCTTTGTAAGAATCGTCACTTATATCAACCAGTGATAGATAGCCTTCAATCTCGGTGCATTCTCCAAGTCCAATACTCCAACCTTATTCACGATACTGTCCCCAGATAGAGCTGCCATCCAGCAGATGCTGGTATTCTCATGGGCGTCTCCAAGAACAAGAACACTTCTTCCCTCTAGAAAGCTGCTCCTTGACCCACATTCACTGTCTTTTTGCTGCAATTGCATTTAAACACAAATATTTTCTTGGCTTTCCAAGAGATTTTGTATTTAACTCTCTAGAATTCCTAGAATTCCCCCAATAACTGATCCCAGCCTCTTTCAAAAGAGAAGAGCACAGAGTTACTGAACAGAGTAAACAAAATCTCAATTAGATTGTCCTGATTAGGGAATAAGAATCACTAAAAGCCATTATTCACATATTCAATTCCCACTTTCTCCTCAGCATTGTCAAAAAAAAAATTCTCTAGTTGCACAGACTCTAGAGAACATTAAAAAGATAATAAAGAAAATCACCTACATTCCCATCACACTCACAAAGTTTCTGTTTTCATTTTTTTAATCCTTGCCCATACATGAAAATAAATGCTACGCTCTTGGACGTGCTTTGATACAATATTTGTAGGTTTTCTCTCATTTTTGGTTACACATATTTTTCCACTATTGCTACAAAGTCTTCAGTTATAACTCCTAATGGTTACAGAACAGTCCATTGATTTGATGAGCTTAACTTATTTCATGCTTTCCTAATACTGGACTTTTAGGCAATTTTCAGATTTTCTCCAAAACAGATAATATTGCAATGAATATCATGGTGCATAAAACTCTGCTCCTTTATCAGATTATTTCTTTAAAAGCAATTCCCAGGAGTGAAATCCTTGTATCAAAGCATAAACCTTTTACAGCTCTTAAAATATTTTGTCCTATCCCTTTCCAATCAGCAATATTTTTGTCCCCTAACATTGCAATTTATAAGCACAGAGCTGGGGTAATGTCTATGTGTGAACTCTTAAAGCAGATGAAACAATTTTTCCTTTCTCCAAAGTTGTAACCAAAGAGTCAAACCCAAGCTCTACACTAAGGCATTTTCAAATAATTTCCTCGGTTTCTTTGCTACCCTTACTGATGCCAGATAATGCCCTTCTCACGTTACACCTCATACAGACCTACTCTAGTCATTTCTACACTCTCCCTCCATGCTCCAGCCTCAGGAAGGTCGGCACTCTATTCGCCTGCCACGGGCTGGATCGCTCTGACCGGCACTCTGACGGGAGTCTTTCTAGGTCTGAGACTCTTTTGGGCTGACTTGTCATGCTGCCAGTGTTTGCTTTCTTAGCATCAGCAAATTCCTCTCCTCCGCGGTCCACACCAAGCTTCTTTTTCCAAAAGAATGTGATGCCGCAACAACTCCATCACCTTCTCAGGCCCCTGCTGTCCTGAAATGGAACTGCTCTCTACTAGCTGCTCCAGCTTCTTCAAGTCCTAGTGCTTCCCCATCATTATTTCACAGTTTTAACACCTAGAAGAAAATGAGGCCTTGCCAAAGGAAACAGAGGAGGAGACTGGATGTTTTATTCAAACCCTCACTGAAAGCATAAAGCAAGAAAGGTCTGAGAGGAACAAAAAAACAAGACTGGTATCCTCCCAAGCCCCCAGCCAGGAAAAAGAAATGAGTTGTCTTCCTTTAGCAAAATTGGTACGTATAAATATTAAGTTTATGCTTAATAAATGTATGTTCACATGCAGCTAAGGAAACCAGTAAGAGAGGCCACAAGTCCTCAAAACCAGACAGCCCTGGAGAACTGGCTGAAAATATCAAGGTCACCTAAACTGAGATTCTCCACAAATATCCTACCCTCATATCCTAACTGATAGACACTCACAAAATCAAAAGCTTGCTGTGGTGTGGAAGAAGAGGTTTGTCAGCTCCAGTCACAACCCAGTGCTTAGGCAGTACTCAGGATGAAGCCAAAGTCAAAATACTTCTAGATGATTCTGTGTCATGCTCAACACAGCACTTAACCCTCACACCTCTGGATTACAGTTACCCTGACTGATTTAAAAAAGGAAAAGAAAGAAACCCCAATGTTTATCTCTAAGTTTTTCTTTCCAACTCAAGCATGTTAAAAATAATCTTTTGTCTTCTTCAGTAGGATTTGACTAGAATTTGGATTAAACACACAGAAATGCATGTGCTGGGACTTGGGAGCAGGGTAAGAAGACACAAATGCAGACCTACTAAAGAGAGCAATTCCCACTTAGGCATTTCCTTCTGTCCTCTAGCATTTAGTTAACAATTGCTAGTCACTGGACAAAGATACAAGGTCAAGGTCAAATCTCTGCCCTCTCTTAGCATGAGGTTCAGCTCCCCTGATGTTACAGATAGACACTGATCCCTTTAATTGAAAACCTATAGAATTTCCACTTAAAGTCTAGTCTAGAAACTTGCAGCACAATTTGAGGAGTTTCAGAAATTTACAAGTCAGTTTTGGTAGAAGAGTAAGTGAGGAAGTAAAGGCAGAAGAAATGGGAGAGAAGGGAAGCAGCATTACTCCTTACTATGTATCAAGCATTCTCACCTTTATTATCTCACTAAAAGGAAGGTGTTATTTTCATCAGTAGCAAATAAGGAAACCAAAACAGAGAGGATGAGCTGTTAAAACCATGCAGGAATAGGTGGCCACATTTGAACTTGGGGTTGGTACTCCCCCCCGTTGCACACAGCTGGTTCATAGACCAGAAGTACAGGGAAGTCAACTTGTGAGGTAAGCACAGGAATTCTAGAACATAAACTCCAAAGAAGAATGAAAGTGTCATAAGAGTAGGGGCCACACACATATGCTCAATAAATGTTAGCTATTATTATTAATATATTGATTTAGTAAATGAATAAATTTTCTGACCCCTAATTAACTTCACCCCATTGTAATAATAACTACTGTTTATTTCATGTTTACTCTGTGTCAGGTACAATGGTAGGTGATTTAAATGGTTATCTCATTTAAGTTCCACAACATTTCTCTGAGGTAGAATTTATTTTCCCCATTTTACAAATGAGGAAACAGAGGCTCAGAAAGAGGAAAAACTTGACCAAAGATAAAAAAAAAAAACATGATGGAACTAGACTTCAAACCCAGACTTCCGCCCTCAAGGTCTAAGCTCTTATTCATTCCACTGTCCCGCCCCCCTCTTCCATCCCTCGTAGAACTTCGTTTATGATCCAAACATCAGAACAGATGATGTGGTTTAAAAGAGAGAGAGAGAGAGAGGAGGATGGGGTGAATGTTTTCATATAAAGTGGTCCTCACAACGAAGTTGCTCTCTAAAGGATCTTAGAGATAGAGAACAGAGATTGACTTTGAGACAGGCAGACTGACTAGCCCACTTGGGGTTCAGGCATGTTAGTATTGATTACAGTGCAAACCTGAGCTTCTTTGGGATCCTGGGGTGCACTTCAAAGGCACTTGGAAAGCTTGCAGCCCAGTCAGAGATGGACAGGAACTTCCCAAATCTGAAGTTAGGAAGCAGGATGATTTCAAAAGCATGAGGCTCTCATGGAAGTGTAAAAGATGACCCCTTAGTCTCAAAAAAAAAATAAATAAAGTCTGAGTTGCATTGGCCAGACAGTTTCAGAACTGATGGCCTTAAAGCATAAGAATATCAAGTACCCAGAAAGGCAGCCTGGAAGTGAGAAATACTTCCATTCAGGGAAGACGGCGAGAGAGAAAGACTGGCGGACAGGCGGTCTGTGTTCTCAGGCAGGAACCATCTATACCTGTCCCATAGTCTGGATGTCAAATCTAAACATCTGCCTCCCCCAACCAAAGCCTGAGCCAACAGAACAGGAAGAACATTCCAAAAGGGACAGGGTGCAGATTAAATGTACAGTCCTACTAGAGCACCACTACAGGGCTCGCTGGCGCCCAGCCAGGGCAGGGAAGCTGGGCTGAGGGAGAGATGTGATAGCAGTGTCACTATCATCTGGCAAGAACAGGGAACTGGAAAAGTAGTATCAGAGAAAGGACAGAGAGCAATGTCACAGAAGTGCCTCTGCCAGGTGGTGTCCTTGGGGAAGGGGGACAAGCCAAAATACAAAAGGGAAAATGTTACAGCTTAACGCCAGCTTCCCTCCAGCCACAAAGTCACATCATCCCACCAAAGAAGGCTGTAGATGCATAAAGTTTAGTTCAGTAGTTCCCTACTTCAATAGCAAGCTGAGGCATTTGACTAAAATATATAGATGTATATGCTAAAAAATGTAGCATGCCATGACATTTAAATTTATTAGCTGACAAACACTGTGTTGTACCATCTGCTACTCTGTACTAAACTTCCTGTAACTAAAGATGCACAAACCCTAGAGAATAAGCATTAGGTAAAACAGATTCATTTTTATATAATTGAACATAATTGTGCATGTAATGTTTTAACGTAATATTACTCAACAGCTGTGCAAATAATGGAGGGTTATTCACCATAGACCATATGCTGGCAATGAGATATGAAGGCAGCACTAACCGACCAGTGAACCTACAGCCTCACTGGGATGCCATGATGGCTTGCTTTAGAAAAGAGTTCAGGTTACAAGCAGAATGGAATCAGAGCACCACAGAATTCAAAAGCAAAGGGACAATATTATCCCCTGCCCTCCTCTGCAGAGAGAGAGGGCAGTGCCCTCCTCTGCAGAGAGAGAGGGCAGTGCCCTCCTCTGCAGAGAGAGAGGGCAGTGCCGCCCTCTGCTCTTCCCAAGATTAGCTTTCTCTGCAGATTAGCCTCTCTTCCTTACCACAGTTTTTATGATGCTTTCAATATTTTTCTTTTACAACCACATATTGACAAGCCACAAGTGGACACATCTTCTCTTGCTTCACATTCTGTCTTAAAATAACATGGAAAGTGAGCTCTAGAAACAGAATTTCAAATCCCTAAACAAGTCATTTAGCGTCTCATTAACCTTTTCCAAGTATCTTCATGTAAATCATAAATTGTCCCCATTATATGGGTAGATTTTATTATTCCAATGTTAGAGATGAGAAAACTGAGTCTTAGTGTTTCAGCCGATCATCAAGTGTTTGTTGAGTACCCAGTATGGGCCAAATTCACATAAGTCATTTGCCTACAGTGGTACAAACACATAATGGCAAAGCTAAAGATCAGGACATAACACTTTGCTCTTTGCTTTGGTTCCTCACTGCTAGAAGGCTTTGGACAAGCTTGCTTATATGTCTATGATTCATTTATGAAAGAGGAACAAAAAAAATCAACTAATTGGACTGTATCTACACATACTCCTTTGATTAGATATTAAAAATTTTAACAACTGACCAAACTCAGTCCATAAATATCAAGTCAATATATTCCATTTCATTGATTGTATTACATTCCAATCAATGTAGCTTTTGAGTCTATTAATTCTATTCCACCCTGACTTTTAATGCTTATAAGCATTTTTTTCAAACCCTCTTTGCCATAGTGGTCATACCTGCAAGCTAACTATTGTAAATTGCCTCAACATCCATAGTATAATGCATTTCACATTGTTCTACCTATAATATTAAAGCTTGGTCTCTTGGAAAATATTATAAGGGAATTTAACTATACATAAATATTAATAGGTGCAATAAAATAAGAACAGCATAAAAGTATTTCAGTACTAAAAGTTAAATATGTTGGAGCCTAAGGAGAATCTCTTACTCTTTTTCTTTCTGTAAATGACTTTAAACTCACACAAGATGATGAAATTATAAAATGAAAATAACAAAATATAAAAAAATATTTATTACAATATATTAAGAAGAGTTAGTGGCTCAGAAAGCTCCCAAATTACAAAGAAAAGTATAATATCCTAGAATGAAACAAGTCATTGCAACTGCTCAAATACCATTCTCCACCACAACTATAAGTGACTTTTTTACTAACACTGAGACAAATATAATAAACTCAAGCTATTTTAAGGTTGAGAGAAGGATATGAGAAAGAGTTACTGAAGCCAATAAATATCAAACTTGGAGCTGACATTTGGTCTCAAATCCCTAGTGTTTGCAAAAACTTTGACACAGGTGGTAAGTACGATCACCATATGTTCAAACCAGAGACATCTACAGAATCAGAATCAAGAGACTGTCAACTTAAATGCATGTTCTTTTTGGTAGGAAAAGTAGTTATTTTAAGTTATAGTTAGGATAATTTAGTTTAATCCCAATTTACTTGAAAAACTGGAGATTAACCCAATCTGTCAAATGCAGCTCTCATCACTGAGTCTCTTTTCTAAACACATTCCACAAGAATCTGTGCAATTTAGATGAGAGATTATGGTTAAAAATATAACTTTATTTAAATGAGAGATTTACAATCCCTTAATCTCTCAGATCTTCATGTTTCTTTTCATGAATTCAGGAAGTGGAAGTTGGGCTGTAGCTCTATAGCAATTCAACAATGATCTGAAAGCCATGAAAATCCAGATAGAATATAACCCTTCCAAGGTAGTTTTCATATCCACTTGGAAATGAATGCATTGGCTTTAAAAGTAAAATATTAGCCCCCTGCCTGATCAGTTTCAGGAGACACTGCTCTGGAAGCAAACAGCAAAGCCTATCAAATCAGCTTTCAGAAACACCCAAAACCTGACCACCTGTCTCTACCTCCACCACTACTGAACTGACCCAAATTACCGAAAGGATTAGATGCGATAGTGTCCTAGCTATTCTCCATGTTTCCATTATCATTTCCTGCAACTCATTCTTTATATAGAGTGCCAGAACGATCCTGGTTATAACATACATCTGGAGATGGCTGCCCAACCATGGCCTTCCGTGTCTCACTGTATTCCCCCCAGAGACAGTTGATTGGACACTTGATCCAAGTTGAGTCAATGAGATTCTATAGCCTTGGAATCTAGGTTAAAGAGTCATAGCCCCAAGTAATTCTCTGTTGATCACTTAATAAAAGATCTATACATTTGGTGACTATGGAAGCATTCATCTTCCACCATATGCACAGAAGAGAAAAAAAAGTCAACCTTTAGAAAGAAGATGCAACTCAAAGAGAAATAAAGACAAAAGTCCATGCTAAAAAAGAGAAGGCGAGATTGAAAGGGAGGCAGACAGACAGACAGACAGCAAGAGAATTAACTAGCACCTTGGCTCCTGGTGACTTGCCACCTGCTGATTCCAGGCAGTGGTTCTATACTCTATATCCTTGTAATAAATTCCCTTTACTTACCAACAGTGACTTCAAGCTCATCACTAGAGATGCAGAGACAAGAGCCTTCCTTAGACTTCACTAGCTTACACAATTGAGAAAAATCTAATCCCTAAAATAAATTCTTTATTCCACACCACTTACAGTTACTCTGCTTCCCTGATAAAATACCAAATGATACATAAAATATCTACAGTTAGACAACCTGTTTCCTGCACTTACTGGCTGTGTGGCCTAAGTGAAATCACTTCTCTAATCTTCAGTTTTGTTATCTGTAAAGTGGGGATAATAATTCCCTCCTTACAGGCCTCTTTAGAATATTGGAGGAGTTACATGTAACATGCTTAGATTATAACACTGTACCTTCATCATCATTATTGAAACAAGCCTGTATTATAAATCTACGATCTGTTACAAGTTGAACTTACTAATGAAAAGGTTTTAGTGCTAATAAATATGTACTTCTGGAGGACATACTCATATTAGAAAATAGAACTTAGGTGCTATTGTTTTTACTTTATCTTAACTCAGAGTCAACTATATGTTGGCAAGAGGTGAAACAACATTCCAATATAGTATCTTTTTAACATCTGAAAAGTCCTCTTTCTGGAGAATTAATATCCTAATGGTAACTATGCTCTGCTGTGATTTACAGTCTGGTTTTTTTTGTTGTTGTTAATTTTTCTCTTATCAGGACAGCACTGAGGCATCTGAACCAAAGGAGGCCAATGCAATAACAAAAAGCACTGATATGTCACTCTTGAGTGTAAAGTAACAGCAGTGAGCACAGTGTTTAGTGGGTTCAGTCAAAGGGCAATGTTTGATGCAGGAAATGTGCTAATTGGTGCTCAAAACTTTGGTGTTGGTGCCAGATGGACCAGTGGTCTTAGACATCGCCTCTGAGGGATCTTGTGTTGCTCCAACCAGCTAGGCAACGTTTGACAGTCCCTTTTTGAAGAGTGCACCTTGGGAATAGCTGCAACTCCAATGAGGATGTCCTCTATATTTAAACTTATGAGTTTCACTTTCCTAACCTGACAAAAGGTTCTGCGCTGGAAGACACACGGATGCAGTAAGATTACACAGGGACCATCAGAGAGACAAGACTGTCTGCTCTTATTAGATTTGATGGCTAGGGAAGACATATGCTGCTCATCTATAAAAGCTATGAGGACAAGAAAGTTTTAAATTGGGTGAAGCTGACTTAAGGCAGAATTTGAGATGCCAGTTGCTTCAGAAATGAAATTAAGCCAACATTCCCTCCAAAAGCCTCTCTGGAAAAGAAGGAGGGCAGTTACCCAAACCACAGAGACGCACACAGTATCATATCTGAGGACCATGCAGGGAGCAGAACCCAACGTGAAAAGAAGGGTCAGAAACACAGAGTGAGGAGGGTGAGCAAAAAGCGAAGCCTGCATTCCCCGAAGGGGCACGGGGGTTGCCCCACCTATGGCAAAGCCACCCAGCCACCTCAGACAGAATCTCGATGAAGGGGCATAATGTGCTGCTGCTGCAAAGACAAAATTGAATAAATCAGGGATTATTTACTTAATATTTTCTAGGGTCCTACTATGAGTTCAGCTCCAAGTTCAGCCTTCTTCAGACCAATGATTACGACTCCCATATAAGTAGTGTGTACCAGAGGGATCCAAATTAAGGGTCAAAATTTTGCTCAAAGTTGGAACTTTGAATCTGTTCTGGCAAAAATAAGTTGAAGATTCTAGAACTTTGTGCCTTGGAACATAAAAAGGCTAATTGAGATCTGAAGGCACAAAGGCAAAGTTTTATAAATATACCATTTCTGTAATAAGAACTCAGTCTGGCCCTCGTCATCATTTTTTTTCAAACAATCTATATTACAGATCTACTATGAGTTGATTCAATCTATATGAGTTGAACTTACTAATGAGAAGTTTTAAACACTACTATGTTCTTCTGGAGAATATAGTAGAAAACAGAATTTAGGTACTACTGTGTTTGATTTATTCTAATACAGTCAGCCATATCCTGGCAAGAGGTGGTAAAACCTTCCAACATCTTTTTAACACTTGAAATGTGTTACTGGCTGCCTTTAGGTAGACTTTTATCACTGAGGATCTCTAATGCTAGTGGAGACTTTAGCTGGAGAAGCTGGTTCCTAGCTACCTTCTCTCCAGTTCATATCAGCCATTCACAGCACTGATTGAGCTTTCTCGGTACCTCACCAATGTGGTGCCCCCTTGAGCAGTCAGTTCTGTGTTCATTGCCTCCAAAGAGACAGGTATCTAGGGCTGAACTGTATGAACTTGAACCAGCTAAGACTTGAACTGTTTCAGAACACTGAAAAAACACTTTGGTACTATAAGCACACATCAAATGGAAACAGCAGTGCAACATGATGGAACTAAAGAATTTCTCCATGATCTATGACAAAATGGATTATGCTAAGTACACAGATCTTTTCCCATATCTTTGGTGTAATCTTAAAGGGGATCCATTTACCTGTAAGGCTTGTCTCCTAAAATGTCCACTCTGTTTAAAAAAAATAAAGTTTATGTTTAGTTCAGATATCATCATTGCTGAAATGTTTTTAAAAATAATTGTCTCTCCATCCTAAACCAACTGCTATTAATGGTTTTATGTATTTCTTTATGATGGTGAAGAAATAATCGAAGCTCCAATATTAAATGTTTCCTTTAGCCCTGTGTCTCAGTGAAGTGACAGATGTCATTTACATTCAAGCAGAGCATTCCAAAGTTGGTTAATATACTTTGCAGGGATACAGAGATAATATTCTCCATGAAGCTTATCATTATTACTTTCAGATAGAACTCTTTTCCTCCTGAGTGTTTGAACTAAATTTTGTTTTTAGCCTCCATTCACTTTATTCCACTTAGTTCTACTACTATTTATATATAGCTGTTTCCTCTGTAGATAATAAAGACCTTGAGTGCAATCGTTCATTCATCCACAGACATATGGGGCACTAACTATATTGACTTTATGTGTAAGAGATGATTTCTAGTCACAGTGAGCAATCAATCAATTTTCAAATAAATTGTCAATAAACAAATGTTCACTTGGTACCTACTATACATCAGGCCTTAGATTACATACTAAAATCACATTTTATTCTTTCTCAGGAAAATATAGAATTGGCTCTTGCCAAATGCAAGATAATAGATTTGAGCTTAAAAATCCAGTGCATATAATTTATGCAGGAAGAAAACACCTCCTTCAGTGCTTTCTCTAACTTGTTATCTGTGTCTAAGAGAGCCAATAAATTAAGCCCGGTTGGTAAGGTAAAATATCTTGGGCAAAATTCAGACTGAGGAGGCACTACTAAACAGCAAGCTATAAAATAACTGTAAACCTGTTTATGAACTACCTTGAAAGAAATTTCAGGATAGTAGAAAAGGAACTGATTACCAGGAACAAGAGCTGCCAGGATCTTCTACACCAGCTCCTTATAAATTGGAGTCACCTTAGCAATCTTCACCAGCCTCCCACTGAGAAGAAAAGTAACTCTTACTTAAAGATTTATAACATCTACTTAAAGGTGACCTGGGATGGAATTGGCTACTTTTTAAACTTCCAACTTCTCTAGGTCCATAATCACTGTGGCACAGTGTTCTGCCAACTAATCTTTAAAATGCCTTATAAACTGTATCAATAAATGGCCTTTCAGTTCTCAAGGGCAGTTCTAGTCAAAAATCCCATTGTCTCCTGCCCTTGACTAACAAAAAACTTTAGAGGATTTCTAAAACACACTTTCAGGCCCGCAGGATTTAATAAACCATTTCAGTATTAAGATGAAGGTGCCTCAGGTGCATATAAGCCAAAGCAGCAGGCCTCATGGCTAATAAATAGCTGTGATGTTCCTCGGCATAACAGCAGGACGGCACTCTACTATGGAGGGGACTTCTCTGTAGAGGTAGGCGTTCTAGCCAGTGATAATCAGTGGCCCCTTCTCAGTCTCTGTAACTACAGGAAGGGAGGCAGGCAAAGTCCTCTGGTGTCATCCGTAGACACCATTTCCAAGACCTCTCCAGGTGGAAAAAAAAAAAACCCTATCTTCAAATGATTTACAGCCAACAGTCCCATACAGCTAATTATTGTTTCCTCAGGATGCAACGTGATATACTATTCAATTAGACACCCTACTGATTGGGTTTTCCTTTTCTTTATCAAAATACTGATTTGTTGAAAATCAAAAATACCCATTTTGGAAATCATCTAAGATACTCTATGGTCATGCTGTACTACAGAGCAAAACACTATACTTCATCACCTAGGCAAACTTCTGTGTGAAAGTAGGCCACAGGATAGTTTTTGAAGGGAGTCCTGATCATAGGTGCTCTGAAACCCACCATCTAAACCTATGAGACAGGAGTGGCCATTCAGGGTGCATACCTCAGTTAGATTCCTGTCTGGGGAAGACTGAGGGTTTGAGTTTGGTTTTTTTTTTCCCTATGGGACATCAGTTCAGTCTGCTACCTCATTGATTATTCGAGCACATGGATTTACCCCACATAGTAATCACTATACACAAGGTGGTCGGCAGCACTTGAACTCTGCTTTTCCATTCTTCCCAAAAGCCCAGCTACACAAATTCACATTTGTGAAAGATCTGAAAGCACATTTGCATATCCATTGTTCCAGATATCCTAAAATTTTTCCTAAAGTCAACAGTTCTCTATCTTATTAAAATGTATATCAGACTTGTGTCCTAGATAAATAAATAAAAGATGGTAAAGGAAGATTGAGTGGACCTTATCATTACTAATGATGGACATCTGTTGACTTTAACCTCCAAGGATCACTCCAGGCCACTCTGGCATTATACAAACCCCAACTGACAGGAATGGCCCCAGAGAGTTGTTCTTATTAAACAACAAAAACACACATTTCAAAATGCTTTCCCACACTGCAACTAGATTTTATGGTAGCATAATTTGGTATGTCTATCTAAATTCTCTGAGTCTCATATTCTACTTCTGTAAAATGGATAAAATAAAACTTTCCTCACTGCTTTCTGATGAGAATTAGAATAACGAACAAGTGCACTTCTTACCTCTGTACTATATCTAAGCCTGCCCTAATCACTAATCTTATCTGTTTTCAAAACACTATTATTTTTCTTACCACAATTTTCAGCTATATATTAATTTGTTTGTATATTTATTTATTATCTACACTCCCCATTAGATTTTGAGATCTGTAAGGGCAGACACTATGTCCATTAGGTTAACCACTATAGACTGAGTGCCTATAATGTCCTCAGTGATAGTTAAATGATGGATCAAATCACTGGATACATGAATAAATGACTGAGTTAGGGTATTAATATTTAATAGAAACATTAAGTAATGATAGCTGCTCTTTTTTTGTTATTATTATTACAAAATCATGGCCATTTGGCATACCATCTTGTCAATTTTTTGTAGTGGTTTTGTTACTTGCTAAAATATCAGGCAGATCATTTGGAACATGATGATCAAATTCACCTGTATTAATAGCCGTTCATTTCAGAATTTTTCAGACTGTTTTGGACTATTGTATTCATTTGCATTAATACCCCTTATATATAAACAATGACATGTTTACAAGACCAAGTTAAGTGATAAAATCAGGTGAAAAATTATATAAGATAGCTCACTAGTTTCATATATATGAACACATATATATGGTTTTACATATATATATACACACACACATGATACATATATATGTTTGCTAGTTATTTACATACTCTATAGATGTACTAGTATTTTTAACATCTCATGTCTACCACAAAATATTTACAGTGCTTATCTCCATAAAAATCTTTGGATTTTTTTTTCCTATTGCATTTACTTCACTGCCTTTTCTTCTGTAACTATCAAGGATTACTTAGGTATTTAAATTTCTAGAATTCTAAATAAAGGCACTTGATTTAATTTAAAAATTGTTCTAATACATTTTAGCATGCACTTAAAATTCATTAACTACTCCTTTATTGGTGCATTTGTCTTTCTTTTAATTTATTTGGAAAATAAAGTTAACACAACCATGGAGCCTTGGGGTAGTTTACTATATTTCCTCCACCCTGTTCTCAGTATACTTCTTAAAAAACAAAAGCATTTCCCCTTAAAAACAACATTTCATTTTGATAAAGATCCTGACTACGTGTGAAAAGAATCTGATTCACTTGGCTCTCAGGAGTAAAGGACTTACTCTGTGTGACTGTTTCATGTAACACCTCAAGTCAGTGGTAATCAACTGGGCTGGGGAAGACCAGTGGATTTTTGCCAAATCACCCAGGGCAAAGTTCATACCACAAGCGTTTCTAAAATCCCTCTCCAACCTTACTATTCCTATCAACAGTACTGGTATTCAAATGTAAAAGTGGTTCGTGAAGGTGCTCAGCACACTGACTAGACAAAACCATTTACCAGTAGAACTGTTGGCAAATCACCTTTTACTGAGTGTTTACCATGTGTCAGAGACATGGATTCGCTCATTTCATCCTCATAAAAATCCCTGTTTGGTAGATATAATTATTATCTCCATTTACAGATAAGGAAAACTGAAGTCCAGGAAAAGAAATGACCTGCCCAATGTCACCCAGTTACTCAGTGGTCCAGTCAGGCTTAGAATGCAAGGGGATGACTCCACCACATGTCCCTGTTACTCTCCACTGCTTCCCCACTTATGAAACCAGCTTCACTGAAAATACAAACTATCTTAAAAGATTACTGTAGTTTCTATATACCACTGAAGATTTTTCTCTTGCTTGGAAATAAGTGCATTATATACAGTCAACATTGTTATTTTGACTGGATAACATCATGAAATCTTAATGTGCATACAACTGTTTCTCCCTGAATTTTTCTCTTTTGCTTTCAAACTGGTAACTGTTCTACATCCTCACTTCAGTGAAGATAAAAGGTGTGTTTTTCAAAGACTAAACCTTTAGGGGAGCTGATTCATAAAATACCAGATGCCCAAGTAGATTTAAATTTCAGATAAATCATTTTTTAATGTAAGTATATCCCATGCAAAATCTATAACATATTTATATTTTTAAAAAATGGTTTGTCGTTTATCTGGAATTCTAACTTACTGGGCATTCTCTATTTTCTTTGGGAAATTTGGACCCTATCTTTGGGAAAACTTGGACAGGTTATGACGGAAGTAAAATGAAAAGAAATTTACACAATAGGTAGAATATCCTAAAAAAAAAAAGCAGGGAGGAGAGTGTCTAGGCAGATGAAACTGTGAACTGCCTGACAAAAGACTCCAGTGCCCAAGGGTAGCAAGGGAAGAGCGGAAGGCTGTCAGCCCTGAGGGCTGTGGGGACAGATGGCCCTTGGTGGTTCCACATCTTCTGTTGATATTAGAGCCATGCTACAACGCAAAGTGGGGAAACTAAGATACAACCAAGGAGCGCAATTCAGAAGGCTGGGCCAAAATGAAAGGACTGTGGACAAAACTATTACATAGGAGATATATGGAGACCCATCCGTTTTTACTGAACAAAAGTAACACTAAACTTCAACTTATAAGGGCTGGAATAGTTTAAGAAAATTGTTCTTCAGACAAGACCATCCTAGAAGCTGAAGCAGAATTACATTTGCAGATAATGACTTTTATCAGACCAAATTCTGAGGAATTAATTCTAAATGCTAATTAAGTGCATTTTGCCCTGCCCTGCACCACAAACCATGAACACTGGACAGGAAACACATAACCCCTGCCTTTTAGGCACTTACAGCCTGGTAGCTGAGAGCAACAGGTAAAGAAGCAATGTCAATACTAGAGTTTTCCATACACAATGAAGGTCGTCAGAGAGCAGGATTAAGTGTCTAGGAAGTGACAGGGAAACTTCACAAAGGAAACTGCTCCAGAGAGAGATCTTTAAAGAACAAGCTGGTATTTGCCAAGAGGGCAATGTTGAGAAGGATGGTCCCTCTGAGGTATGTTTGATATTTCTGGAAAGGAAAATGGACAGAAGAAGAAAGAAAGAAAAGGAGGCTGAAGCCAGATCATAAGAGACCTATGACACACAAGTGCTTCCCAAATTTTATTGTATGCACCAATAATCTAGGGATCTTGTTAAAACATAGGTTCTGGTTCAAAAGGTACGAAGCAGAGCCTCTGAGACTCTATGCTTCTAACAAGCTGCCAGATGAGGCAAACACTGCTGGTCTAAGTGAGCATCACACTGGGAATAGCAAGGCTGTCTGACACACTTTGCATCTTGAACCTTTTCCTTAAGACAATGGGGAGCCATCTTATGGCTCCACTAGCCTGAAAATGACTAGAAAAAAACAAGACAAAAAACTAGAAGCAGGCATGAGATTATTCCTAAAGTCCAGGAAAGCAATGCCTAAACTGAAGACACTGAAGATAAGGAGAAGAGGATGAATTTAGCATTATTGAAAAGGTAAAATTGACATGAGTTGGTATTCATTGTAGGCACAAATAAGGCATACAGGACATGACAGCTAAGCTACTTTTTTTCACAATTTTTGATATGACTTGAGGTGTGTAACACTCATTTAGTATTTAGGATGTCTTACCATGATTAATTTCAACACCCTTTTAGCCACCAGATATGGTGGTTTAGATGTATTTTGTGGATTCAGGTACATTACTTTAAGGTCATTCCTGATGTATATCCAGTGTCTCCAGATAGAGTGTGTGTGTGTGCGTGTATATATATATATATAATGAGAAGTTCTCCAGATAGATAGAGTGTGTGTGTGTGTGTGTGTGTGTATATATATATATATATTATATATTTATAATGAGAAGTTCTAGATGTATTTTGTGGATGCAGTTACATTACTTTAAGGTCATTCCTGATGTATACCCAGTCTCTCCAGATAGCATGTAAAGCCTCTCAGACAGGAATTGGCCTCATTATGTCCTCCAGCACTGAGCATAAGCCTGGTACATTAGGCTTCCTCTAACTGCAGCTTGACTGATATGCAGACATCTCATTCCTGATCAAATGCTTGGCTTCACAAATATGAAAGCATGGGAAAACTTCCAAAGCATCAGCCCCTCAGAGTTTCTTCATTTATTTTCCCTCTTCTCATTTTTAAAACCTGAAATAATAAAGAGATTTCAACGCCAATGCTGAAAACTAAGAGCTCATTCCTCAAGTTCGGAGTAACAACCTGAAGTACAGATCTCAGTGGTCCTTCCTAAGAGTTCTTTTCTCTACCTCCTACTGATGATTACTTGTTTTGATATCACAGATTGCTTAGCATTTTGACTTAGCACCTGTGCTAATTGTTGTCTCCTGTTAGAATCCGATTTTCAGTGTGTTGAAATGTTAACTTAAGCTAGTGATTCTCAGCTCTGGCTACACATCAGAATCATCTACAATTTTTTTTAATGCCTAGGCTCCACCCCCAGGGATTATAATTTAAGTGGACTGAAGTGGATCCCAGGTATCAGCAGGACTTAATAGCTTCCCAGTAATTCTAATGTACAGCTGAGACTGAGAACCACTAACTTAAGCAAACCTAAATGGGGATTTTGTTTCCCTAATTCAGCATCTAGAGCTGTATCTCCACAGCACAATCCATCCAGGAAAAAGTAAATGAAAACTTTGATAATATTCATCTGAGTCTATCTAAAGCAATTTCACCTATCAAGAGCACCAATAAGAATTATGAAGGAGTCCAAACCACCAAACAGGGTAGTATGGAGACTATATAGAAGTGTGCTAAAGCTTAAAGAGCTAAGACTTAATGATTTTACAAAAACCCACAAATACTTACCAAATACTTTATAACTGATGTAATTTCTATCTCAAGCCTTTCATGCTTCCTGATAGAAAACTGAATCTAGTCACTTCTAAGTAAACTCAACCACTTCAGTAATTTCTTAGTTATTTCAGTATTATACTTGATCAAATTATACTTGCCCCTTTCTTCTCTCTGGGGTTGATTCTAACCTAAGTATTTACAGAAAAACATAGTATCCAGAATTGACAACTGACGTATACAACCATAACATCTGGTTCTTAGTGTTGCCACCCTTGAAATGGTCTTCCACTCCTCTGGCCTCAGGCTGAATTGCCCATGCCACCACTTATGGTGTGCCCCCACAGCATGACCTTTAGACCTGTTTAGATATCCAGATTTCTCTCTCTGCTAAAACATGCATACTTATTTGGGACACAAGGAAGGTTCACTTGCTAACCCCCATCACCCCAGGATAACAGCACACTTATGATCTGTCATTAAAACCCCCTACACCACTGTCATCCATGCAGACTTCTCTACTCCACTGCCCCTGTGCTGAATGCATGAGAATCTTTTTACCTTCTCTCCCTTCCAGCCATCCAAAAGGGAAACAAACGACTTATCCTACTCAGGGCAGGATATTCTATAGTAATAAATGACACCCAGAAGATCAACAAAATTTCACTCCTTACCCATATAAAATCCACTATAAGTCCAGAATACTCTCCAGAATAACTATCTTTCTTCTGCTGGCTCAACTTTTCAGACTAGGAAGAGAAGAAGCAGGATGGAAAGTCTAGTACCAACAATTAGATGCTTCAACACAGAAATGATCCATGGTACTTCCATGAACAATGGATTGGTCAAAGCAAATCACAGGGTCGTGCCGATTTTCAAGGGAGAGGGGAAGTACAATACCCCCATATGCCCAGATGAATGGTGGGGCTCAAATATTAGTATACTGTACCAATGTCCTCTACAGCCCTTGTTTCCTCCACCCTTACACCTATCTGGGGGCCTTACAGTCTCTTTGCCCATTCCTTGGCTCATTATTTGAGACTTGATCCAAAATGGGGACTCAGCCCTAAAACCAGTGTTCCTGTATCTTTGTTAGCTTCCAACTTTCTTCCTTCTCTTCAGGGAGAAGCGTCTTTATCTAGTGAAAGAAGGGGCACAGGAAGGAGAGATCACAGAAAAATAAGGAAAGATGATTTGAAACTTTTAATTTTAAAAGTCTGTAATTTGACATCTGTTTATCTGTCCACTTGGCAATTTCCACTGTCCTATGTACTCCCTGGCTGCCCCCGTTATGTGGTTTGTCAGCCTTACATGTTTTCTGACAAAATGAAATGGGACAGGGTCATGGGATTAAAAGTCAGTAAAGGGATTAAATATAGCGGCATGAGAGATAAGACAGAGGCTTCCTCCTAAAACCTCATATAATATGAAAATATTATTAATACAATTAATCCTGAAAGAGCAACAGGAAAGAGGACTGCGCCAAACTGCATACACCTGGAGAAAAGAATAAACCTCACAGAACAGGGTAATGTACCAAAGCCATGGCCCAGCGGGACCAAAGCCCTTCGCCCACCCCAGCTCACCAGCAGGAGGAAGAGAAACAGAGCGGGGAGGGAGGGGAGGCCTGGGACAGCTGAATACCTAACTCCGGAGATCTGATCTGGGAGCACAAACCTACATTTCGTGGTGTTTTAATGGTACTCTCATGATTACGGGGTTGGAGAGCTAAGACAGGCAGAATACCTGGAGAGACAGATTCCAGCTGCTTGTGGAAAGCAGGGATCCATATCTGGCTGCTCTGGGACAAAAGAAAGGCGGGCAGTCTGAGAGACTTCTAAACAGCAAGAGGCTACTAAAGGGGCAAGGATTGCACAGAGCTTACGGCTCAGGAGAAAGCACAGGTAGACAAAATAGTCCGGGTGCACTCTACACAGCAGGTTAGGAATGTTCACGATCTTCAGGAGCCCAAGATCCCTGGCTGGCTACAGAGCCCAAAGGACCCCCTCCGTGATACACAGCCTACTGAGCCTTTCTCTCTGCCAGACCCACCAGGCTTGCAAACCAGCAAACCCTGCCCTGGCATTAGGCCAGCCAGAGGGAAGCCTTGTCTACAGCAACTACAAACGCAAAGCACAGAGGCTTATACCTGTGTGCTTGGCCCACTGGTTCTGGCAGTGGAGACAGGCATAGCAGCAGGAAATGCAGCGAAGGACGTGCTAAGAAGAAAGTATACTGCAATTCAGACCCACCTCAGGAAAGAACAATCCCATATAAACAGTCTAAACTCACAATTAACAAAACTAGAAAAAGAAGAACAAATGAGACCCAAAGTCAGTAAAAGGAAGGACATAATAAACATTAGAGCAGGAATAAATAAAATTGAGAAGAATAAAACAATAGAAACAATCAATGAAAGCAGGAGCTGGTTCTTCAAGAAAATAAACTAAATAGATAAACCCTAGCCAGACTTATCAAGAAAAAAAGAGAGTCTACACACATAAACAGAATCAGAAATGAGAAAGGAAAAATCATTACAGATACCACAGAAATACAAAGAAATATTAGAGAATAGTATGAAAAATCATATGCTAACAAACTGGATAACCTAGAAGAAATGGACAGCTTTCTAGAAAAATACTACCTTCCAAGGCTGACCCAGAAAGAAACTGAAAATCTGAACAGACCAATTACCAGCAAAGAAATTTAATTGGTAATCAAAAAACTATCTAAGAATAAAATTCCTGGACCAGATGGCTTTACCGCTGAATTTTAGCAAACATTTAGTGAAGACATAATACCCATCCTCCTTAAAGTTTTCCAAAGAGTAGAAGAAAAGGGAATATTTCCAAACCTATTCTATGAGGCCAGCATCACCCTAATACCAAAACCAGGCGAAGACACCACAAAAAAAGAAAATTGCAGACCAATATCCCCGATGACCATACATGCAAAAATACTCAACAAAACATTAGCAAACCGAATTTAAAAATACATCAAAAAGGTCATCCACCATGATCAAGTAGGATTTATTCCAGGGATGCAAGGATGGTTCAACATTCAAAAACCATCAACATCATCCACCACATTAACAAAAAGAAGGACAAAAACCACATGATTATCTCAATAGATGCTGAAAAAGCATTTGACAAATTTCAACATCCATTCATGATAAACACTCTCAACAAAATGGGCATAGAAGGCAAGTACCTCAACATAATAAAGGCTATACGTGACAAACCCACAGCCAACATTATACTTAACAGTGAGAAGTTGAAAGCTTTTCCTTTAAGATAGGGAACAAGACAAGGATGCCCACTCTCCCCACTTCAATTCAACATAGTACTGGAGGTCCTAGTGACAGCAATGAGACAAACCAAATAAATAAAAGGCATCCAGGTTGGCAAGGAAGAAGTTAAACTGTCCCTGTTTGCAGATGACATGATACTGAACATAAAAAAACCAAAAGAATCCACTCCAAAACTACTACATCTAATATCTGAATTCAGCAAAGTTGCGGGATACAAAATTAATACACAGAAATCTGTGGCATTTCTATACACTAATGGTGAACTAGCAGAAAGAGAAATCAGGATAACAATTCCATTCACAATTGCACCAAAAAGAATAAAATACCTAGGAATAAACCTAACCAAGGAAGTGAAAAACTTATACTCTGAAAACTACAAGAAACTCATGAGAGAAATTAAAGAAGATACCGATAAATGGAAACACATCCCGTGCTCATGGATAGGAAGAATTACTATTGTCAAAATGGCCGTCCTACCTAAAGCAATCTACAGATTCAGTTCAATCCCTAACAAAATAACAACAGCATTCTTCAACAAACTGGAACAAATCGTTCTAAAATTCATATGGAACCACAAAAGACCCCGAATAGCCAAAGCAATCCTGAGAAGGAAGAATAAAGCTGGGGGGATTGCACTCCCCAACTTCAAGCTCTATTACAAAGCCACAGTAATCAAGACAATTTGGTACTGGCACAAGAACAGACCAATAGACTAATGGAACAGACTAGAGAGCCCTGATATAAACCCAAGCATATATGGTAAATAAATATACGATAAAGAAGCCATGGACATACAGTGGGGAAATGACAGCCTCCTCAACAACTGGTGTTGGCAAAACTGAACAGCTACATGCAAGAGAATGAAACTGGATTATTGTTTAACCACATACACAAAAGTAAACTCAAAATGGATCAAAGACCTGAATGTAAGTCATGAAACCATAAAACTCTTAGAAGACAACATAGGCAAAAATCTCCTGAATATAAACATGAGCAACTTCTTCCTGAATGCATCTCCTTGAGCAATGGAAACAAAAGCAAAAAATGAACACTTGGGACTACAACAAACTAAAAAGCTTCTGTATGGCAAAGGACACCATCAACAGAACAAAAAAAGCATCCTACAGTATCGGAGAATATATTTGTAAATGACGTATCTGACAAAGGGTTAACATCGAAAATATAGAAAGAACTCACACACCTCAACACCCAAAAAGCAAATAACCGGATTAATAAATGGGCAGAGCATATGAAGAAACAATTCTCTAAAGAAGAAATTCAGGTGGCCAACAGGCACATGAAAAGATGCTCCATATCACGAATCATCATGGAAATGCAAATTAAAATCACTAGGAGATATAACCTCACACCAGTAAGGAAGGCCACCATCCAAAAGACTAAGAACAACAAATGCTGGCGAGGATGTGGAGGAAGAGGAACCCTCCTACACTGCTGGTGGGAATGTAAGCTAGTTAAAAAAATTTCAAAAGCAATATGGAGGTTCCTGTAAAAACTAAAAATAGAAATACTATTTGACCTGCAAATCCCACTCCTTGGAATTTACCCAAAGAAAAAACTTCTCAGATTCAAAAAGACATATGCACCCCTATGTTTATTGCAGGACTTTTTACAATAGCCAAGATATGGAAGCAACCTAAGTGTCCATCAGTAGATGAATGGATAAAGAACAGGTGGTACATATACACAATGGAATACTATACAGCCATTAGAAAGAAACAAATCCTACCATTTGCAAGAACATGGATGGAGATGGAGGATATTATGCTCAGTGAAAGAAGCCAGGCAGAGAAAGAAAAATGCCAAATGATTTCCCTCATTTGTGGAGTATAACAACACAGCAAAACTGAAGGAACAAAATAGCAGCAGACTTACAGACTCCAAGAAGGGACGAGTGGTTACCAAAGGGGAGGGGTGTGGGAAGGTGCGTGGGGAAGGAGGGAGAAAGGGATTGAAGGGTATTATGTTTAGTACACATGCTGTGGGGGGTCACAGAGAAAACAGTGTAGCACAGAGCAGGCAAACAGTGAATCTTTGGCATCTTACTACACTGATGGACAGTGACTGCACTGGGGTATGGGTATGGACTTGATAATATGGGTAAAAGTAGTCACCATGTTGTTTTTTCATGTGAAACCTTCAAAAGAGTGTATATCAATAATACCTTAATAAAAAATTAAGCCAGTAGAGGTAGGTGAGTAGCAATCAATAATTCACATGTTGTCTTTCTGCCAACAGCCATTTATTGCTCTCCCCTTTGGTAGACCACCTGAGTGGGTCTGCAGGCTGGACAGAGAAATCAAATATTATCAAATAACTTATCAATACACAGATCAGAGAATGGGTCTGGAAAATGTGCCCTTAAGTGCTATGATAATTTGTGAAGAGTCTAGCAGTTACACAAGCATTTTGCAGGCACTTGCTGAAAATAAAGGAGGAAAAAAATGGAAGTAAAAATATCTCCAATATCAAACTAAGAAGATCTGAACTAAACTTTAAAAGTGATGCATTCTGACCAGTGTAACACTTGTATGAGGCTGCCTCAGCAAATCACACTGCCTCAGTCATTTCTCTTAACTATCGAAACTGATTCAAGAAACCCACCAAAGGAGGCTTTTTATGCTGAAGAATCTGGGCATTTAAAAATACATTTAACAGGAGAGAAATAAAGAAACATCAGACTGTGTTTACAATAACTTAACTAGAAAGTTAAGTGAGATTGTTAGATAGTAAAGAAGCAACCCTTGAACCTTTGGTAACCACGAATCTAAAGCCAGCAATGGCAATAAGTACATATCTATCGATAATCACCCTTAATGTAAATGGACTGAATGCACCAATTAAAAGACACAGAGTAATAGAATGGATAAAAAACAATACCCATCTATATGCTGCTTACAAGAGACTCACCTCAAACCAAAAGATATACACAGACTAAAAGTGAAGGGATGGAAAAAGATATTTCATGCAAACAACAAGGAGAAAAAAGCAGGTATTGCAGTACTTGTATCAGACAAAATAGACTTCAAAACGAAGAAAGTAGCAAGAGATAAAAAAGGACATTACATAATGATAAAGGGTCAGTCCAATAAGAGGATATAGCCAATATAAATATATATGCACCCAACACAGGAGTGCTGGCATATGTGAAACAAATACTAACAGAAGTAAAGGAGGAAATAGAAAGCAATGCATTCATTTTAGGAGACCTCAACACACCACTCACTCCAAAGGACAGATCAACCAGACAGAGAATAAGTAAAGACACAGAGGCACTGAACAACACACTAGAACAGATGGACGAACAGACATCTACAGAACTCTACACCCAAAAGCAACAAGATACACATTCTTCTCAAGTGCACAAGGAATATTTTCCAGAATAGACCACATACAAGGCCACAAAAAGAGCCTCAGTAAATTCAAAAATATTGAAATTCTACAACCAACTTCTCAGATCACAAAGGTATAAAACTAGAAATAAATTTTAGAAAGAAATCAAAAAGGCTCACAAATACATGAAGACTTAACAACATTCTCCTAATTAATCAATGGATCAATGACCAAATCAAAACAGATATCAAAGAATATATGGAGACTAACGACAACAACAACACAAAGCCACAACTTTTGTGGGACACAGCAAAGGCAGTTCTAAGAGGAAAGTATATTGCAATCCAGGCCTATTTAAAGAAGGAAGAACAATCCCAACTGAATAGTCGAAAGACACAATTACTGAAACTGGAAAAAGAAGAACAAATGAGGCCCAAAGTCAACAGAAGGAGGGACATAATAAAGATCAGAGAAGAAATAAATAAAATTGAGAAGAATGAAACAATAGAAAAAAATCAATGAAACCAAGAGCTGGATCTTTGGAAAAATAAACAAAATAGATAAACCCCTAGACAGACTCATTAAGAGAAAAAGAGAATCTACACACATAAACACAATCAGAAATGAGAAAGGAAAAATAACGACGGACCACAAAGAAATATAAAGAATTATAAGAGTATATTATGAGAATCTATATGCTAACAAGCTGGAAAACATAGAAGAAATGGACTGCTTCTTAGAAAAATATAACCTTCCAAGACTGACCAAACAAGAAACAGAAAAACTAAACAGACCAATCACCAGCAATGAAATTGAAGCGGTAATCAAAAAACTACCCAAGAACAAACCCTGGACCAGATAGATTCACCTCTGAATTCTACCAGACATATAGAGAAGAAATAACACCGATTCTCCTTAAAGTTTTCCAAAAAATAGAAGAGGAGGGAATACTTCCAAACTCATTCTATGAAGCCAGCATCACTCTAATACCAAAACCGGGCAAAGACCTCACCAAAAAAGAAAATTACAGACCAATATCCCTGATGAACGTAGATGCAAAAATACTCAACAAAATATTAGCAAACCGAATTCAAAAATACATCAAGAGGATCATACACCATGATCAAGTGGGATTCATCCCAGGGATGCAAGGATGGTACAACATTCGACAATCCATCAACATCATCCACCATATCAGCAAAAAGAAGAACAAAAACCACATGATCATCTCCATAGATGCTGAAAAATCATTTGACAAAATTCAGCATCCATTCATGATTAAAACTCCCAACAAAATGGGTATAGACGGCAAGTACCTCAATATCATAAAGGTTATATATGACAAACCCACAGCTAACATCATACTTAACAGTGAGAAGCTGAAAGCTTTTCATCTAAGATCGGGAACAAGACAGGGATGCCCACTCTCTCCACTGTTATTCAACATAGTACTGGAGGTCCTAGCCATGGCAATCAGACAAAACAAAGAAATACAATTCATCCAGATTGGTAAAGAAGAAGTCAAATTGTTACTATTTGCAGATGACATGATATTGTACATAAAAAACCCTAAAGACTCCACTCCAAAACTACTAGAACTAATATCTGAATTCAGCAAAGTTGCAGAATACAAAATTAACACACAGAAATCTGTTGCTTTCCTATACACTAATGATGAACTAACAGAAAGAGAAATCAGAAAAACAATTCCCTTCACAATTGCATCAAAAAGAATAAAATACCTAGGAATAAACGTAACGAAGGAAGTGAAAGACCTATACTCTGAAAACTACAAGACACTCCTAAGAGAAATTAAAGAGGACACTAACAAATGGAAATTCATCCCATGCTCTTGGCTAGGAAGAATAAATATTGTCAAAATGGCTATACTACCTAAAGCGATCTACAGATTCAACGCAATCCCTATCAAAATACCAACAGCTTTCTTCAATAAATTGGAACAAATAATTTTAAAATTCATATGGAAGCACAAAAGACCCCAAAGAGCCAAAGCAATCCTGAGAAGGAGGAATAAAACAGGGGGAATTATGCTCCATGACTTCAAGCTCTACTACAAAGCTACAGTAATCAAGACAATTTGGTATTGGCACAAGAACAGACCCACAGAGCAGTGGAATAGAATAGAAAATCCAAACATTAACCCAAACATATACAGTCAATTAATATTTGATAAAGGAGCCTTGGATATACAATGGAGAGATGACAGCCTCTTCATCAGCTGCTGTTGGAAAAACTGGACAGCTACATGTAAGAGAATGAAACTGGACTACTGTCTAACCCCATACACAAAAGTAAACTCAAAATGGATCAAAGACCTGAATGTAAGTCATAAAACCATAAAACTCTTAGAAAAAAACATAGGCAAAAATCTCTGGGACATAAACATGAGCAACTTCTTCCTGAACATATCTCCCTGGGCAAGGGAAACAAAAGGAAAAATGAACAAGTGGGACTATATCAAGCTGAAAAGCTTCTGTACAGCAAAGGACACCATCAGTAGAACAAAAAGACGTCCTACAGTATGGGAGACTAAATTCATAAAAGACATATACAATAAGGGGTTGACATCCAAAATATATAAAGAACTCACACTCCTCAACAAACAAAAAGCAAATAGTCCAATTAAGAAATGGGCAGAGGACATGAACAGACACTTCTCCAAGGAAGAAACTCAGATGGCCAACAGGCACATGAAAAGATGCTCCACATCACTAATCATCAGAGAAATGTAGATTAAAACCACAATGAGATATCACCTCACACCAGTGAGGATGGCCAACATCCAAAACACAAACAACAGCAAATGTTGGTGAGGATGTGGAGGAAAGGGAACCCTCCTACACTGCTGGGGGGAATGTAAATTAGTTCAAACATTGT
Organism: Smutsia gigantea; assembly: GCA_032199065.1. Taxonomy (NCBI): domain Eukaryota; kingdom Metazoa; phylum Chordata; class Mammalia; order Pholidota; family Manidae; genus Smutsia; species Smutsia gigantea. The sequence continues at coordinate 268,325 of JAVSCE010008509.1, read as the reverse complement.
GGAAAGAAGTATGGAGGTTCCTCAAAAAACTCAAAATAGAAATACCATTTGACCCAGGAATCTCACTCCTAGGAATTTACCCTAACAATGCAGCAGCCCAATTTGAAAAAGACAGATGCACCCCTATGTTTATTGCAGCACTATTTACAATAGTCAAGAAATGGAAGCAACCTAAGTGTTCATCAGTAAATGAATGGATAAAGAAGAAGTGGTACATATACACAATGGAATATTATTCAGCCATAAGAAGAAAAGAAATCCTACCATTTGGAACAACATGGATGGAGCTAGAGGGTATTATGCTTAGTGAAATAAGCCAAGTGTAAAAAGACAAATATCAAATGATCTCACTCATTTGTAGAGTATAGGAACAAAGAAAAAACTGAAGGAATGAAACAGCAGAAGACTTACAGAACCTAAAAATGGACTAACAGTTAACAAAGGGAAAGGGACTGGGGAGGATGGGTGGGAAGGGAGGGACAAGGGGGAAAAAGAGGCAGTACAATTAGCAGATGTAATTTTCATGAGGCACGGGGAGGGCTGTACAAATCAGAGAAGATAAGTAATGATTCTATAGCATCTCACTATGCTGATGGACAGTGACTGTAATGGGGTTGGTGGGGAGCACCTGATGAAGGGGGTAGTTTAATAACCATAGTATTGCACCAGTAATTGTAGATTAATGATACCAAAATAAATTAATTAAAAAATACATTTAACAGTATTTTATTCATTAGTTCTCTAGACTTCTATTATTTATAAAACTTCCGTTTTTGCCTACCATGGTAATTTTTAGGATCATAAACCCTGAGATTACTGTTCCTAAAGGGTTTAAAGTCAGATGGTTTAGAACATCTACCTTATCCATTTTCTATTGCTACAATTAAATGTGTAATAAACAACCACAAAACTTCAGAGCCAGAAAACAATAAAAGTTTGTGCTCACACTCTTGGAAGCCAGCTAGGTATCAGCTGGGTGGCTCTGCTGATCTTGGCAGGGGTTGCTTGTGTATCTGGAGTCAGCTGGCTATTGTATGATATAGGGGTGGGTGACTGGAACATTCCACTCTAGTTCACTTGCCCCTCTTCCTTCTCTTGGAACCAACAGTCTAACCCAAGCATGTTCACATGGCATTATAAAGGCCTAAGAATGATACAGCAAACCCAGTCACAAATCCAGCTTCCAAGGCTCTGCCCCCGGCACATCTGCTAGTATCCATAGGCCAAAGCAAGTCACAGACTAAACCTGGAGTCAGGGCAAGGAATGGATGCGAGGAGAGGTGAAGAACCCAAGCTAAGTTATGCTACTTACATCTAGGATACCATCCAGCAGCAGTGGGCAGGGCTGAGTACTGACTGGCCTGGGCACTAGCAAAATGCTGAAGGAAACTTAAAGGGACCAGCTCCGGGGTACTCAGAGAAAGAGACTCAGAAAGGGAAATGGGATGTGAAACTGAGACTTATGAGCAGAAATAGGAATCAAAGACCCTTAATTAGAGAAATTAAAAGAAGTATTAATAATAATTGAGAATGACCAGAGTATATAATTCTTAGCTCTACTTTGCCTGAACAAACAGTACCTTCTAATTTACAGCATTCTGTGTGATTTATGGTGTTTCTCACAGTTCATCTCAGCCATTCCACAGTGTCCCTATGCAGTGCCAAGGTGCTCTGCTACCCCATTTTAAACGTGGGGATAATGATATGTGGTGCCAAAGGTAACATAACTAGGAAGTGATCCAGCAGAAACACAAATCCAAGTCTAGTTCTTTTTTTCACTATACAATGAAAACTTTTGAAAAATGGGCTTTGAAAGAGTAACATTTAAAACATCTTCCCTATAATTCTCCAGCACAAAGGCCAAAGCGCTAAGTGTCATCCAACTTGGAAAAGAATAAGCAAATTGGTGGTTGCTATGGAGCTATTTTAGCACTTCCTTGCTTGTAAAGTTGGGGTTGACACTGAAGGCTGTTAAAAGTTAAAGGGAATCTTGAGCCAACGCTCACATATTTTCTAAGTAATGACAAAAACATAACATGACTCAAATGAATCTGGGGGAAAAAATGGTCCCGAATGCTATTAGAGAAGGTCAGGGTGGATTCAATGGGCGAATCAGAATCAATCAACAGATGGAGCTTTTGATGGGAAAAGACCACTTTGAAAAATGGGGTAAAATAAAAGTTCTAAATCATGAAAGAGCATCAGATAACATTTGTTACTAAGGAGGAATATCCGAGATGGCGAAATGTAGATAGGACACTACTTAAAAGATTAAGATTTGTGCAAAGATGGAGATTATTGCCAACCATAGAGAAGAAATCAGTCTAAAACTTAGAGAAAAATCTGAAGTCATTGATAATTTTTCTCCCCAAATTGAAAATACACATTCTTGAAGGGATCCTTTACTAGATGCAGCCCATATGGCAAGTTTGTTGGAAAATAAACAGGAAGACTTCAATCTGTCCCACACTTAATATCATTTTTATTTAAAATGACCTGAAAACTTGGAAAAAAGAAAAGATGGGGCTGATCTCATTTCTGTGATCTGATACCAGACAGGGGAGTGATTTCTCAGAAACTTTTGGGGGGTTACTAGGGAGATGGGATGTGCTTCAAAAGTGTTACAAGAAAACAACTTCCATTAACTAGAAGGGCCTTTGATGGAAGGGCTTACGAACACTAATATGCTAAAGAACATGGAGAGAGTAAATGTCATGCTGTGAGACAAAGCCTCATGTAAAAATCATGAAGAGTGCACTCTCAGAAATCTAAAAACAGGGACACAGCTAGGCTGCAACTAGTTGAGAACAACAGATTGTCTAGATATTAATACTCTTTCACTCCCGAAGGGCAATCTGAGGACAAAAATAAATGCAAAGGAAACATAGGCTTTACAAACCATTTTCATAGCCATTAACCTCCCCTGGGCCAGCCCTCCTTTTCAGCAATGGTTTAGATAAAGATCAAGAGAGAATGCTCATCAGATTAATTAAGGAAAAAGCAAATATGTTAACAGAGTGTGGAAATGTAAAGAAATAGCCTTAAACAGATGGAACTACTAAGAGAAAATTCAGCCAGGATAAGTGTACTAGGTGCTGATGGTAGAGCCAGGAAACCAGTTACACAAGTCGAGGGGAGATATTTAAGAGTGGTATACAACAAAACAAATTTGGTCTTTGCATGGACTACAAGCTCAATGTCAGTCTACATTTACCACAATGATTCTAAACATTTCGAGGATCAAGGATTTCTTTGAGAGCATGAAAAAATTGAGTTCTTTCACCTTAGAAACAAGTACATATTGCTCTGAGTTTCAAGAAGCTCACCAAGGGACCCTGGGGCATCAGTGTATGGTTGGTGATTTAGAACATGGGACTGAACATGGGATTCATGTTCAGTCAGTCCAGGATTCAATCATGTCTCCACCACTCATCTTATTTTGTCTTTCAAAAAGTAACTTTCTCCACTCTGAGTTTTGCCATCTATAAAGACAGAAGAATAACAGCAATACCTAACCCCCCTTCTCCAGTGTTACTGAAAGAGATTCATAAGATAAAAGGCACCAGGAGCTTTTTGGTATATTTGTTATATTTTTATTATATTTAAAATATATTAACAGATTTGGTTATATGTATATTTTATATGTATTGTATTACCAAAGTCAGATGCTACCTTATGCAATTTTAATTAATTTTTAAATTTAATTATACAGGGCAGAAGTGGGGATTGTCTGCCAAAGGCTCCTTGCCACTAGGCATAGTTACTAGAGTCTTGAGTTCTGATCTGGGCATCTCATTTTAAAAGGGACAACTGCAACATGAGCAAGGGAGGCCAGGCAGGATGGTGAGGGAATGTGCAATCTAGGCTTAAGAAGACATATGTAAGAACTAAGAATATTTACCCTGGAGAACAGAAGTTTAAACAGAACTCAAATACTTAAAAGGTTGCATCATGGTGCAAGAAAGAGAATTTTTCTGAATAACCCTGATGTCAAAATTTGGGTGAAATGAGAATGAAATTTCAGCTGACTATAAAGAAGAATGTCTTAGCTAAGAAGCTGATATTTCTTTATTACTGAGGGGTCAAAATATCCATTTATTCAGCAAGTGTTTATTGAGCATCTATTGTGTGCCAGAGACTATGCAAAGTCCTGGGAATACAAAGATGAGTAAGACACAGACCTTGTTCCTTTAACAGACTCCTAGTTTGGTGGGAGACGAAGATAAAATAGGTAATCGCAAAATAAACAGGGGCAATGGTGTTACCCAGAGAACAAGTCGGTGCACCTTTCTAGCCTGAAGGAAGCAGCCTGACAGAGATGGCACTAGAGTTGACATAATGGGTAATGAACAACTAGCCAAAAGGCCAGGTATACGAGCAGAAGGCCCAGGCACAGAGAAAGAAAACAGGGTGTCCAAGGAGTCCTGGGCTCAAAGGACAAGACATAGAGGAGAGAGAGAAAAGAACTTAGATGTGATCCAATGGACAGAGACAACAAAGGGTTTTAAGCAGGGAGGTGACCTGTCAGGTCTATGCTATAGATATGGACATATCATTACTATAACATTTGAGATGAGAGCTGTGGCACAGATCGCATACTCATGATGGTTCTGTATCTCCCCATGAGAGATCATTAACTGAGTTCAATAAAGCCCTTCATGATAGGGGAACATTTCTCCAATGGGTTATTCAGTTTTGCATAAAACAGAAATGTTTCAAATAGGATACTTCTTTTGGGTGTTGGGGAAGACTGAAAATCTAAAGAAAAACTAAGAGACTTGCACTAAGAAACCAAGAGATGCAAGCACCTGCATTAGGTATGTAAAGGTGTAAAGAGATTGGAAGATGGAACTGATCCTTCTCAAGGGCATTTCCAAAGCTTAAACTCTATGCAGTTTGGCCTTGAAAACATTGCAGAATTCTGTGGTTTTAAGACCATTTTATCCAACTTTTGATGGTAGAAACTGAACCCCAGGAAGGGAAAGAGGCTTTCTCACTTCCCCATAGAGCTAGTTGATGAAAGAGTTAAGAACAAGACTCAAAACCCTGAAAAGCACCATCTTTCAACCTTGATTGACTCAGTAACCTTGCTCTACCAGATCACTCAAAGGTTTACTAAATTCACTAAACCTTTTTAATTAAGCCTACAAAAATAGGGCTCTAAGACACAAACTATTAGAATTTCAATGTTGCCATGGGTCACAGGAATCTATGGCACTAGAAGGTCTCCTATTTAAACCTTTGAGGGTGGCAGAAAGAGCACATGCTAATTCAAAACTGAGGTCTACACTTGCCAATACAGTGACATTGCGAAAGTCACTTCTGAAGCTCAGTTTTCTCATCAGTAAAATGAAGAAACAATTCTTATCTTAAGAAGTTTTAGATACATAAAGTGACTTCACAGTGTTTGGGGTTTAACAAATGCTAGATAGGTCCTTTCTCTTTGTGTTCCCTTTCCTGTCCCAGAAGTTACCCACCATCTTCTCCAGCCTACCAGAGACAGTGCAATAAAATGGTCAGAAGTTGGCCACTGGTCAGACCAAGTGATGACCCTTCGCCCCCTGTGAACCGGGACGTATTCGTTAATCTCTCTGAGGTTATTCATAAACCTATGCTAATAGGCAGATAACTATTCCTACTTCACACGGCTATTGTGAGGATTAAATAAACTAAATACAAGGTGTTCAGAGCAGAGCCTGACATAGTAAACATTCAAGCAATTGCTATGGTTATGTTGATCTTACATGCAGAGAACCAAGTCACACTGCAATTTCCTTTGTCTCCTTATCCTCTTTTGTTAATGATCTCTTCTTTCATATACAACTTCATCTTTTCAAGAAAATAGTTGCACGAATTTCTCTTCAGACATAGAAAAAACTGAAAAACTTCCTCCCAAAAGTAGTTCATGTAATGTGATCAATGGATCCAACGACTGCCAGAAACGGAATAGTGGAAACTTAGTATCATCAATTCTAGGCATTGGACACCCACTCATTGATTTGTTCCCTGTCTTTGATTAGAAATCATATTTCCTTATCCCTCATTCTACAGGCCAGAGGGACATCGAAGCACTTTCTGTAGACTGAGTGGTTTTATGTGCCCCAGTGAAGATAGTCAGGTGAGGGTTAGAATTGCCCTTTGTTTGAATCATCCTCAATTCCAAGCACAGTATGAGTACTCAAAATACCTACTGTGAACCAATCAGCGAAACTCCATTAAGTGCCTTGGCACTACAGGACTAACTCTAGGGGCCACCTCACATTGCACTTGACAGCACAGGACTAAAGCAGATGGCAAATGTAGTGAATAAGAGACTGGACTCCAGGGTGAGAGTATCTGAATACTGGCTCCATCATCTTTGTGGTTTTATGCATGTCATTTAACTTCTCCAGATCTCACTTTCCTCCTCCATAAAATGAGGAGCATAACAGGTGAACCTAACTAGTAGGGTTTTTATGAGATCGAGATAGTGCTTGTCAAGAGTTAAGCACCAAACAACTTTGTAATAAACATGATGATGATGATGGTGATTACTATTTCAATATAAAAAATGACTGAGTGCTATACAATGTTAATCCGTTTAAAATACACAAATAAGAATTCATAAAAGGCGAGATAAATGTGCCACTAGGTAGAGTATGCATCTTAACCATTAGGTAGGTGCTTCTTAGAGAAAATAGGTTCTGAGCCTGACCTCACAGAAAGGAAATGGTTAGGTCTGCAAAGGGCACTTTCCATGAGCAAAACAGACAGAAGGATATGATCCTTGAATATGCAAAAGGCACAGGAGTGAGTAAATTAACAGCCAGAATTTTGAAGTGAACAGAGTGTAGAAAAGGACATATTTCAAAGTCTAGTGTGAAAGTAATAGGTGCTTACAAAAAAAAGCTACCTGGTGACAATAACTGGCTGATCAAAAACCGTGGCGTGGTATGTGACCATAGGCTTTAGCAGCAGACCTAAGAATGCATCCTCAGGCAAATTACCTAATAGGTCCCATCTTTGCTATGGGGGCACTTCCACCTACCCTGCAAAATTATGAGGATTAAATAAGCTATTGAACTTAAACATTCATCTCAGTGTCTGACTCATTGTCAGCTAATATGATTATCTAGTGTTAATTCTAAGAAAAACACTAAAAGGCATTATATAAATTCACAACAAACACCAGGTGAATCAGGAAAAGCTTACCTTCATTTGGTATCCTAACAACTCATTACTGCTTTCTGAAGAAATTTCAATACCTACAATAAATGCCACCTATTATCATTACCATGGGTTAGATGGAGCTACATTATCTTATTTAATCCTCCATAACCGAGAGACAAAGATCATTTTATTTGCCTCATTTTACAGACTGAAAAAAAAAAGAGGTGTCAAGATTAGTCTCCTGTCCAAACTCACAGACAGTAAGTGATAGGACCCGGATTTGAACCAAGGCAATCTGACTCCAAAGACGGTTGCTTTGTGTACCCCTATAGATGGCCAGCAGACAACTCTGAGACTTCAGACATGTTCCTCCTGTCCCTGAGCTGCTGTGACAGTGTGGGCCCACTATGTAGATTCATGAAAGAAAAACAAACCTGCAGGAAAAAGCAGAAATGATTGGGTATGTGGCTGGATAGAAACTGGGCTCCTGCAATTTTCATTTCAATCTTTCTTTGTAACTGAATTCTCATAAATATTCACAGCAAACAAATCCCTACACTTGAGGGTGCTGTGGATGTGACCTCACTACAGAGATAAATGTTGTACCTATTGTTCTAAAATGGCAGGAAGACTGAATGCTTCCAAAAAACAGAATACTTAAGGAATAGGTCTGGTTGTGCCAAGGGACATAGATTACACAACGCAGACTAGTGCTATCAATTACAATCCTGAGTTTAAGAAAAGCTTGCCCGCACAGGCACTACTTAGAAACTATTCGCTCTTTCTTTGGGTCAAAAGAATTAAAAATAAAATTTGAGAGAGTTACGGATAATCAAATCAGAATTAAGTGAATCATGAACACAATGTTTAAAATATCAAACTACTGGTTTTCAATTTTGTTTTCTTCTCAACTTTTTCCATGCATTCTTCTCAGGTCTCCCATAACCAATCTAATTCTCTTGTCCCTCACTTCTTAAAGGGAGGAAAAGAAAAGAAGCGAATGAGAAGGAGATAAAAGCAGAAGAAGGGGAGAGCAGGAGGTCAAAGAGGAAGAAAGGGAAGGAGAGTCAGAGAGGTAGATGTCTACAGATTTGAAGTCTTCATGAGGTCAAAAAACAGATGCAGCTATTATAACCAAGAGATCTTGAAATAGAAAGTTGTCAGGCTTTCAGCAGAGGAGCATCCCTGTGTATTGACAAGGACCTAGAGAATGAGTAGGCTCCAGTGGGTTGAAATGGAAGTAATTAGAAACAAAGGAGTCAAAGGCATGTGGAGATAAAATTACCCATACTGTTAGTAGCTAAACATTCACCCAAAAACCTGTTGGACCTTCCCAGGCACACAGGGCATCTTGCCCTCTGGGCTCCCAAGGTGTCTGCAACGGCATCATGGCAGGGGAAGGCAGCCCAAGCAGAGTACTGGTCACAGTGAAGTATTTATTTAGATGCTGGACTGAGCAGCTTTGGAGCAGATGCTATATTTTACTCACATGAGCACATAGGTGTGTCTAATAAACATCTGCTGGAAAGTAAGAAAGAAAAGTAGGAGAAAGGGAGGGGAAAGCAGAAAGAATGACAAGCAAATTTACACTCAGGAAACAATTCCTCATCTCAGTCCACACGAGCTGGGCGAATTTTGGTCTCATATCAGCCATTGTGTCCTTTCAAATCTACTGGATACTTAACCCTGACAATTAGGAAAGACAAAACAAGGCAAAGGGATTCATATTGTATCGTTTCACTAGCAAATTTGAAAATCAGCATTAGCATATAGGTGAATAACCAAAACTCAAGGGCAGACGTTACAAGCTTAATAAACCATTATCTCTAAGAAATTGTTCTGAATGCACTATTAAAAATGGTTTTATGCCTTTTATGTCCCCATCTGTCCCATTCTAACATACCTTCAATGCTTAACATTTTGTCTTTGAAATCTTCACTAAACGATTTGATAGATTACCAAAAAATAAAAATAAAAAAGCAAAATTCAGTAGTAACAAAACCTTATATTTTAGCCATGCTCTTTTTATCTTTGTGTCCTCTGATCATCCCAACAAGGTTCTGCGATTGATTGGTAGAGCAAGTGGTAGTATCTCCAGCCCACAGATATGGACACTGAGGAAGCAAAATAACAGCACACAGCAGACTCACGTCTGAACAAAAATGAACACCTAGAACTCTGAGTCTGAGCGTAGCTCTCACCCTGCAGCAATGCTTAGAGAAGCATCATTCTAGAATGTTCTTTGGCTATGTATTTTGAAGAAGAGAAAGGAGTAAAATATTTCCCATTTTTTTATGTATCAGACATGTTCTTACATTTAATTTCTTTATAAGACAGATTCTCACTGTTCTCACTCAGCTGTGGTTTTCAAATTCATTTAGCAGCAGAACCTTTTCATCAAAATTTCATGCCAAAGCTCTCTATACAAAACAGATCAAAGTGAGGCTGCACTGGCTGGAGCAGAGCTGAGAGATCTGCAAGAGGTTTGGTGATGGAGGCTACTGGCCTAAATCTCAACACCAAACACATGGAAAACATCAGGATGCCAATGAATGCAGACTGAAGACCATGTCACAGAGGATGTCTGACTTTTAGTGGAGTGAGAAGAGCAAGGGCTTCGCAGTCCAACCAATTCCAATTTCAAGTCTATCACTTGCTCACTGCATGCACTGAGGGAATAATCAATCTTTCTGAATCTGTTTCTTCACCTATTGAAGAGTCTTCATAACAGATGAGTCTGTTGTGAGGATTAACTCAATCTCCCTAAGTGAATCACAGGTCAAATGCTCAGCACACAGTAGGTACTCAGGCAGTTTCCTTCTAAAAGGCACTTACCAAGCCCATGTGCTTTTCTGTTAAAACAGACATGTTCTTGTTTCCTCCGAAGGTATAAATTCCATTTGTTTTCTTAAGTCCAGCTCGTGCCTTTAACACTTGAGGGCTTGCACTGCTCCCTCAAACATTTTCTATTGAGTTAGCACAGTATTTATACTTTAAAAGTGTCTTGAAAACAAACTTGATTCCAAATATGATTTATAATGTCCCAAGCAACAGCTCATTTACCCAAGAAAGCTCCATCAATTATTGACAGATGTACCCTCGGAGGAGAAACAGCATTAAGGCTGGGAGACTGAGGGAAAAGTATGCTTCAAACCCTTAAGCCAATTACTCAAGGTGATTTTGAGCATTAAATCCTTAGATATGCTTAATTTACTGTCCTTGCCTGTAAGCACAGAAAGAAGTGTAAGGAAGGGAAAAAAAGCTGCTAAGCCATTCAGGACTGCTTTTAAAAACATAAAGAAAGAATAGCATAGAGGGGAAAATATAGAGGAAGAAGGCAGTTCGTGGGTGTTGGATGTGAGTGGGCTTATAGACCAAGCACCCACAGCCCTCACATACCTTGTCCTCTCGTTGCAGAGCCAGTTACTCCCCACCTGTCTTTGTTCAGTACAGAAATAATTGCATTTACCTGCCACTGACCTAATAATTACAGCAGTGCCTAATTTTATTCTCAACATGTTTACTGTGGTCGAATTTCCTTGGTTTTCAGTGCAAAGGTCTTACTAAGGATGCTAGCATTATTTGCTTTCACATCAAGCAAGTGACAAGACTATGTAAGGCCCCATAAAAAGCCAAGAGGCCACAGTGATCCAGCCCAAGTGGGCTTGTAATCTGCATTTGACATGCTGTTATTAGAAAACCTTGGCAAGACTACGAGGTTTACATGTGAGGGAAGAAAAGGAATGCATGAGGGCAATAAATTTGAGAATGCTAATATATTTCTCCATAGTTTTCCCAAAAGGAAAAAAATGAGTCTTTTTCCTAAAAGCCAAATTATAAGGCAAAGGTGACCAATTATATCTACTTATCCTTAATTTGCATGTACTGAGGAGTGTGTGTGTGAGAACATGCACTCATATGTACACTGCATGTATGGTGTGGATGGGTGTGGGTAGATGGAAGTAAAGAAAGCTGGGAGCATGGGGAAGAGGTCTAACCTACATAAAAATTTTTGCATGATGAATTGAACATTTCTATATTAAGAAAATAAATCTTCCTGCCATAGGAGACCTGATATATTACTACCCTGACTTAATGCAATCTCAGGTTTAAAGTTATAGAACATGTTAAAATTACCTGCTTACACCCTATGACCTGGCAGAATAATTATAGGCTAGATTCTCTCATCATTTTTACACTTTTTTTTATTAAGAATTAAGAGATCCACTATATTGGGTTATTAAAAGCCTGACCTCTTACAGCATGTAGTTTTATCCCATTATTAAACTGTATATAATATAATATAGTAAGCCTTGACTTTTATAGCTTTAACTTCTAAATTTCAGATTCAGAATCAACAGTTGAGTGCCAACTGGGTGGTTCAGATAATGTACAAGTGCTTTCAAAGGCACTGCTTCATTTAATCAACACCAAGCTCCTAGTCAGGTCTTCTGATCCCAATCTAGTGTACATCCCACCGAATCACAACCTTCTATAACTGCCCTGTCACCAAGCCGTTGAGAATTTTAGACAGGAGATGGAAGTAGAGGAGTAGTGGCAGACTCATTGGCAATGTAGAATGGTGCATCATTGGCTTGTGATTAGAGGCATGTCTTTATTCTGTTGGGACTATTTCTCTAAATGGGAAACTGAACCAAGAATACAAGATGCTTAACCAACTCACACAAATGTTGTCAAGGATCTTAAATACTTTGCATTCCCTTTGAGGTTTCCTCTATATTCAAGGTATGACTAAGCAAAACAGACCATCATTGAGTGTGTATCTTTGCACAAGAGATGAATTTTTGAAGATTAGTTATTTTAACAATGCTGCAATTGCTTTAAATCTTGTGTTAGAGGAGAGGAGCAGTCTGGGAACAGAGGAGTCCCCCTTAGGATTGCCATCATTCTTGGAACACATTCTTAACATCTTCAAAGGTTCATTCTTCAAGGGATGGAAACTTTTTTATCCTTTAGAAGTATATATGAAGTAGCCAGAGGTTATTCAGAGTAAGCACGGTAAATAAAGTGAGGGATCAAAATGTGTATCATTTAGTATCAACATATAAGATGTGACTATAAAGTAACTTATTATCTTGAGTAACTAGTAAGCTGTTTTTTAATACAATTGCAAAAGAAAATAGTGAAATATTTTAGTTAACTGCACATACACATTCACAAGTTTCCTTCCTCAAAATGTTTAGATGTTTAAAACAAAGAACAAATTTCTTCCTTTAAGTAGGTGAGGAAACTGATTTGGAAAATGAGCCCCTGGCCTGAACTGCGTATGTGCCTGTTTGTATGCACACATGTGTGTACCCGCACACATGCGTGCACACAGGTGCATGTCACCGACAAGTGGGAAATGCTCTCACTCTCACATCATTCTGTAAGAGCTGTTACCTACTTAGTTTGTTCATCTGGGCACCTGAATCTTGACTACAGGTGTCATGCCTCCCTAGAGCATATTTTTATCTTCACATTCTGGAAAGGATGTTATTATTCCTGACCTTTAAGAAAGCTTTAAAGGAAATATGTGACAACTTCTCCTTTTTAATTAGAATTATATCCATTCCAAAATAGTAAAGCATGAACATAGACAATGCACATTGCATTAAATACAATGTTTCTGATCTTACTAACACTTACTAAATAAAAAGAATATTTTGAAGTTTTTAGGAAATGGAATGAAGAAGGTGAAATGCCTTGTATATAGGAATACTTTTCGCAAAAGTTTTCCTCCTTTGAAGAAAACAGAAGCCAAAAATCATCATAATAATTATGACCATTCAGATAGGGAGGATGATTTTGCACAAGACAGATTATGAATTTTAAAAAATTGTGAACAAATACTGCACTCTGGCATTAATTTTTTTCTCACAGATATATAAGCTAGCAATTCTGAAACCATTTTATCTTTTAACAGTGTTGAACAAAATAAGTAAATATATTGTATATAATCAAGGACCAAGGTTCTAGGGCTTAGGAAAGAAGTTACAAATAAGAGATAATGAAAGAGTTGCTTTCAGTGGGATGAAGATAATATGCTGACCTTGAGTTCCTGGAGTAGGAATAGAGTATTAAAGATGGTGTGAGATGTGAGACAGAGGCTTCCTCCTAAAACCGCATATAACACAAAAATATAATTAATACAACAAATGCTGAAAGAGCAAAAAGAAAGAGGACTGCACCAAACTGCATACACCTGGAGAAAAGAATAAACCTCATGGAACAGGTAACGTACCAAAGCCGTGGCCCAGTGGGACCCAAACCCTTCTCCACCCCAGCTCACCAGTGGGAGGAAGAAAAACAGAGCAGGGAGGGAATGGAGGCCTAGGACTGCTGAATACCTCATCCAGAGATCTGCTCTTGGAGTACAAACCTACATTTCATGGTGCTTTCATGGTACTCTCATGATTAGGGGGTTGGAAAGCTAAGACAGGCAGAATACCTGGAGAGACTGAGATTCTAGCCATTTGTGGAAAGCAGGGATCCACATCCAGCAGCTCTGGGACAAAAGAAAGCTGGGCAGTCTGAGAGATGTACTAAAAGCAAGAGGGCTGCTGAAGGGGCAAGGATTACACAGAGCTTACTGCTCACAAGAAAGGACAGGTAGACAAAATTGTCTGGGTGCACTCTGCCCAGCAGGTTGGGAACTTTGTCGATCTTCAGGTGCTCCAGCTACCTGGCTGTCTACACAGCTCCAAGGACATCCTCCATGATACACAACCTACTGTGCCTTTCTCCCAGCCAGCCCCACCTGGCTCACAAACCGGCAAACCGAACCCTGGCATTAGGCGAGCCAGAGGGAAGCCCCATCTACAGCAATTACAAATGCAAAGCAAAGAGGCTTATACCTGTGCACTTGGCCCACTGGTTATGGCACTGGAGACAGGCATAGCAGCTGGGAAGCAGAAAACAGCTCTTTCCTCCCCCCAGGTACTAATACTGCCTGCCTGCAACCCCCGACATTGCTTCAGGGGCAGATCAACTCCAGAGAGTAGAGCTTCTGGGCACTACAGGGCACCATATACAAATATAAAACGCCAAAAGAACCTGGTTCAAAGTAAAGTTATAAATACAACAGCTAAGAAAGATTCAAATGAAATGGACCTCATGAATCTTCTGGAAAGGGATTCCAAAATAAAAATGATTAACATGCTCATGGAGGTACAGAAAAATATTCAAGAACTCAGGAACGAATTCTGGTCAGACATCCAATCATTGTGGAACACAGTATCAGAAATGAAACATACAATGGAAAGTTATAAAAACAGATTAGATACAGTGGAGGAGATGAAAAATGAAATACAAATTAGAGAAGAGGAATACAATGAACCTGAGGCACAGAGACAAAAAAGGATCTCTAAGAATGAAAGAATATAGAGAGAACTGTGTGACCAATCCAAATGGAACAATATTCACATTATAGGAGTACCAGAAGAAGAGAGAAAAAGGGATAGAAAGTGTCTTTAAGGAGATAATTGTTGAAAACGTGCCCGATCTGGGGAAGTAGATAGTGTCTCAGGTCATGCAGGTGCACAGATATCCTAACACAAGGGACCCAAGGAATACAACACCAAGACATATAGTAATTAAAATGGCAAAGATCAAGGATAAGGACAGACTATTAATAGCAGTCAGAGAGAGAAATAAGATCACATACAAAGAAAGCCCATAAGGGTACCATAAGACTTCGCAGCAGAAACCTTACAGGCCATAAGGGAGTGGCATGATGTATTTAATGCAATGAAGCAGAAGGGCCTCGAACCAAGATCACCTTATCCAGCAAGATTATCAATTAAATTTGAAGGAGGGATTAAACAATTCCCAGATAAACAAAACCTGAGAGAATTTACCTCCCACAAACCATCTCTACAGTGTATTTGGAGGGGCTACTATAGATGGAAGTGTTCCTAAGGTTTAATAGCTGTCACCAGAGATAATAAAACTACAGTAAAGAAAGTAGAACAGTTAATTACTAAGCAAATGCAAAATTAAATCACCTATCCCCAAAGTCAAACAAGGGATAGACAAAGAGTTAAGAATATGATACCTAATATATAAAGAATGGAGGAGGAAGAAAAAGGAGGAGAAAAAAAGAACCTTTACACTGTGTTTGTAATAGAATATTAAGTGAGTTAAGTCAGACTCTTAGATAGTAAGGAAGTTAACCTTGAACCTTTGGTAACCACGAATCTAAAGCCTGCAATAGCAAAAAGTACATACCTATCAATAATCACCCTAAATGTAAATGCTCTGAATGAACCAATCAAGAGGCATAGAGTCACTGAATGGATAAAAAAACAAGACCCACCTATATGCTGCCTACAAGAGACTCACCTTAAACCCAAAGACATACACAAACTAAAAGTGAAGGGATGGAAAAAGATATTTCATGCAACTAATAGGGAGAAAAAAGCAGGAGTACCAGTACTTGTATCAGACAAAATAGACTTCAAAACAAAGAAAGTCACAAGAGACAAGAAGGACATTACATAATGATAAAAGGGTCAATCCAACAAGAAGATATAACCATTTTAAATATCAATGTGCCCAACACAGGAGCACCCACATATGTGAAACAAAAAGTAGCAGAACTAAAAGAGGAAATAGAATGCAATGCATTCATTCTAGCAGACTTCAACACTCCACTCATTCCAAAGGACAGATCAACCAGACAGAAAATAAGTAAGGAGACAGAGGCATTGAACACTACATTAGAACAGGCGGACCTAACAGACAACTACAAACTCTACACCCAAAAGCAGCAGAATACACATTCTTCTCAAGTGCACATGAACATTTCCAAGAATAAATCATATACTAGGCCACAAAAAAAGCCTCGGTAAATTCAAAAAGATTGAAATTGTACCAACCAGTATCTCAGACCACAAAGGTATGAAACTAGAAATAAATTACACAAAGAAAATAAAAAATCCCACAAACACATGGAGGCTTCACAACATGCTCCTAAATAACCAATGGATCAATGACCAAATAAAAACAGAGATCAAGCAATATGTGGAGACAAATGACAAAAATAATTCAACACCACAAAATCTGTGGAATACAGCAAAGGCTCTGCTAAGAGGAAAGTATACTGCAATACAGGCTTATCTCAGAAAAGAACAATCCGATATGAACAGTCTGAAATAACAATTAACGAAACTAGAAAAAGAAGAACAAATAAGGCCCAAAGTCAGTAGAAGGTGGGACATGATAAAGATTAGAGCATAAATAAATAAAATCAAGAAGAATAAAACAATAGAAAGAATGAATGAAAGCAAAAGCTAGTTCTTTGAGAAAATAAACGAAATAGATAAACCCCTAGCCAGACTTACAAAGAAAAAAAGAGAGTCCACACACATAAACAGAATCAGAAATGAGAAAGGAAAAATCACTGTGGACACCATAGAAATACAAAGAATTATTAGAGAATAGTATGAAAAATTATATGCTAACAAACTGGATAACCTAGAAGAAATGGACAGTTTTCTAGAAAAATACTACCTTCCAAGGCTGACCCAGAAAAAAAGAGAAAATCTGAATAGACCAATTACCAGCAAAAAAATTGAATTGGTAATGAAAAAACTACCTAACAACAAAATTCCTGGGCCAGATGGCTTCACTGCTGAATTTTATCAAACATTTATGAAGACCTAATATCCAACCTCCTTAAAGTTTTCCAACGAGTAGAAGAAAAGGAAATACTTCCAAACTCATTCTATGAGGACAGCATCACTCTAATACCAAAACCAGGCAAAGACACCACAAAAAAAGAAAATTACAGACCAATATCCCTGATGAAAATACATGCAAAAATACTCAACAAAATATTAGCAAACCAAATTCAAAAATAAATCAAAAAGATCATCCATCATGATCAAGTAGCATTTATTCCAGGGATGCAAGGATGATACAACATTCGAAAATCCATCAACATCATCCACCACATCAACAAAAAGGACAAAACCACATGATTATCTCCTTAGATACTGAAAAAGCATTTGAAGAAATTCAACATCCATTCATGATAAACACTCTCAACAAAATGGGCATAGAGGGCAAGTACCGCAATATAATAAAGGCCTTATATGACAAACCCACAGCCAACATTATACTTAACAGCGAGAAGCTGAAAGCTTTTCCTTTAAGATGGGGAACAAGACAAGGAGGCCCACTCTCCCCACTTCTATTCAACATAGTACTGGAGGTCCTCGCCATGGCAATCAGACAACACAAAGAAATAAAAGGTATCCAGATTAGCAAGGAAGAAGTTAAACTGTCACTGTTTGCAGATGACATGATATTGAACATAAAAAACCCTAAAGAATCCGCTCCAAAACTATTAGATCTAATGTCTGAATTCAGCAAAGTTGCAGAATACAAAATTAATACACAGAAATCTGTGGCATTCCTATATACTAACAATGGACTAGCAGAAACAGAAATAAGGAAAACCATTCCATTCACAATTCCATCAAAAAGAATAAAAAACCTAGGAATAAACCTAACCAAGGAAGTGAAAAACCTATACTCTGAAAACTACAAGACACTCTTTTTTTTATAATTTATTTTGGTATCATTACTCTACAGTTACATGTGCAATATTATGGTTAATAAACTACCCCGTTCATCAGGTCCCCCCCACCAACCCAATTACAGTCACTGTCCATCAGCATAGTGAGATGCCACAGAATCACTACTTGTCTTCTCTGAGTTGTACAGCCCTCCCCATGCCCCCCCAACATTACATCTGCTAATCGTAATGCCCCTTTTTCCCCGTTATCCCTCTCTTCCCACCCATCATTCCGAGTCCCTTTCCCTTTGGTAACTATTAGTCCGTTCTTGGGTTCTGTGAGTCTGCTGCTGTTTTGTTCCTTCAGTTTTTTTCTTTGTTCTTATACTCCACATGTGAGTGAAATCATTTGATACTTGTCTTTTTTGGCTTGGCTTATTTCACTGAGCATAATACCATCTACCTCCATCCATGTTGTTGCAAATGGTAGGATTTGTTTTCTTCTTATGGCTGAATAATATTCCATTGTGTATATGTACCACTTCTTCTTTATCCATTCATCTACTGATGGACACTTAGGTTGCTTCCATTTCTTGGCTTTTGTAAATAGTGCTGCGATAAACATAGGGGTGCATCTGTCTTAATCAAATTGGGCTGCTGCATTCTTAGGGTAAATTCCTAGGTGTGGGATTCCTGGGTCAAACGGTATTTCTATTTTGAGTTTTTTGAGGAACCTCCATACTGCTTTCCACAATGGTTGAACTAAGTTGCATTCCCACCAGCAGTGTAGGAGGGTTCCCTTTTCTCCACATCCTTGCCAACATTTGTTGTTCTTTGTGTTTTGGATGTTGGCCACCCTCACTAGTGTGAGATGATATCTCATTGTGGTTTTAATCTACATTTCTCTGATGATTAGCCATGTGGAGCATTTTTCATTTGCCTCTTGGCCATCTGAGTTTCTTCCTTGGAGAAGTGTCTTTCATGTCCTCTGCCCATTTCTTTTTTTTTTTTTAAGTTTATTTTGATATCATTAATCTACAATTAAATGTGCAATATTATGGTGATTACACTACCCCCTTCATCAGGTCCCCCCCACCAACCCCATTACAGTCACTGTCCATCAGCATAGTGAGATGCTATAGAGTCACTACTTGTCTTCTCTGGGTTGAACAGCCCTCTCCGTGCCCCCCTAACATTACATCTGCTAATCATAATCCCCATTTTTCCCCCTTGTCCCTCCCTTCCCACCCATCCTCCCCAGTCCTCGGCCCATTTCTTAATTGGATTATTTGCTTTCTGTTTGTTGAGGTGTGTGAGCTCTTTATATATTTTGGATGTCAACCCTTTACCAGATACATCATTTATGAATATATTCTCCCATACTGTAGGATCTCTTTTTGTAGTACAGATGGTGTCCTTTGCTTTACAGAAGCTTTTCAGCTTGATATAGTCCCACTTGTTCATTTTTGCTTTCGTTTCCCTTGCCCGGGGAGATATGTTCATGAAGAAGTCGCTCATGTTTATGTCCAAGAGATTTTTGCCTATGTTTTTTTCTAAGAGTTTTATGGTTTTATGACTTACATTCAGGTCTTTGATCCATTTTGAGTTTACTTTTGTGTATGGGGTTAGACAGTAGTCCAGTTTCATTCTCTTACAGGTAGCTGTCCAGTTTTTCCAACACCAGCTGCTGAAGAGGCTGTCATCTCCCCATTGTATATCCAAGGCTCCTTTATCATATATTAATTGACTGTATATGTTTGGGTTAATGTTTAGATTTTCTGTTCTGTTCCACTGGTGTGTGGGTCTGTTTTTGTGCCAATACCAAATTGTCTTGATTACTGTGGCTTTGTAGTAGAGCTTGAAGTCAGGGAGCGTAATCCCCCTGTTTTATTCCTCCTTCTCAGGATTGCTTTGGCTATTCCGGGTCTTTTGTGGTTCCATATGAATTTTGAAATTATTTGTTCCAGTTCACTGAAGAAAGCTGTTGGTATTTTGATACAGATTTCAATGAATCTGTAGATTGCTTTAGGTAGTATAGCCATTTTGACAATATTTATTCTACCTAGCCAAGAGCATGGGATGAATTTCCATTTGTTAGTGTCCTCTTTAATTTCTCTTAGGAGTGTCTTGTAGTTTTCAGAGTATAGGTCTTTCACTTACTTCGTTAGGTTTGTTCCAAGGTATTTTATTCTTTTTGATGCAATTGTGAAGGGAATTGTTTTTCTGATTTCTCTTTCTGTTAGTTCATCGTTAGTGTATAGGAAAGCAACAGATTTCCGTGTGTTAATTTTGTATCCTGCAACTTTGCTGAATTCACATATTAGTTCTAGTAGTTTTGGAGTGGAGTCTTTAGGGTTTTTTATGTACAGTATCATGACATCTGCAAATAGTGACAATTTGACTTCTTCTTTACCAATCTGGATGAATTGTATGTCTTTGTTTTGTCTGATTGCCATGGCTAGGACCTCCAGTACTCTGTTGAATAACAGTAGAGAGAGTGGGCATCCCTGTCTTGTTCCCGATCTTAGATGAAAAGCTTTCAGCTTCTCACTGTTATGATGTTAGCTGTGGGTTTTGTCATATATGGCCTTTATGATGTTGAGGTACTTGCCCTCTGTACCCATTTTGTTGAGAGTTTTAATAATGAATGGATGCTGAATTTTGTCAAATGCTTTTTCAGCATCTATGGAGATGATCATGTGGTTTTTGTTCTTCTTTTTGCTGATATGGTGGATGATGTTGATGGATTGTCGAATGTTGTACCATCCTTGCATCCCTGGGATGAATCCCACTTAATTATGGTGTATGATCCTCTTGATGTATTTTTGAATTCGGTTTGCTAATATTTTGTTGAGTATTTTTGCCTACATTCATCAGGGATATTGGTCTGTAATTTTCTTTTTTGGTGAGGTCTTTGCCCCGTTTTTGTATTAGAGTGATGCTGGCTTCATAGAATGAGTTTGGAAGTATTCCCTCCTCTTCTATTTTTTGGAAAACTTTAAGGAGAATGGCTTTTATTTCTTGTCTATATGTCTGGTAGAATTCAGAGGTGAATCCATCTGGTCCGGGGGTTTTGTTCTTGGGTAGTTTTTGATTACTGATTCAATTTCGTTGCTGGTGATTGGTTTGTTTAGGTTTTCTGTTTCTTGTTTGGTCAGTCTTGGAAGGTTGTATTTTTCTAAGAAGTTGTCCATTTCTTCTAGGTTTTCCAGCTTGTTCGCATATAGATTCTCATAATATTCTCTTATAATTCTTTGTATTTCTGTGGGGTCCGTCGTGATTTTTCCTTTCTCATTTCTGATTCTGTTTATGTGTGTAGATTCTCTTTTTCTCTTAATGAGTCTGGCTAGGGGTGCATCTATTTTGTTTACTTTTTCAAACAACCAGCTCTTGGTTTCATTGATTTTTTCTATTGTTTTATTCTTCTCAATTTTATTTATTTCTTCTCTGATCTTTATTATGTCCCTCCTTCTGGTGACTTTGGGCCTCATTTGTTCTTCTTTTTCCAATTTCAGTAATTGTGTCTTTAGACTATTCATTTGGGATTGTTCTGCCTTCTTTAAATAGGCCTGGATAGCAATATACTTTCCTCTTAGAACTGCCTTTGCTGCGTCCCACAGAAGTTGTGGCTTTGTGTTGTTGTTGTCATTAGTCTCCATATATTCTTTGATTTCTGTTTTGATTTGGTCGTTAACCCATTGATTAATTAGGAGAATGTTGTTAATTCTCCATGTATTTGTGAGCCTTTTTGTTTTCTTTCTAAAATTTATCTTTTAGTTTTATACCTTTATGATCTGAGAAGTTGGTTGGTAGGATTTCAATATTTTTGAATTTACTGAGGTTCTTTTTGTGGACTAGTATGTGGTCTATTCTGGAAAATGTTCCATGTGCACTTGAGAAGAATGTGTATCCTGTTGCTTTTGGGTGCAGAGTTCTGTAGATGTCTGTTAGGTCCATCTCTTCTAATGTGTTGTTCAGTGCCTCTGTGTCTTTACTTATTCTCTGTCTGGTTGTTATGTCCTTTGGAGTGAGTGGTGTGTTGAAGTCTCCTAAAATGAATGCATTGCTGTCTATTTCCTCCTTTAATTCTGTCAGTATTTGTTTCATATATGCTGGCGCTCCTGTGTTGGGTGCATATATATTTATAATGGTTATACCCTCTTGTTGGATTGACCCCTTTGTCATTATGTAATGTCCTTCTTTATCTCTTACTACTTTCTTCGTTTTGAAGTCTATTTTGTCTGATACAAGTAGTGCAACACCTGCTTTTTTCTCCTTGTTGTTTGCATGAAATATCTTTTTCCATCCCTTCACTTTTAGTCTGTGTATATCTTTGGGTTTCAGGTGAGTCTATTGTAAGCAGCATAAAGATGGGTCTTGCTTTTTTACCCATTCTGTAACTCTTTGTCTTTTGATTGGTGCATTCAGTCCTTTTACATTTAGGGTGATTATCCATAGATATGTACTTATTGCCATTGCTGGCTTTAGATTTGTGGTTACCAAAGGTTCACGGGCTCCTTCTTTACTGTCTGACAATCTAACTTAAATTTCTTGTTAAGTTATTATAAACACAGTCTGATATTTATTTCTCTCCCTTCTTATTCTTCCTCCTCCATTCTTTATATACTAGGTGTTTTATTCTTTGCCTTTAGTTAGTATTTGGATGGTCTGCTTTCTTTGCTATGATTTTATTTTCTCTGGTGACATCTTTTTAGCCTTAGGAGCGCTTCCCTCTAGAGCAGTCCATTTAAGATTTCCTGTAGAGGTGGTTTATGCGAGGCAAATTCTCTCAGCTTTCGCTTGTCTGGAAATAATTTAATCCATCCATCATATTTAAATGATAATCATGCTGGATACAATATTCTTGGTTTGAGGCCCTTCTGTTTCATTATGTTAAGTATATCATGCCATTCTCTTCTGGCCTGTAAGGTTTCTGTAGAGAAGTGTGATGATAGTCTGATGGGTTTTCCTTTGCAGGTGATCGTTTTTCTCTCTCTAGCCACCTTTAATACTCTGTCCTTATCTTTGATGTTTGCCATTTTAATTATTATGTGTCTTGGTGTTGTCTTCCTTGGGTCCCTTGTGTTCGGAGATCTGTGGGCTTCCATGGACTGCGAGACTATTTCCTTCCCGAACATGGGGAAGTTTTCAGCAATTACCTCCTCAATGACACTTTCCAGCCCTTTTTCTCTCTTCTTCTTCTTCTGGTACTCCTATAATGTGAATATTGTTCCGTTTGGATTGGTCACAGAGTTCTCTTAATATTCTTTCATTCCTAGAGATCCTTTAATCTCTCTCTGCCTCAGCTTCTTTGTATTCCTGTTCTCTGATTTCTGTTCCATTAACAGTCTCTTGCATCTCGTACAGTCTGCTGCTAAGCCCATCAATGGCTTGTCTCATTTATGCATTGTCTTTCCTCACTTCCCTCACTTCCTCCCTCAGCTCTTGCATATTTCTCTGTTGATCCATCAGTATGGTTACGACTTCTATTCTGAATTCTTTTTCAGGAAGATTGTGCATGTCCATCCCTTCAGACCCCCTCTCTGGTGTCTGGGTCTGGACAAGCTTTGTCAGGACCATATTCTTCTGTCTTTTCATGGCGATAGAAGTGGTCGCTGGCAGATGCCACGTATGTCAGCTGGGCTCTTTAAGACTAAGAAAAGAAAGAAGAGAAAAAAAGAAAGAAAGAAAAGAGAAAAAACAAAAACAAAAAAAGACGCCCGCCTTGAGTAGATTCTTTGAGGATGCTGTAGGTGGCGCTGTTGCTCCACTATTCCGCAGCTGCAGCCAGGCCACTCCACAGGGCTCTTTATAGCTCTGGCCCGGGCGGGAACGAATGGGAGGCTGTTGATCTCTGTGGTAAGTCTTAGTGCGGCTACTATTTCCCAGTTGCCAGCCAAGGGGTCCGAAATTCCCCAGGACTCCCAGCCTGCTGGGCTGAGTGTGCTGGGACAATCCTGCTTCTCCATTAGGCCCCTATCTCTTTAAGACCGCTAAAAACAGCGCGTGCTTTCCTTTTGTCCCAGGGAGCCAGCTGCGAGGACCTGGTGCATTCCCCGGCTCAGATCCTGCACCCTCTGTCTCTCTAGTCTCCGATACATTGCGCAATGTGTGTTAGTGCTCCTAGCGCAAATCACCAGGGCTGGTTATTTCACGAGCCTGTACTTCCACTCCCTCCCAGCTCTGAATCCTCTCCTCCCGCCAGTGCACTGGGGTGGGGGAGTGCTCGGGTCCTGCCAGGACGCGGCTCCGTATCTTACCCACCTCATGGGGTGCCGAGTTCTCTCAGGTGTAGATGCAGGCTGGGTGCTGTCCTGTATCTTCTGGTCTCTCTTTTAGGAATAGTTGTAGTTGTTTTATTTTCATAAATATATATGGTTTTGGAAGATTTTCACCACCCTGCTCATGCCGCCATCTTCCTGGAACTCTACTACAAGACACTCTTGAGAGAAATTGAAGAAGATACCAATAAATGGAAACACATCCCGTGCTCATGGATAGAAAGAATTAATATTGTTAAAATGGCCATCCTGCCTACAGCAACCTACAGATTCAAGGTAATTCTTATCAAAATACCAACAGCATTCTTCAGTGAACTAGAGCAAATCATTGTAAAATTCATATGGAAACAAAAAAGACCCTGAATAGCCAAAGCAATTCTGAGAAGGAAGTATCAAGCAGGGGGGATCTCACTTCCCACCTTCAAGCTCTAATAGAAAGCCACAGTAATCAAGACAATTTGTACTGGCACAGGAACAGACCCATAGACTAATGGAACAGACTAGAGAGCCCTAATGTAAACCCAACAATATATAGGGTCAATTAATATACGATAAAGGAGCCATGGATATACAATGGGAAAATGACAGCCTCTTCAACAACTGGTGTTGGCAATACTGGACCGCTACATGCAAGAGAATGAAACTGGATTATTGTTTAGCCCCATACACAAAAGTGAACTCGAAATGGTTCAAAGACCTGAATGTAAGTCATGAAACCATAAAACTCTTAGAAGGCAACATAGGCAAAAATCTCCTGAATATAAACATGAGCAACTTCTTCCTGAATGCGTCTCCTCAGGGAAGGGAAACAAAAGCAAAAATGAACACATGGGACTACATCAAACTAAAAAGTTTCTGTACGACAAAGACACCATCAACAGAACAAAAATGCATCCTACAGTATGGGAGAATATATTTGTAAGTGACATATCCGACAAAGGGTTAACATCCAAATATATAAAGAACTCACACACCTCAACACCCAAAAAGCAAATAACGCAATTAAAAAATGTGCAGAGGATATGAAGAGACAATTCTCCAAAGAAGAAATTCAGATGGCCAACAGACACATGAAAAGATGTTCCACATCACTAATCATCAAGGAAATGCAAATTAAAACCACTAGGAGATATCACCTCACACCAGTAAAGATGGCCACCATCCAAAAGGCTAAGAACAACAAATCCTGGCAAGGAGGCGGAGAAAGGGGTACCCTTCTACACTGCTGGTGGGAATGTAAGCTAGTTAAAAAATTGTCGAAAGCAATATGGAGGTTCCTCAAAAACTAAAAATGAAATACCATTTGACCCGGAAATCCCACTCCTTGGAATTTACCCAAAGAATACAACTTCTCACATTCAAAAAGACATATGCGCCCCTATGTTTATCGCAGCACTTTTTACAATAGCCAAGATATGGAAGCAACCTAAGTGTCCACCAGTAGATGAATGGATAAAGAAGAGGTGGTATATATACAGAATGGAATATTATTTAACCATAAGAAAGAAACAAATCCTACCATTTGCAACGACATGGACGGAGCTGGAGGATATTATGCTCAGTGAAATAAGCCAGGCAGAGAAAGACAAGTGCCAAATGATTTCCCTCATTTGTGGAGTAAAACAATGAAGCAAAACTGAAGCAACAAAATAGCAGCAGACTCACAGACTCCAAGAAGGGACTAGCGGTTACCAAAGGCAAAGGGTGTGGGAGAAAGGGTGGGGAGGGAGGGAGAAGGGGATTGAGGGGTATTATGTTTATAGTACACATGGTGTGGGGGGTCACGGGGAAAACAGTGTAGCACAGAGAAGGCAAGTAGTGAATCTGTGGCATCTTACTACACTGATGGACAATGACTGTAATGGGGTATGGGTGGGGACTTGATAATATGGGTAAATGTAGTAACCACATTGTTTTTCATGTGAAACCTTCAAAAGAGTGTATATCAATAATACCTTGATAAAAAATTAAAAAATAAAAGGAAACAAAGGAAGAACACTGACGCCCTGTAACAAGGAGCACACCTACTACCTAGATCTCGGCTCCTAAAAGCCATTCTCCAGTTAAAGGAACCAGAGGGTTTCTTTGGAGAAATGGATGATTCCAAGGATGAGGCAGGGAAAATACAATATCTTATCATTCTAAGAAGCAAAGAAATGCCTAAGAAAGGATGAGGGGATTTGGAAAGGATGTAGAGAGAGCCAACCTGAAAGAGCTCACAATGACCAAAACTGAGACACTGTGAACAATAAACTAAACAATGGTAGTACTGAATTATAACCTGCAGAATAAAGTAAGTTAATATACATGAGTCTATACTGATATAAATAAATAACTGAACATAAAAGTAAATGGAGATGAAGAGACAGCTCATTCTTCAGATGAATTCCAGTTAATAAATATGGGGGGGGATGGAAATAAGGGAATTGCAAATCACTCTTAAAACACCAAAAATAGCTGCAGGCGACATCCCCAGATGATTGCTAAAACTGAGCAGATGACAGTTTGAGAAGAAAACAAGTCACATGCATACTCTCAAAGTATCTCTCCCCACGTTATTAACTGATTACAAAGGGAAAATAACAATAGAGACACCTGGCAGGCACTACCTTAACCAAGTAATCAAGTTCACACCACCAGTAATAAAGCATACTGACACGTACCCTCTGCTATTTTGCACTGAAAAGGGTTCATCACTCTGTTATTTTTTGTAATAATATAGTCATCAGAAAACATCAGATAAAACCCAACTGAAGGCAAGTCTTCAAAATATCAACTGACCAGTAGTTTTCAAAAGTATCATGTAAAACAGAAAAACTGTTGCAGATTGAAGGAGACTAGAGACATGACAAGTAAATGTGATGAGGGAACTGGGATAGGATCCTTGAACAGAAAAGGGAGATTAGTGTAAAAACTGGTAAAGTCTGTATTTTAGTTAACAGTAGTGTGCCCATGTTGATTTCTTATATTTGGTCATTATACTATGATTATGTAAGACATTAACCTTAGGGGAAGCTGGGTGAAAATCACATGAGGAGTATCTGTACTATTTTTGCAACTTTTCTGAAGTCTAAAATTAAAACTGATCAACACAATCTATTCAGAAGAATATTATGATTTACTAAACTTTATTTCCATGTCATATAAAATAGTGAACTAATTATCATTAGAGGCCACTGGGTCTTAGGGAAAATAATCTAAAGAGACATCATTTTCCTGCTTCTGATATATCACTCATGAGGGAGGACTAGGGAAGGGTGGTTTTGATCTGAGAAGTAGGAGAATTCTAACAAGTCTGAGTCTAGGTCATAGTGTTTGACACACAGGTGACAGCTTACCTTATTCCTCCTACTCTCCCTACCTGGGAAAAATTTGGACCCGTGAACCTGATCCATGTTTATAAGAAATGATGGGCTGTTGATGGTAAAAATAGCACTTAATGAAGAACTTACTACATGCTAGGCACTGTTCCAAACTCTTACATGTCTTGATTCTTCCACAACAGCCTTATTAAGTTTATCCCCATTCTACAGATAAGAAATGGGTGCAGAGAGGGTGATGAGACACAGAAAGATATGTTGCTGGGAAAACTATGGAGAAAATCATGTTCATCTCTCCCCTTCTGATCATCTACTTACCAGTCCTGCACTGGTGTGTTACCTGTGTAACTCAGATATATCCAGTTTTAATTAATTGCCCAAACTGAAGAGTCTTTAAACACTGAAAACAGAGCAAGCAGAGGAAAGAGCCATGTTTGGGAAGACATTGCCTGGGTCCCAGAGACCAAACCACCTGCTTGCCCCACTGAAAGTGCTAGCGTCACCTTATTTATGACCAGTATTCTAGTAAGCAGACATGTGTGAAGAAATAATACCCCTAGTTGGCATGGAGGAGCCCTCTCTTGCTGGACTGGTCACCAAGACTGATGTTCCACACTTGGAAAATGAGTAATTACTGGTTGTCAAACTGTATATGCATTTCCTGAGAGAATGGAAGTTAACATCTATTTTCCCAGGTTCCTCTGTGCCTGTTGCAGTTACGATAATAACTATGTTTCACATTTGTACAGTGCTTTCAGCTTATAAACTTCACTCACATATTGTACCTAATCAACAAATATTTATTTAGAGCCTGCTCTGTGTCAGGCCCTACGAATAAGTGAATCAGACCACTGTGATCTTTTCCCACCCACGTAGAGTTGACGTAACAATGGGAAAAAAAAGTAAGCATATACGTAAGTACAAAGTTATAAAGAAAAAGGATACCAAAAAATAAAAAATTAACCAGGTAAAACCTGGTCAGACCCACTTTAGATAAAGGGTATTAGTCAAGGCCTCTCTAAGGAGCTGATGTCGAATGAAAAGCAAGCAGCCCTGCAAAGTCTAGGAAAGCGCCTCCAACTCAGGGGAACCAGAAAGACAGGGATGGAGGAGGGGTAAGAAAATAGCTTAGTACATTCTAGAAAGGCAAATTCCTCTGGGAAATTGGGAAGGAGAGGGATGGAGGCTTGAAGCAGATGGCATCTAGGGCTGATGCTATCAGGCTAGGTATGAAGGGTTTTATCCAAATGCAATGGCAAGAGGTGACAATGCTATTGTCATTTTACAGGTGAGTAACATTAAGCTCAGGGAGGTTGCATGTCTTATCTGAGTTTTTATACCTGGCAAGTATATGGCTCCATCCCAGGTCTTTCCATTAGTTCCTCCTTTCCACAAATATGTGCTAAGTGCTTGCTAGATGCCAAGAACATTACTATTTACTAGACAAGATACAGTCTTATCTCAGTTCCATTCGTCTGGAAGTGGGAAAAGGCCATGTGAACAAATGCAGTAAAATATGACAGCCACATGTCCAGAAGTCTCCACAAAATACAGAGGAGCCTCCTTGAAGAAGGGCAAGGTCAGTTCTATACAGGTAGGGCAGGGAGAGTCAGAGAGATAGTACTGAGCTCAATCTAGAAGATGAATGTTTATAAGGAAAATGGGGGTGGGGAAGGATAATCAGAGCAGACTGAACAAAGACACAGAGAATAAACGGCCTAGTACATGCTGGAAAGTGCATGCTATTTCTGGCAGGGGGTGAGTGGGGGGTGGGCTTGAGGGTAGGGTTAAAAAAAATAGAAATGGCCAGAGGCCAGATCACAAACCCCTGGCATGGCAAAGTAAGAAGTGTGGACTTCATTCTCTAAGCAAAGGAAGCCATTAAGTTTTCAAGTAGGGAAGAAATCTAATCAAGTTCACTTCAGGTAGATCACAGCAACCTAATTGTAGAGTTTGAATTGGCGTGGTGACAAGAGAGCAATGTTGCAAACACTGAGATCAAGTAGAAGACTTACAAGGTCAAGGAAAGAGGAAATGGAGGCCTGAAGTAAGACTACAGCTGTGGGGTTGGAGAGATGGAAGGAGAACGAACACAGGGTAAGGAGGAAGAAGGTGCAGACCTCATGACACTGAGTGCTGGGGTGAGTGAGACAGGGAGGCAGATTTAGGTTGAAATCTGAGTTCTTGTGATTTTTGACTCCAAGTTCAACACTTCTGAGATGTAAAGTTATTTTGCCTTTCATAAATGAATGTCTCATTTGTTGGAAACAGTTTAACATGCCTTCCCAGCCAGCTAAGAAAATGTACCTGAGATTATTCTTACGTTATTTTTTTAATTTTTATTTTGGTTATCGTTAATGTACAATCACTTGAACAACATTATGGTTACTAGACCCCCTGTTATCAAGTCCCCCCAACATACCCCACTACAGTCACTGTCCATCAGCATAGTAAGATGCTATAGAATCCCTATAAATGCTGCCTTTCTCGTGTCCCCTGCCGCAGCATTACCTGTGCTGATTGTAATGCCCCTTTTCCCCCTCTTATCCCTCCCTTCCCACCCATCCTCCCCAGTCCCTTTCCCTTTGTTAACTGTTAGTCCATTCTCGGGTTCTGTGAGTCTGTGCTGTTTTTTTCCTTCAGTTTTTCCTTTGTTCTTATACTCCACAGATGAGTGAAATCATTTGATACTTGTCTTTCTCTGCCTGTCTTATTTCACTGAGCATAATATACTCTAGCTCCATCCATGTTGTTGCAAATGGTTGGATTTGTTTTCTTCTTATGGCTGAATAATATTCCATTGTGTATATGTACCACCTCTTCTTTATCTATTCATCTACTGATGGACACTTAGGCTGCTTCCATTTCTTGACTATTGTAAATAGTGCTGTGATAAACATAGGGGTGCATATGTCTTTTGCAAACTGTGCTGCTGCGTTCTTATAGTAAATTCCTAGGAGTGGGATACCTGGGTCAAATGGTATTCCTATTTTGAGTTTTTTGAGGAACCTCCATACTGCTTCCACAATGGTTGAACTAGTTTACATTCCCATCAGCAATGCAGGAGGGTTCCCCTTTTCTCCACATCCTCGCCAACATTTGTTGTTGTTTGTCTTTTGGATGGTGGCCATCATAACTGGTGTGAGGTGATAGCTCATTGTGGTTTTAATCTGCATTTCTCTGATGATTAGCAATGTGGAGCATCTTTTCATGTGCCTGTTAGCCATCTGAATTTCTTCTTTGGAGAAGTGTCTGTTCAGATTCTCTGCCCGTTTTTTAATTGGATTATTGGCATTTTGTTTGTTGAGGTGCGTGAGCTCTTTATATATTTTGGATGTCAACCCCTTATCGGATATGTCATTTACGAATATATTCTCCAATACTGTAGGATGTCTTTTTGTTCTACTGATGGTGTCCTTGGCTGTACAGAAGCTTTTCAGTTTGATAGAGTCCCACTTGTTCATTTTTGCTTTTGTTTCCCTTGCCCGGGGAGATATGTTCACAAAGAAGTTACTCATGTTTATGTCCAAGAGATTTTTGCCTATATTTTTTTCTAAGAGTTTTATCATTTCATGACTTACATTCAGGTCTTTGATCCATTTTGAGTTTACTTTAGTATATGGGGTTAGACGGTAATCCAGTTTCATTCTCTTACATGTAGCTGTCCAGTTTTGCCAACACCAGTTGTTGAAGAGGCTGTCATTTCCTCATTGTATATCCATGGCTCCTTTATCATATATTAATCGACCGTATATGCTTGGGTTTATATCTGGGCTCTCTATTCTGTTCCACTGGTCTATGGGTTTTTTCTTGTGCCAGTACCAAATTGTCTTGATTACTGTGGCTTTGTAGTAGAGCTTGAAGTCAGGGAGCGTAATTCCCCCTGCTTTATTCTTCCTTCTCAGGATTGCTTTGGCTATTCGGGGTCTTTTGTCATTCCATATGAATTTTAGAACTATTTGCTCTAGTTCATTGAAGAATGCTGTTGGTATTTTGATAAGGATTGCATTGAATCTGTAGATTGCTTTAGGCAGGATGGCCATTTTGACAATATTAAATCTTCCTAGGCAAAAGCATGGGACAAATTTCCATTTATTCGTGTCCACTTTAATTTCTCTTAAGAGTGTCTTGTAGTTTTCAGGGTATAGGTCTTTCACTTCCTTGGTTAGGTTTTGTATTCTTTATTTATTCCTAGGTATTGTATTCTTTTTGATGCAATTATGAGTGGAATTGTTTTCCTTATTTCTCTTTCTGCTAGTTTACTGTTAGTGTAAAGGAATGCAACAGATTTCTGTGTATTAATTTTGTCTCTTGCAACTTTGCTGTATTCAGATATTAGATCTAGTAGTTTTGGAGTGGATACTTTTGGGTTTTTTAAGTACCCTATCATGTCATCTGCAAACAGGGACAGTTTGACTTCTTCCTTACCAATCTGGATGCCTTTTATTTCTTTGTGTTGTCTGATTGCTGTGGCTAGGACCTCCAGAACTATGTTGAATAAAAGTGGTGAGAGTGGGCATCCTTGTCTTGTTTCTGATCTTAAAGGAAAAGCTTTCAGCTTCTCACTGTTAAGTTTAATGTTGGCTGTGGGTTTGTCATATATGACTTTTATTATGTTGAGGTACTAGCCCTCTATACCCATTTTGTTGAGAGTTTTTACCATGAATGGATGTTGAATTTTGTTGAATGCTTTTTCAGCATCTATGGAGATGATCATGTGGTTTTTGTTCTTCTTTTTGTTGATGTGGTGGATGATGTTGATGGATTTTTGAATGTTGTACCATCCTTGCATCCCTGGGATGAATCCCACTTGATCATGATGGATGATCATTTTGAAGTATTTTTGAATTTGGTTTGCAAATATTTTGTTGAGTATTTTTGCATCTATGTTCATCAGGGATATTTGTCAGTAATTTTCTTTTTTTGTGGTGTCTTTGCCTGGTTTTGGTATTAGAGTGATGTTGGTCTCATAGAATGAGTTTCGTAGTATTCCTTCCTCTTCTACATTTTGGAAAACTTTAAGGAGGATGGATATTAGGTCTTCACTAAATATTTGATAAAATTCAGCAATGAAACCACCTGGTTCAGAAGTTTTGTTCTTAGGTAGTTTTTTGATTACCAATTCAATTTCTTTGCTGGTAATTGGTCTATTCATATTTTCTGTTTCTTCCTGGGTCAGCCTTGGAAGGTTGTATTTTCTCTAGAAAGTTGTCCATTTCTTCTAGGTTATCCAGTTTGTTACCATATTATTTTTCATAGTATTCTCTCATAATTCTTTTTATATCTGTGGTGTCCGTAGTGATTTTTCCTTTCTCATTCCTGAATCTGTTTGTATGTGTAGACTCTCTTTTTTTCTTGATAAGTCTGGCTAAGGGTTTATCTATTTTATTTATTTTCTCAAAGAACCAGCTCCTGCTTTCATTGATTTTTTCTATTGTTTTATTCTTCAGAATTTTATTTATTTCTGCTCTAATCTTTATTATGTCCCTCCTTCTACTGACTTTAGGCCTCATTTGTTCTTCCTTTTCTAGTTTCATTAATTGTGAGTTTAGACTGTTCATTTGGGATTGTTTTTCTTTCCTGAGTTAGGCTGTATTGCAATATATTTCCCTCTTAGCACGGTCTTCGCTGTGTCCCACAGATTTTGAGGGGTTCAGTTATTGTTGTCATTTGTCTCCATATATTGCTTGATCTCTGTTTTTATTTGATCATTGATCCATTGATTATTTAGGATCATGTTATTAAGCCTCCATGTGTTTGTGGACTTTTTCATTTTCTTTGTGTAATTTATTTCTAGTTTCATACCTTTGTGATCTGAGAAGTTGGTAGGTATAATTTAAATCTTTTCGAATTTACTGAGGTTCTTTTTGTGGCCTAGTATATGATCTATTCTTGAAAATGTTCCATGTGCATTTGAGAAGAATGTATCCTGTTGCTTTTGGATAGAGTGTTCTGTAGATGTCCGTTAGGTCCATCTGTTCTAATACATTGTTCAGTGCCTCTGTCTCTTTACTTATTTTGTCTGGTTGATCTGTCCTTTGAAGTGAGTGGTGTGTTGAAGTCTCCTAAAATGAATGCATTGCATTCTATTTACCCCTTTAATTCTGTTAGTATTTGTTTTACGTATGTAAGTGATCCTGTGTTGGGTGCATAGATATTTTTAATAGTTATATCCTCTTGTTGGACTGACCCTTTTATCATTATGTAATGTCCTTCTTTGTCTTTTGTGACTTTGTTTTGAACTCTATTTTGTCTGATACAAGTAATGCAGCTCCTGCTTTTTTCTCACTATTAGTTGCATGAAATAATTTTTTCCCTCCCTTTACTTTCAGTCTGTGTATGTCTTTGGGTTTGAAGTGAGTCTTTTATAGGCAGCATATAGATGGGTCTTGTTTTTTATGATCCATTTAGTAACTCTATGTCTTTTGATTGGTGTATTCAGACCATTTCCATTTAGGGTGATTATTGATAGGTATGTACTTATTGCCATTACAGGCTTTAGATTCGAGGTTACTAAAGGTTCAAGGGTAATTCCCTTACTATCTAACAGTCTAATTTAACTCACTTCATATGCTATTACAAACACAACCTGAAGCTGTTTTTTTTTCTCCTTTTTCTTCCTCCTCCATTCTTTGTATGTTATGAATCATATTCTGTACTCTTTGTTTAGCTCTCAGGTGACATCTATTTAGCCTTAGGAATACTTCCAACTATAGGAGTCCCTCCAAAATGCACTCTAGAGGTCGTTTGTGGGAGGTAAATTCTCTCAGCTTTTGCTTATCTGAAAATTGTTTAATCCCTCCTTCAAATTTAAATGATAACCTTGCCAGGTAAAGTATTCTTGGTTCAAGGCCCTTCTGCTTCATTGCATTAAATATATCATGCTATTCCCTTCTGGCCTGTAAGGTTTCTGGTAAGAAGTCTGCTGATAGCCTGATGGGTTTTCCTTTGTATGTGATCTTTTTTCTCTCTCTAGCTGCTTTTAAAAGCCTGTCTTTATCCTTGATCCTTGCCATTTTATTATATGTCTTGATGTTGTCTTCCCTGGGTCCCTTGTGTTGGGAGATCTGTGCACCTCCATGGTTGAGAGACTATCTCCTTCCCCAGATTGGGGAAGTTTTCAGCAATTACCTCCTCAATAACACTTTCTAACCCTTTTTCGCTCTCTTCTTTTTTGTGTACCCCTATAATGCGAATATTGTTCCATCTGGATTTGTCACACAGTTCTCTCAATATTCTTTCATTCTTAGAGATCCTTTTTTCTCTGTGCCTCAGTTTCTTTGTATTCCTCTTCTCTAATTTCTATCCCATTTACCGTCTCTTCTACTACATCTAATCTACTTTTAAATCCCTCTGTTGTATGTTTCATTTCAGATATGGAATTTCTTAATGATTGAATCTCCAACTTAAATTCATTCCTGAGTTCTTGAATATTTTTCTGTACCTGCATAAGCATGTTTATAATTTTTATTTTGAACTCTCTTTCAGGAAGACTGGTGAGTTCAGTTTCATTTGGCCCTTTTTCTGGGGGTTGTGAGATTTTGGTCTGAAGCATGTTCTTCTGATGTTTCATATTTCTGTTTGGTGGCCACTAGTGCCCAGAAACGCTAGTCTCTGGAGGTGCTCAGCCCCTAGAGTGAGGTTGGGGGTCATAGGGGAGCAGAGCTGGTGCCTGGGGGAAAAAAAGATCTTCCTGATTCCCGTATGCAGTGCCTGTCTCCAGTGTCAGAGCCAGTGGGCCAAGCACATTGGTGTAAGCCTCTGTGCTTTGCGTCTCTAGCTGTTATAGGTGGGGCCACCCTCTGACTGGCCTGATGCCAGTGCAGTGACTGCCAATTTGCTAGCAGGTGCCTGCTGGCCTGTAGGAAGCTGTGGCAGGCTGTTTGTCACAGTGGGGGGCCTCAGGGCTTAGTAAGCAGTCAGGTATATGGAGCACATGAAGCTCCTCAAAGTTCCCAACCAGCTGTGCAGAGCATGCCCAGACCATCTTGTTCAGCTCTCCCTTCTCCCTTGCAGCATGCTCCGTGCAAACCCCACCCCTTCAGCAGCTCTCTTGCTGCTAGTGTTTCAGACCACCTGCCCTTCCTCTGACACAGAGCGGCCAGGTGTGGATCCTGTCCTCCACTAACAGCCGGAATCTGTCTCTCAAGCACTCTGCCTGTCCCGGCTCCCCATCCTCCAGAGCACCACACAGTATAGGCTTCCACTCACAAAGCAGATCTCCAGGGCTAGGGGTTCAGCAATCTCAGGATTCCACCCCCTCCCTTCTCTGTTTCTCTTCCTCCCACCAGTCAGCTGGGGTGGGTGAAGGGCTTGGGTCCTGCCAGATTAAGGCTTTGTACATTACCCTGTTTCATGAGGTCTGCTCTGTTTGTGAGGTCTGTATGCAGTCTGTTTCAGCCTTCTTTCTTCTTGCTGTTTTAGGGTTAGTTGTATTAATTAACTATATTTTTGTACTATTTGTGGTTTGGGGAGGAGTTCTCCATGTCACCTGTCATGCCACCATCTTGAATCTCCACTTACATTATTTTTAAAGAGAAAATAATATGCTTTTTTTCTGATAAACTATTGTTTAGAAGCTGATGAGACTCCTCTCTTTTTTTAACCTAAAATGATCAACATGATGTCCTCTACAGAAATAAGAACAAACTTCCACATTGCCTCTCGCAGGACTGATATTTAAGTAGATAAAGAGGGTAGATTTTAACAAATGGAATTTTCTTGCAATTTAAGCTTCTATCAAAGGAAAAATATTACTACTCTGTTTAAGGAGACAGTTCTCTCTCTGGGTCCTCAGAAAATGTGAAATAATTCCCTTTATATTCAGACCTGTCTTGACATGCCATACTACCATCGCCAGCACAGCATACTGAAGTTCAATTCTCCCCTCAGAGGCTAAAGAAATAAACTTCAGATTCAAGTCTGAGAATTAACTTGAAAGATAAGATAGTAACATGCCATAGATGGTGACTGAAAAATGAAACATTTTATTTATAATACAGATGAAAATCATATTTAAAGACTTTTCAATGTAATTTGGCTGTAAGGGACACATGTCAGTGCCATTTATACATTGCTTGTTCCAGAAGCTTATATAGGGCAGCTTCCACATATACCCTATCCTCATCCCAGTTTCCTTTCCCATGTCCCTTCTCTCTTGCTCAGTTTATTTTGTTATTATTATTCTTTCTGAGAGGTATAGCAAACCTTTGGCCATGCTGTGGAGGAGAAACTATCTGAGATTCCTATTATCTTAATGTTTTACATAGAATGTGCTATATGTGGAGAACTATCAAAGAAAAGGAGTTAAGACCTCAAATTGTCCTGGTGAAAGTACCACTGTGCCAAGTATTCTGAAGATTCAAGATGTATCATTATCACCATGGTAAAGGTAAGAAAATTGAAGGCTAGAGAGCTAAGTAACTCACTCACCATCACACAGCCAGAAGAGAGAGAACTGCAATTCAAACCTAGGCCTATGTCCCCAGAGCTGAGGAAATGTGAGCCATTCCTAATTCCAGTGAACCTCCCAATACCAACCATTTTGGGGGGAAATTTTACAAATGCCCTCTAGACATTTTTTCTCCCACCAGCACAAATGTGGAAAATCATTTTGATTTATATGCATGTATCCTTAATTAGCTGTCCTGATTATTTATTTGAGAATGCAAAGGCACATTCACTTATTAAACCTCTGGGTGTTTTCATAAATTGGCAAAAGAAACAGAAATAATGGACTACATGCTTCCTGCAGCAGCAAGCAATTCATGGAAAGGACTCTCATAGCCATAGTAAACTCAGCTATAAATTCATATTCTCCCCATCTAACTTCTGAAGCAAATTTCTGAGTAAACAAATGAGTTAATTTGTTCTCTGAGTTAAAGTGGACTGATGAGAGGCAATTCTCTATTAAGTAAGTAATGTTGGAGTTTTGTTAATGACACCTTTGAAGTAGCTGAACATTATGGTCTAATATGATAAATTTCAGTTTTTTGTATCTAAATTGCAGACTACTAAAAATCAATTGCTTACAGGGAAGAGGCTGCCAGCAGAATGTATGAAGGTGGAAAGGACACAGCACATTATAAGGTAGATTATATATAATTGTCATTTTCCAGAGATACAGATTACTTGAATCAGATGAGTGATTTCCCCAGCCATGCTTCCTATATTTGTAGAATGATTTTATGTATATCATAGACACTACAGGTTATTACAACATGTTTTAGAAATCTTGTATGTATCCTAGAAGTTAGAGGAAGCTAATGGATGTTATAATGAATTATAGGATGGTATAGGACAAAGAATAGGCTAGGAGTTAGGAGAATTAAACTTAAATGGTGAGGGATATAAGACCAAGGAAGTAGACAGAAACTGACCGGTGGAAATACCAGAGCTAATTCTGGGACTGTCTCAGGGATGGACACTGTATTAGTTTCCTATTGATGCTATAACAATTATCACAAACTTAGTGACTTAAAACAATGCAAATGTATTATCTCACAGTTTCTAAAGGTCAAAAGTCTAGGTGGGCTGGGCTAACTCCTCTCCTTAGGGTCTCACAATACCAAAATTAAAAGTGTTGGGCAGGACTGCACTCCTTACCCAAGATTCTTGGGAAGAATCTGCTCCCAAGCTCATTTAGGTTGTTGCCTGAATACAATTCCCTGCAATTGTAGAACTGAAGTCCCTATTTCTTTGCTGCTGTAATGTGAGCTGTTCCTAATTCCAGTGAACCTCCCACATTATTTGGGGGAAAATTTTTACAAATGCCCTCTAGACTGGCAGTGGGGGTCAGGGGAGGTGGCCAACAGTTACTATTCCCAGTAGCTGCCCACATCTTTTCTCATGCTTTCCATGTGGCCCCCAACAGCAATGGCAGTAGAGTCCATATCATACTTTAAATTTGTCTGTCTTTTTCTTCAGCTATTTCTCTCTGACTCCAGCAAGTTCTCCAGAAAGTTGTCTACTTTTCAGGGCACATATGAGCCCAGCTGGATAATCAAGGATAATCTCCCTATCTTAAGGTACTAACCTTAACTATATCTGCAAAGTTCCTTTTGCCATTTAACATAATATTAACTATATAGCATGCCATCAGAGGCTAAGGTTTAGGGGGACAAAATTCCGCCTACTACTAGCACCATTGTTTCCTGGGGCACCTGGCTCACAAATGCTCTGTAAAAGAATGTGGCCATCAAAACCATCAGGCTACCTTCTGAATTTATGAGTGGGAGGAGAATCCTATGTAGAGTGCCTCTTTATCCAGAAGGTAACCAAATCAACTGGGTTTACACCAAACTGTTTTGAGCTCTGAAAGACAGAGGACTTAAAAGCATTATACAAGTTAACAGAAAACACATCTGCCTTATTTTTAAGGCAATGTCATCAAAAAACATTCATGGAAGGTTTAATAATAAAAATAGCTATGATTTGCTTACTTTGTGTGGGTTATTACATAGCCTTTAATATGGGTGACAGTAAATTCTTTGATAGAATAGGATACAGTTGTTCCTTCTGGACAATGAAGAAACATATTTCATGCCATCAGTACTACAATGAAACATTCAGTACCAACACAATAATCCCAGGCAATAACTGCCTATGATCATGAAAGCTTTCCATATATGACTATGTAAATAAACTGAACTAACATGTGCAAAATGTGGAATGAGATTGTGCATGGCATGGTTCACTGCTGCCACAAAATTGTCAGGCAGTGCAATCACCAACTGTTGTCACAAGTCTCAAATCTGCTTTGACATCACAGTCTGCAAATTATAGTCCATCAGCAGACACAGCTCACTGGTTTCTGCTCATTCATTTTCTTATGCAATAAAATCATTTCCCAGCAAGAATACAATTGCATGAGAGTCACTTCACAGGGAGAACCATTCAGCACAGTAGTTAAACTCCAGGGGTTATACAAATACAAATAAAGTCAGAATTTTTAAAATTCTTGGAGTTAATATTTAAAGAAACAGGGTATTTAACACCGCTGGACAATCAAAATAGTAATCTGATAAGAAGTTCTTTATTCCTAAAGGTATTTAACATTGATCCTAATGCCAATGATGTGTATTTTAGATCTAGATCAATCCTAATGACAATGATTCAAGCCATTAAAAAATGTTTTTATCCCCCTTTGGAAATAAAGTATATCTGGAAATTCAAAGAATATTGAATTAAAGCCAGTTGTCACTAAAAGAGCTCAGGTGGCATGGCCTAGGCTTCATTTTGAATTCACCACTTAATTTCGGCATAGATATCACCACCTTCAACGTAATTTCCCACTTTGTAACTGAACCATCAGTGAACAGAAAATGGAAGCCATAATAAACCATTCTATATCTTTCCATGCTTTCTCTTTTGTTCCTTGTGATTAACTAATGCTTTTGGAGACTAATATTCACTGAACCTTAGAACGAATTTTGAATGCCTATATTAATATCCTTCAGAACATTTCCCTGTGTTACATTATTCCTTTAAAAAGAAATAATTGATTGGATGATGTAGGAGATCAAATATTAATGCAGTTTTTACTTATTAAAATTGCGGAAAATTAGGGTTTTTGTGATTTTTAGCATGTCACACTACAGATATAACTATAGGAGAGCAAATTTACTTATCAACCTAGATTTTAATAGGGGAGAAAGCATGGTATTTTTGTATCAAAAACAAGAATTTTAATAATTTTGAATCAAGCCACTTTACTATTGAGTAAAAAATTAATTCAGTAAAAATACAGTCAACTTTTATATAATACCTACAAAATGGAAGCTCTCAAGTGGAAAACTGTGTGACCTTTAACATATTTTAACAGCCTACAATAAAATCTTATTTTCATTCTCTGTTCTACATATTATTTAATGCATTATCAGCCCCAGAAATTTTTCAATGACAATAATTTTATTGAAAGTGTCTTAACATAACCTGTATTCAAATTCATTGAACGTCATGTATCACTTGTACAGCCTTTTTCTTGACATTATTTTCAAAATATTGCTTGCATCCAATCCTTCTATTCTGCACATACTCAAATTCACACTACGGCTGTTATAGAAATAGCTAATTTACATATAGATTAAAAATTACCTTGAAGCCCATTTACACCCTGATGAGTTAAAGACAAAGTAACTCAAAGTTGATAGCTGCCTTCTATTAAATCCAAGTATTATGACAAATTAGACTAGTCAAAATACAAGTTTCAGGTTCATGGTTTGGATCCTAAAATGTCAGATAAGCTGGTGGCAGCTCTGAAGACATAGCCAAATTCAGATATTTTCTTCAATACTATTGCAGAGAGTGAGACCCTATCACTTAAATTAACTCATCTCTGCTTTTCTTTACAATTCATCCAACATGCATTAATAGTAGTTTTTTCAGGTAAAATCAGTTAGCAGGCCATTGGCAATTTAGCCAATTTTAATTAGACTCCAGGAAAGAAATGTTCTTTTAAAATGACCTAGAAGTTTGAAATTTGAGTAACTGCCTGATTTGATAGCCTTGGTTTACTGGCCTGCCTGCCTGTCCATCTCCTGGACTTCAGAAAAGCATTAGATGACTGCTGCCTTTTCTACCATTTCCAGTATGTAGAAGTCCATTCATAGTGGACAGATCACTCACTTTGCCTACTGCACCCAACTTTCCTTTAAGCTCCCCAACTCATGATCCCATTTAAAGAGGAAGCGTGAGGTAGCCAGGTGAGAACTCCATGACTCTGCCCCCATCCTGGCCACAGTATATATGAATGAAAAATGGACACCTTTTCCTATAACTGTCTATACACTGGCCTACATGTTGCCAATTAAATTCTCTCTCACTTGAGACTTTAAACTATCCATATAGATTGTTGTCAGGAAAAGCTGAAAGGCCATGCTGAGTTGAGACCAGAACTGGTGTCAAAGAAAGCCAGATTCATAAGGAGCAAAGCCTATGGATCAGCAGGTTAAACCATCCAGTAGAGAAAAGAATAAAGGACACTGGCAGGGGATGACAGAGTTGAAGGAAGATATTATAGTATAAAGACACAGTGAAGGAGAAATAAAGACAGAGTTAAGATTCAGAGAATGGCAGAAACAGAGACTGAGAACTGAGTTCCCATTACTTTTTCATCTCCTGGCCCAGTTCCCATGTGGCTGCGCCATATTTCCTACCCTCAGTTTGATGACATAACTTTATCTTCTCCGTGTACCTCTTTTTTCACTTGAACGGATTTGAGTAACTGTTCCTTTTAAGCAAATTCTGATTAGAACACCATGTTAAAGGAGGCTTTCAAGATAATAGGAGATTTAAGAGAAAGAAAGAAAAAAATGTGTTTTGTAGAAAAAAGGAACAATTTCTGGGCATCCTGATATGGAAGGAAGGATCTCTAACCTAACACCCAATAAAATGTGCTATTTAAAAAACAAGCATACACCCCATGTCTGCTTTCTTTTTATGAGAAAGTAGTGTAAACCTCAAAAGTTTTCACCACTGAGTGATTCTAAAGAAACTAAGGTAAAGTGGTAAGTTTATATCTTAAAAGACAGAATAGTCTTAAAGATGAATGATTTTGAAGTTTGCTGTGTGCTCAGCTTTTAGACTTGGGGGTATATTCAAGAAACGTAAGCCTCCTGCCTCTGTTTTCATCCTGCTCCTTTTGCCCCGCCATGTCCTCCCACCTAATTCATGAGCCAATGATCCTGACACTCAGCTGTCCCTCCGTCTCCAGTTCTTGTCTTTCTAAACTTTACCACAGAGAGTATTTACTTTTTCCCCCCATATAAACTAAAACAAATTTTCAGTTTCCAGAAATAGAGGCAACACTACAAAATAATTTGCAGTTGATATGGGCCACTGCCAAGTCTAACAAGTTCAACATCAACTAAGATAAAAGGAAAATTAGACAGTGGCTCTTTTCTTCCAGAAAAACTTTGAATGAATGGTTGTATTATAAATGAGGGGGTATTTGAGGCTAAAATAGACCAAATCACAAAATAAGCAAAATAATTAAAAACAACCAAGACATTTTAAAGAAAAACCTTTACTCAGCAATTACACTTCTATGTATTTATCCAAAAGAAATAAAAACATGCCCATATAAAGAACAGAGACTTGTACAGGCATGTTCATGGAAGCTTATTCATAGCAGCCAGAAACTGGAAAAAACCCAAAGCCCATGAGTAACGGAATACAAAAATAAACTGCAGCTCACGACACAGTGGGCAGTGCTCAGCAATGAAAAGGAACGAAGTTCTGATTCATGCAACAAAAAATGAATATCAATAATATTATGTTGGAAATAAGTATATACTATATCATTCAACTTACATGAAATTTTAGAAGAAACAAAACTAATCTATAGTATTAGAAAGCAGACCAGAAGCTTCCTAAGACCAATGATGGGGCAGGTGGGGAAAGCTGACTACAGAGAGGCATAGGGTAGCTTCTTGGGATAATGGGCAGGTCTTGACTGAGGTAGTGGTCACAAAGTTGTGAACATTTACAAAAGGTCATTGAAATGAACACTTTTTAAATACCTATATTTTATTGCATATTAATCTACTGGAATAATGTTGATTTGCAAACAAAAACTTTATCATAAAGCTGGGTCCTTCCCAATCATTATTATAGAGAAAAAACTGACCTTAAGTGAAACCTTTATTTACATTTTTTACTTCACATTAATTAACACAGATGCTTTATGCAGCTACCTAAATTCACTGTCATCATTTAATGGACTCTAGTAAATTATTAAATAGTTGTACTAGGAATATACAT
The DNA here is from genome assembly GCA_032199065.1 of Smutsia gigantea. NCBI lineage: Eukaryota > Metazoa > Chordata > Mammalia > Pholidota > Manidae > Smutsia > Smutsia gigantea. The sequence continues at coordinate 225,291 of JAVSCE010008509.1, read as the reverse complement.
TAGTATGCATTTTAAATACATGGTAAACATATTACTATGTATTAATGTACTACTATATTTGTCTTTATAAAATAAAAAGTTGATCATTCTTAGTTCTCAAGCAAAAAATAAAAGTTTGAGAGACTTTGAAGAGAGAAGGAAAAAAAGGCATAATCCACTAGTCATTTTTCTTCTCTAATTTAAATTATTAAGCATTTTGTATGTATACATATACTTTATAATACATTTTATTATTTATGACTTACCTTCTCTGGGTGCAAAGTATAGTTATCCCCACTTTGAAAGCCAATGAGACATTTAAAAAAAGCAAATAGAGAGTATCTTGGGGCCACATCAGCCCATTCTCTCTACCAGACATAAATCACTAATGTACATAATAGTGGAAGCAATTCACATTTCATTATCACTTTCCTGGCCTCCAGGAAACCTGCAAACCATAATTGCTCAATGACAGTAATAAATTAGTGTGCTTATCATCTGAAAAAAACAGACATCTTTGGATGCTTAACCCAATCCATCCACGCCACCTAATACATTAATGAATCTGCTAAGACAAAAATGATCCAACGTGGCTCTAGCGAAAGAGGCTCTAGGAAAAAAGATGTATACTAAATAAGCAGCATTCTTTCAAAGTCAAAAGCTTTGGGATTTCTTGTCTATTCTGATGCAAATTTTTTGCCCTTCTCAGATCTCTTACAGCACAAGGATTTTTTTCTTCTGTGTGTATACATAAGTTTTATATTTTATGACTATATTATTTGTCATTACCCCAGGCAGTCTATTGTGTCAACTGCTCTATAATGTTAATAAAATGTTTCAGGTACATACTATAATTATTGCATTTTTGTCTTTTGAATAATTCAATTATTGAATTGGTGGCTGTTGTAAAAGAACTCCTATGTGTCATCTGTGGCCAGGACACTACTGGTTTTTGATTGGCTGAATACATCTGTGTGCCAGGGGTTGGACTATCAGTTAATGATGCACCACCTCAAGGGTCCAGGTGTGATAAAGGCTTTTGTAGTGAAACAACATTGTATCCAGTACCTGACAGTTTTTAATTGTCCGAAGTGAACATTTAACAATATATAGTTCAATGACTAATATTCCTCCAGTACAATGGCTTCCCCTAAAATAGATAAAAAATACTTACCTGTGTTTATAAAACATGAGACCCAAATATTTCCTGCCTTAATAGGCCTAGCTAGTATAATTAGAAGAACTTAGTCTTCCCCTCAAGCAGTCCCATTATTTCTGAGAGTCTCCAGAGAAGTCCTTCAAATGTACTCCAAATAATAACAGTCCCCACACAGAGCCCAGACTCTCCTTTCCCTGTTCCAGTCCCCCATTATCCATATCACTTTTCCAGAGTCAACTAGGAAAACCTCATCACTGACATCAGCCATCCCGAGAACAGGATGTCGTCTCTGGATTCTCCCAGTTTCCACTGAAAGGTGGCTAGAATGTAAGGAGGACTCTCACTTCTTCATCAGGGCACACTTTGCCACTGAGCTCTGTGGGCCTTATTGTGCTGAAAACCTCACAAAGTGATTTCCTGACATTTCCTCCTTCTTTCATGATGTTTCAAAACCAGTTCAAGGAACCTGGTCCTGGAAAGGTGCCATCTGTCCCCATGGTCCTTCTAACCCCTTCACCCACCACCGAGGGTAATGCCCGCATTGTGGCAGGGATGATGGCATGAGCACTATCAACAAGCCCGGTTATATCAACACTCACGGAAATGGGTAGAATCGGGAGTGAGACCCAGTCTGTTTTTTGCAACACCTGCAAAGAATGCTTGGGAGCTTGTTGATAGTATGTATTATTCACCCTTCAACACCTGCAAAGAATGTTTGGGAGTTTGTTGATAGTATATATTCTTCACCCTTCAACACCTGCAAAGAATGTTTGGGAACTTATTGATAGTATGTATTCTTCCTCTGGATTCCACTCCTCAAACACTGAATCAATCTGTGAACAGATCTGATTTTTTAACAAGATTATGGAATGACTTTATATGTACCTAGCCCTGAGAACCATTACTAGGTAGTCTGAGATAACACTGGTACAATTTAAATTTGCTGAGATAAGCAAAATGTGGGTATTCTCAAGTACCCTGGAGATTCTTCCTTAGCAAAGAAAATGCCTCCAAGTCAGTACTATGGATGTTTAGCTGAAATGGGGGTCATCCAAAGGATGCATATCCTAAAACAATGAAAACCATAGGAACTAGATATTCGCAGTCTTCACATGGGTATGTGCTATCAAAGAAGTGAAACTGGTGGAAATTTTTGAAATGATGAAGAAACTAGATATTTAACTTTTGCTTTTAAAAGAAAAATATAGAAATGTCAGGATAAAATAAGATATAGTTTTAATCCTAATTTTAAAATCACTCTACTGATACAGACAGGTAATTTTGTTTAGGAAGATAAAGAACATGTTACATTTAATTCACTTTGCTGTTAGAATTATCAAATTTGGTGTGTTAAATTTAAGAGTACAATTTGTATAAAGAATAATTATCAACTTACTCATTGAATTTATCTTTAGGTTATTTAGGGATACCAGTATCTTATCTCCACCTCTTTCAGTTAATGAATAATGTGCAAATATCCAAGGAACAAGAGAAGGGGAACTAGTATTCACTGAGTAGTTACTACATACCAGTTCTTGTATTAAGCAGCATATAGGCTTTATCTCAGAAGAAAGTGTGAAAAGTATTTTGTAATACACCAGAAAAATTTATATTTTCAGAACCAAGTTTCCAGAACCTCATGGTTCAAGAGCTACCAAAATCATTCATATTCTAAAGAGCAAATGAGAGGAAAAAAACAATTAACTGAATCCAACATTTCCAATAGTAGCTTAATCTAATTCAGTGGTTCTCAAACCTGATAAAGCTTCATAAAACACCATTGCAGGCCCCGACCCCTTGAGCTGCTGATTAGGAAGGTCTGAAGTGAGGATAGAGAATTTGGATTTCTAGTTTCCAGGTGATGGCACCAATTTGAAAACTACCAGTCTAACTAAGTTTCATTTTCTCAACTGTGGCTGATCCTGTAACCTCCTCGCAATATAGCAGGAGGTGTATCATAGGCATAAAACTAGATACATCATGAGACTAATACCCAAATGTCTTTCAGGTTCTGCAATTGTTTGTGTCTGTTTTTGAGAAGAAGGGGAAAGGATTCCAATTTCAAAAGTGTATTTTGTACAAGCCAGAGATATTACAGAAAAGCAAAAAAGTGATCTTGTAAGAATTGAACATAACTTTCCAAAGCCAAGTCTCAAATTCACACCTGGCTTGTTAACCCAATCAAATGCAGATTCTGCTTCCTTTATATTCCAACCTTTGAAATTTGGCTACAAAAGATTAGCAGAATCACAATATAGCTGACAACATTTGCCTTATTTCTTTATTGTATTTATTTATTTTTTTACTTTCTTTTTCACTTTTCAACAAAAGAAGAACCTTGAATCTCAAACATATTTGGGCTACTTGGTAAAAAATCAACTTATTCAGCTGCAGTGTCTCTTGAAGAAATTGGCTTTATGACCCACGGTGGGGTTCAGTAGGTTCATCACCATCAGGTTATCACAGCCCTCACACTCTGGATACTCAGAGATCCCCAATTACTATTTTTCTCAAAGAGCCTCATTTTTTCTAGTAAAAAGTGTATCACCATTTCACAAAGAATTTCAATCTAACCTTCATGTTGGTTTATTGTTTCTGGCATCCTTTCCTTCTGGAAAGAAGTTGCTATAAGAAAAAGACTCATTATCTTTTGTAATTTTTATTCTCTTCTCTAGAATGTGTTTTCAAGAGTGATTATCATCATGATATCAAGAAGCAAATGTGAGCCACGGAATGAAGAACTCAAAGTCATGGGATAGTTGTCTATTATGATTTCGCTCGTTGCATTCATTTTATTTATACCATTAATCAACATACAAATACAGCATATCCTTGGTATTCAACAGATGTTATGACAAAATTGGTGGTTGTTTTTGCACAGGAAAAAAAAACCTGTGGCTTTGTGTTACAGAATTGCCAATAATTAACAGGAATAAGAGCTTGATTAAAAGGCAAACAAACACCTGGTTTGAGGTGTCAGAGCCCCAGCAAAGCTAGGAAAAGTGGCGCAGTGGAGTGGCTGACACTGCACTGCTGAAGCATGGGGACGTTGCTGAGTGTGTCCATGGTCTTGGGGAGGAAGAATGTGTTGTGGGATAACGGCAGCCTAGGTAGAGATGTCAGAGCCTGTGATGGATGAAAGGGCACCCTTGTGGGATCTGGCAGCAGAACTGGAAGATTGGCCCCGTATAGGGCAACTGATCAAATAGTATATTAGGCTAATGGAAGCCAGCCTTCTCAGTAGTGGAGAAGGAAGTTAAAAATATGGAAAGGAAAAAATAATAATAAAAATAAGCTTTGTGTTATTTGATTGAAATTAGAAGTATGAATGTGAATTCATGATTTTTAATATAGATAGATATGGAAATATAGATGTAAATGAGGATAGACAGACAAATATTCTCTAGCTCTGTTCACTGAGAGGGCCTCAGAGCAGCAATACACCAATACCAATGAAAACTATTAGTCTGCAGTTCTTAGCTTTTAAATACCTTTTTCTGCTGATCTAGGGCTCCTTGGAGTTATGGGTTATTTCAGCACTGGGGTAAGGCAAGTACATGAGCCTAGAGTATCTTATTGCTCCAGAAAGTAAGTTAGTGCTCAAAGAACAATAGAGAAATATCAAAAGAACACAGCCATTTTAAAGAACTTCCAATGGATAAATCTGGGATAATTAGAGGTAAAAATAAATAACTATAGTAATGGATTATAACCCACTGAATTAAGTAGGAAACCACAAGCCCATACTGAATAAATTGATTGATTAAAAGTGTTTTTAATAGGATATTTATATGGTTTTAAAGTACCTCTCCACAAAACACCTATTAATTACAGAAGGGAAAAGAGCAACTTTACAGTGCAGAAGCCCTAGTAAATATTTAATTCAAATGATCAAAGTGAACATAAATAATGGGGCAAATTGAAATTATGAGTCATCAAATACAATGAAATGAGGACAACTCAGAATCACATCTGTAATATTCTGGAAAAAGATTATTAATGTATTATAATCTTGAGGAAATATCAGACAAATTGAGGAAGATCCTATAATAAACTTCAAATGCAACAAGATCATAGTGGCCGAAAGATCCTAAGGTGAGCACTAATAATCCCTGTCCTTGGTGATTATGCCCTTGAGTTTAGGCAGGAACAACACGATACGACAAAGGTGATGGGATGTCACTCGCATGATTACATTACAATGTGCATAAGGCTTCATCTTGCTAACAGAGGCGCTAGAGTGAGAGCCTCGCTGTCCTTGAAGAAGTAAGCTGCTGTGTAGTAAGTGGTCATGGTGGAGAAACCCACATGGCAAGGAACTCCAGCAGCTAAGGATGGTCTCCAGCAATAGGCAGAAGTCTCGGCCCTGCAGCAGCAAGGAAATGAATTCTGCCAGCAATCTGAAGGAGCTAAGAAGAAAAATCTTTCCCCAATCAAGCCTCTGATGAGATGACATGGATTGACCTTCATGGTGAGACCCTGAAGCAGAGAATCCAGCGAAGCCATAACTGGGCTACTGAACCCTAGAAACTAAGATGATAAATATATGTTGCTTCAAGCTGTTGAACTTGTGGTAATTTTTTATGCAGCATAGAAAACTAAGACAGTCACTGCAGTCAGTGAAAGACTGAGAGACTCTCCAGACTAATGGAGACAAAAGAAATACGATAACCAAATGCAATGAATGATTATGAACAGGATCCTTTGGATATTATTGGAACAATTGGAAGATCCTGAATGTGTGGTCTGAGTATTAGATGGTAGAAGTATAACAATGTTATTGCCCTGATTTTGATTAATTTTTTACACTTACGTAGTAGACTATCTTCATTAGTAGAAATACTGCATAAATAGTAAATAAATACTTGGAGTAGTAAATAAATACTTTGAAGAGTAAAGTACTTTGAATAGATTTAAAGAATCTATTAAATAACAGATATAAAGAATAGAGTAGAATAAATTTATTTTTCAAGTACTTTGATTAGTAAATAAATATTTTGAATTAGTAAATGGTTTGAATAGCGAAGCATTCAAGCAATGGGGCACCAGGGTGGCAACCTACGAATGGTTCAGAAAAAAGTTACTTGTATTATATTCACATCTATTTTGTAAATTTAAGATTATTACAAGTATTTCAAAAACAAATTTAAAAACCTATTCCTACCTAGTCTTCTCCATCTCAACAAATGACATCCCTTTTTTCCCAATTGCTCAGGTCTAAAACCTAGAGATCATCTTTGATTCTTCTATTTCCTGACACTACTTGTATAATCATCATATAACCCAAGCATTTATCACCACTTGCACTATTATCACCTTAGTTTAAGCCAACATCTTCTTTTGCCTATTATATTTCAATAGACTCCTAGAACTGCTCTCCTGTTTACTCTTGCAACTGTCCCTCTCTCCAGTCAATTCTCTACATAGTAGCTAGAGTGATATTTTAAAATTTAATGCAAATCCTATCATGCCCTTGCTCAAAATATCCAATAGCTGTGCCCATGGCACTTCTGTCTGTGAACTACCGGTTCCTTCATGATCAGGCCCCTGCTTATTTCTCTGACTCACTTCCTACCATTCTCCTTGATCACTCCTTCAGTCCTTACAGCTTTCTTGCTGCTTCTAGAACTCAAACTTTTACATTTTCTCCTCCCTCTGTCTGGGTTTTCCCCCAGCCAGCAACATGTCTTATTCCTTCCCATCAATCTGGTTTTTATCAAATGCCATCTCCTCAGAGCACTCTTCTCTGATGATCATATAAAAATACCATGCTCCTAATGTGCATCTATCCCTTGTCCTACTTCATTTTCCTTCATGGTATTTATCACTCTCTGAAAATAAATTATCCACTTGCTTGTTTACTTGTTTGTTAATTGTTTCCTTTATGAGGGCAAGGTCTATAATCTCTGAATCTATGTGCAGCACCAGAATGCCATCTGATGAATAAATGAACACAGCAATATCAATATCCAGATGCTCAGTAGTCAGCTAGCTAGGTTTTCTCAGTAGCTACATGCTTTTGCCCATAAGCCTCAAAGTATTTTGGCTGAGGTTCCTGTGTTGGAAAAATAGATTACTACTTGTGCAATAACTCTAAGGTCACACGACATAGGAAGAACCATAACCCTCAAATTATAAGAGCCCATTAAACCTCACTTTTGTCTATCCTAGGGAATGCCACCCACTAAACACTGATGCATTTGCAAGGTCTGTCTCTCCTGTTTTATGTGTTCATCAACACTCATTTGCTGAGTAGAAAGTCCTGAACAAGAAGATCTATGAAATAGGAAGAGAAAATCACAAGGTTAAGTTAATAAATTAAGGAGATGTAGAACTTGAATAAGAATCAAACATAATGGAAAGAGAGAAAAAACAAGGAGAAAAAATAGGACTAAATAATTATTTGCATTCTTCTGAATACCAGAGTAAGAGTAGCCAAGAACACATATGGAATCTAATAAGCAGAGTTAAAAAAATCTTTGTCAAAACTCTACTGCACATATTCTATTCCTGGTTATCCTGGCAATGGTACCCCACTTTATGGAAAGGACATTATAACAAAGCAGAAAAAAATCCATGCAAATGAAGTAAACAATAATTAGAGGAAGGCCAGTCTAGGTCTGGTTAACTTTGCACATTCACAAAAGGAGGGCTTCCTGGATAGAAAAGTGGACAGAATTTGAGCTGTGAAGAATGATGCCATCAAAAGAAAGGCTATTAAGGTAATAAAAGGATTACTTTGAGCCTGAGGATTTGAGAGAACTTCTAGGTACTGCTCACCCATCAGCTTTGTTTAAGGTACTGGTAGGTAATAAATCATGTAGTTGAAGTTCCATGTTATCCTATCTAGTCTACTTCTCATCATCTCTGCTCAGAAGGGAACTCCAGATTAGAGTTGCCAGGTAAAAGGTTGCCCAATTAAATTTGAATTTCAGATAAACAACATTTTGTTCAATAGAAGTATGTACCATATAATATTTGGGACATATTTACACCAAAAAGTATTTTTTGTTTACCTGAACTTCAAATCTAATGAGAACCTGGTCCAGAGTAAAATTATGAACACAACTCCTGAGAAAGATTTAAATGATATGGACCTTATGACTCTTCCTGAAAGGGAGTTCAAAATAAAAATCATTAACATGCTCATGGAGGTACGGAAAGATATTCAAGAACTCAGGAACGAATTCCGGTCAGAGATCCAATCATTGAAGAACACATGGACGGTATTAAAAGCAGATTGCATACGGTGGAGGAGACAATAAATGAAATAGGAACTAGAGAAGAGGAATATAAAGAAACTGAGGCACAGAGAGAAAAAAGGATCTCTAAGAATGAAAGAATATTGAGAGAACTGTGTGACCAATCCAAACGGAACAATATTCACATTATAGGGGTACCACAGGATGAAGACAGAGAAAAAGGGATAGAAAGCATGTTTGAGGAGGTGATTGCTGAAAACTTCCCCAATCTGGGGAAGGAGATAGTCTCTCAGGCCATGGAGGTGCGCAGATCTCCCAACACAAGGGACCCAAGAAAGACAACAGCAAGACATATAGTAACTAAAATGGCAAAGATCAAGGATAAGGACAGACTATTAAAAGCAGCCAGAGAGAGAAATAGGATCACATACAAAGGAAAACCCATCAGGCTATCATCAGACTTCTCAGCAGAAACCTTACAGGCCAGAAGGGAGTGGCATGATGTATTTAATGCAATGAAGCAGAAGGGCCCTGAACCAAGATTACTTTATCTGACAAGATTATCATTTAAATTTGAAGGAGGGATTAAACAATTCCCAGATAAGCAAAAGCTGAGAGAATTTGCCTCCCACAAACCATCTCTACAGTGTATTTTGGAGGGACTGCTATAGATGGAAGTGTTCCTACAGATTAATAGCTGTCACCAGAGGTAATAAAACCACAGTAAAGAAAATAGAACAGCTAATTACTAAGAAAATGCAAAATTAAATTAACTATTCCCAAAGTCAATCAAGGGATAGACAAACAGTACAAATATGATACCTAATATATAAAGAATGGAATAGAAAGAAAAAGGAGGAAACAAACAAACAAACAAAGAACCTCTAGATTGTGTTTGTAATGGCATATTAAGTTATTTGTTAGACTTTTAGATAGTAGGGAAGTTAACCTTGAACCTTTGGTAACCACGAATCTGAAGCCTGCAATGCCAATAAGTACATACCTATCCATAATCACCCTAAATGTAAATGGACTGAATACACCAATCAAAAGACATAGAGTCACTGAATGGATAAAAAAAACAAGTTTCATCTATATGCTGCCTTCAAGAGACTCACTTTAAACCCAAAGACATACACAGACTAAAAGTGAAGGGATGGAAAAGGATATTTCATGCAAACAACAAGGAGAAAAAAGCAGGTGTTGCAGTACTTGTATCAGACAAAATAGACTTCAAAACGAAGAAAGTAGCAAGGGATAAAGAAGGACATTACATAATGATAAAGGGGTCAGTCCAACAAGAAGATATAACCATTATAAATATATATGCACCCAACACAGGAGTGCCAGCATATGTGAAACAAATACTAACACAATTAAATGAGGAAATAGACAGCAATGCATTCATTTTAGGAGACTTCAACACACCACTCACTCCAAAGGACAGATCAATCAGACAGAGAATAAGTAAAGACACAGAGGCACTGAACAACACACTAGAACAGATGGACCTAACAGATATCTACAGAACTCTGCACCCAAAAGCAGCAGGATACACATTTTTCTCAGGTGCACATGGAACATTTTCCAGAATAGACCACATACTAGGCCACAAAAAGAGCCTCAGTAAATTCAAAAACACTGAAATCCTACCAACCAACTTCTCAGATCACAAAGGTATAAAACTAGAAATAAATTTTAGACAGAAAACAAAAAGGCTCACAAATACATGGAGAATTAACAACATTCTCCTAACTAATCAATGGGTTAACGACCAAATCAAAACAGAAATCAAAGAATATATGGAGACTAATGGCAACAACACAAAGCCACAACTTCTGTGGGACGCAGCAAAGGCAGTTCTAAGAGGAAAGTATATTGCAATCCAGGCCTATTTAAAGAAGGAAGAACATTCCCAAATGAATAGTCTAAAGACACAATTACTGAAATTGGAAAAAGAAGAACAAATGAGGCCCAAAGTCACCAGAAGGAGGGACATAATCAAGATCAGAGAAGAAATAAATAAAATTGAGAAGAATAAAACAATAGAAAAAAATCAATGAAACCAAGAGCTGGTTCTTTGAAAAAATAAACAAAATAGATAAAACCCTAGCCAGACTCTTTAAGAGAAAAAGAGAATCTACACACATAAACAGAATCAGAAATGAGAAAGGAAAAATCACAACGGACCCCACAGAAATAAAAAGAATTATAAGAGAATATTATGAGAATCTATATGCTAACAAGCTGGAAAACACAGAAGAAATGGACAACTTCTTAGAAAAATACAACCTTCCAAGACTGACCAAGCAAGAAACAGAAAAACTAAACAGACCAATCACCAGCAACGAAATTGAATCAGTAACCAAAAAACTACCGAAGAACAAAACCCCCGGACCAGATGGATTCACCTCTGAATTCTACCAGACATATAGACAAGAAATAACACCCATTCTCCTTAAAAGTTTTTCAAAAAATAGAAGAGGAGGGAATACTTCCAAACTCATTCTATGAAGCCAGCATCACTCTAATACCAAAACCTGGCAAAGACCTCACCAAAAAAGAAAATTACAGACCAATATCCCTGATGAATGTAGATGCAAAAATACTCAACAAAATATTAGTAAACTGAATCCAAAAATACATCAAGAGGATCATACACCATGATCAAGTGGGATTCATCCCAGGATGCAAGGATGGTACAACATTTGAAAATCCATCAACATCATCCACCACATCAACAAAAAGAAGAACAAAAACCACATGATCATCTCCATAGATGCTGAAAAAGCATTTGACAAAATTCAGCATCCATTCATGATTAAAACTCTCAACAAAATGGGTATAGACGGCAAGTACCTCAACATCATAAAGGCCATATATGACAAACGAACAGCTAACATCATACTTAACAGAGAGACGCTGGAAGCTTTTCATCTAAGATCGGGAACAAGACAGGGATGCCCACTCTCTCCACTGTTATTCAACATAGTACTGGAGGTCCTGGCCACGGCAATCAGACAAACCAAAGACATACAAGGCATCCAGATTGGTAAAGAAGAAGTCAAATTGTCACTATTTGCGGATGACGTGATATTGTACATAAAAAACCCTAAAGACTCCACTCCAAAACTACTAGAACTAATATCTGAATTCAGCAAAGTTGCAGGATACAAAATTATCACACAGAAATCTGTTGCTTTCCTATACACTAATGATGAACTAACAGAAAGAGAAATCAGAAAAACAATTCCGTTCACAATTGCATCAAAAAGAATAAAATACCTAGGAATAAACCTAATGAAGGAAGTGAAAGACCTGTACTCTGAAAACTACAAGACACTCCTAAGAGAAATTAAAGAGGACACTAACAAATGGAAATGCATCCCATGCTCTTGGCTAGAAGAATAAATATTGTCAAAATGGCTATACTACCTAAAGCAATCTACAGATTCAATGCAATCCCTATCAAACTACCAACAGCTTTCTTCAATGAACTGAACAAATAATTCTAAAATTCATATGGAACCACAAAAGACCCCGAATAGCCAAAGCAATCCTGAGAAGGAGGAATAAAACAGGGGAATTACACTCCCTGACTTCAAGCTCTACTACAAAGCCACAGTAATCAAGACAATTTGGTATTGGCACAAAACAGACCCACAGACCAGTGGAACAGAATAGAAAATCCAAACATTAACCCAAACATATACAGTCAATTAATATTTGATAAAGGAGCCTTGGATATACAGTGGAGAGATGACAGCCTCTTCATCAGCTGGTGTTGGAAAAACTGGACAGCTACATGTAAGAGAATGAAACTGGACTACAGTCTAACCCCATGCACAAAGGTAAACTCAAGGTGGATCAAAGACCTGAATGTTAGTCATGAAACCATAAAACTCTTAGAAAAAAACATAGGCAAAAATCTCTTGGACATAAACATGAGCAACTTCTTCATGAACATATCTCCCGGGCAAGGGAAACAAAAGCAAAAATGAACAAGTGGGACTATATCAAGCTGAAAAGCTTCTGTACAGCAAAGGACACCATCAGTAGAACAAAAAGACATCCTACAGTATGGGAGAATATATTCATAAATGATGTATCCGATAAGGGGTTGACATCCAAAATATATAAAGAACTCATGCACCTTAACAAACAAAAAGCAAATAATCCAGTTAAGAAATGGGAAGAGGACATGAAAAGACACTTCTCTAAAGAAGAAATTCAGATGGCCAACAGGCACATGAAAAGATGCTCCATGTCGCTAATCATCAGAGAAATGCAGATTAAAACCACAATGAGATATCACCTCACACAAGTGAGGATGGCCAACATCCAAAACACAAACAACAAATGTTGGCGAGGATGTGGAAAAAAGGGAACCGTCCTACACTGCTGGTGGGAATACAAATTAGTTCAACCATTGTGGAAAGCAGTATGGAGGTTCCTCAAAAAACTCAAAATACAAATACCATTTGACCCAGGAATTCCACTCCTAGGAATTTACCCTAAGAATACAACAGCCCAGTTTGAAAAAGATAGATGCACCCCTATGTTTATTGTAGCACTATTTACAATAGCCAAGAAATGGAAGCAACCTAAGTGTCCATCAGTAAATGAATGGATAAAGAAGAAGTGGTACATATACACAATGGAATATTATTCAGCCATAAGAAGAAAACAAATCCTACCATTTGCAACAACATGGATGGAGCTAGAGGTATTATGCTCAGTGAAATAAGCCAAGCCGAAAAAGACAAGTATCAAATGATTTCACTCATATGTGGAGTATAAGAACAAAGAAAAAAACTTAAGGAAAAAAACAGCCGGAGACTCATAGAACCCAAGAACGGACTAATAGTTACCAAAGGGAAAGGGACTGGGGAAGATGGGTGGGAAGGGAGGGATAAGAGGGAAAAGGGGGCATTATGATTGCAGATGTAATGTTGGGGGGCATGGGGAGGGCTGTACAACTCACAGAAGACAAGTAGTGACTCTATAGCATCTCACTATGCTGATGGACAGTGACTGTAGTGGGGCTGGTGGGAGGGACTTGATGAAGGGGTAGTTTAATAATCATAATATTGCACAAGTAATTGTAGATTAATGTTCCAAAATAAATTATAAAAAAAAGAATACTTAGAAGAAGCTAATAAAAGAATAAGTGATTAAAAAAAACTAGCTCACAAGATCATACAGGCTGGCAAGTTGAAAATCTGCAGGATAGGCTGCAACATGGAGATGAGGGAAGAAATGGTGCTGCAGTTCCTGCAGGCGGTCTGTGGCAGAATTCCCTCTTTGAGGGATGTCAGTCTTTTGCTTTAAGACATTCAACTAATTAGATGAGGCCCACTGCCATTATAGAGGGTAATCTGCTTTACTCAAAGTCCACTAATTGAAACGTTACCGCATGAAAAATGTAATTTCATAAAAACATCTAGAATGTTTGACCAAATATCTGGGTACCATTGCCTGGACAAACTGACACATAAATATAACCACCATACTCACCTTGTTCATGCTATTCACTCACCTATCCATCTACACAGCAAATTTTCATTGAATATCAGATATATGCCAGGCAGTGTTCTTTTCCCACTTACCCAAAGTAATTCTCCTCCCTCATGGCAATAAATCCCAAATCAACTGGCCACCCTCCCACCCACATGGAATCTTCTCTGGAAATGTTCCTCCCCTTTGAGCAGGGAAGGCCCTATAAAAAAAGAGAAGATGTAATATGAATAGTATTGTGCAGAGATGGTGGGATAATTTTTCTTAAATTATCTTTTGTCACTCTAAGTTTTGTTTTGTTTTAATAAAATGGGGTAAATGAATTCAAGGCTTTCTTAAGAAAAGAGAAAGTGGAAAAACCGTAACAAAGAAATGGATTGAAGGTAGAAATTTAGTTCTCAGGGATTTTCAGAGGTTTATGCTTAAATCTTTAACACAAGGAATAAAAGTTCTGGAAAATGCTTTTCATCCCCTTAGGATGGCCTGCATTTATTACATTAGCAGAGTGTCCTTTTGACTGGCTTTATAGCAACCTTCCTGATGCCAAATTGGCAGAAAGTCTTCTATCTCAACCTTCTGTTTTTGGGTGAAAAATTATTTTTGAAGCAAGTTTGGCTTGTGCTATGCAGAGACTTTTCAGAAACCCACAGCTTCCAAGATATTAAATAACAGCTGACAAAAATGACAATTAAGGGATAGTAGTAAACAGGGCAATAATTACATTTTAAAATACCTTTCTTCTAGTTATCATAAAGATCAGGGTTAATGAGATAATTGTTTAATTGTTTCTCTTTAGGGAAACTGAATATCAAAAGTGATATTCAACATAACAACTCGCTTGCCTATTTCCTATCACTTATGACTTTTTGACCTCGAAGGGGCCTGGGACAAGATGTGGCCTCTTGATACATCCTTCCGAGGTGCTGAGTTCAGTGCTTCTGACTCGAGACCCTTGAGACATCCTGATGGGAATGTGAGCTTAGTACTTTTGACTCTGTTAGTCCTATAAAAATGGTTGTGACAAGTGGAAAGAGTAGTTTTACATTCAGAAATATCTAAGTTTCTGAGGTGGCCTCCCTCTGATAAGGAGGCAATTTGATCTGAAGCTCTGACATTTTACTTATCAAAAATAATTTCCGAAAACCTAAGGGTAGATGAGATTCTAGCTGGGAGAGTATGAACTTACATTTATTTTAAGAATCTACCCCTCCCTTATTTAATAAGTATTATCATCTATATACCATTAATAATACCCATTAAGGAAAAGTACTGAATTAAGAATCCCAATTTGCTTTTGGAAGTTCATTTATACATGATGCTGGACCAGATAATCTTTTTGCTGTGGTTGCTGTTGTTTATTGTTGTTTGATCTTGTTAGAACCATGAAAACATAAAAACAGTTCAAAGAAGGTAACAGTAATTATTTGGAAAGGTAAAAAGATTAAAACACTTATTTTAAAAACTGGATCTCTAGGTGCTTCACAAGTCTCTCCTAACTTCCACAATTCTGTAATTTAAAATAGTAAATAATAAGAGAAGCAACAAAAATGAGCCATAGAGATCTAATACCTGACAGGTTTTCTTTCTTTGTAAATATAGGAATGAGTCCATAACTGGAATAAGGCAAGAGAAAAGGCAGAATGGAAAAGCTATTTTCCATTTTATAAATCCTTACTCTACCCTCACCAGAAGGAAGAAGGCATCCACCCAACCTTACATATATTTATCCATCTACTCACTCATCTTTCCTCCCTTCCTTCCTCCCTTCTTTTCTTCTTTCCATCTATCCATCCATCCATCCATCCATCCATTCATCCAATATTTTGCTGTATATTATTACTGCCTACTACTGGTAATGGGATTACAGCCATGAATAAGACAGAAAGGTCCCTCTCTTCATTCAGTTTATATTCTACCTCATTTTAACCTCATTCTTTCATCAACACAAGAGGATATGAGTTATTCATTATTTTTTTAACATAAGAACTAATGCACATTAAAAGGTGCTGAACATCAATAATCATCAAGGAAACGCAAACCAAAACCACAATGAGATACCACTGCACACCCACTAGATGGGCTATCATAAAAAATTAAGGTAATGAGAAGTGTTGACAAGGATGTGGAGAAATTCAGAACCCAAATACACGGCTGGGAGGAATGAAAAAATGGCAGCCACTTTGGTAAACAGTCTGGAACTCCTCAAATGGTTTAATGTAGAGTAAGCATACAACCCAGCAATTTCACTCTGAAGAATTAAAAACAGGTATTCAAATAAGTACAAGTACATGACTGTTTATGGCAGCACTATTCACATTAGCCAAAGGTGGAGGCAACCCAAATGTCCATCAGCTAATGAATGGATAAAAAATGTGGTATAGACTTAACAAGGACTGAAATACTGATGTGTGCTGTCACATGGACTTTGAAACTATTATGCTAAGTGAAATAAGCCAGTCACAAAAAATCACATACATTATTCCATTTACACAAATGTCCAAAATGAGGAACTCTATGTATATAAGTAGTTGCCTAGGGCTGGGAGTGGAGTGGAATAATAGTGGGGGTGAGGGATAATGGCTAAAGTATACAAAGTTGGGGGTTTTTTTTGAGATAATAAAAATGCTCTAAAATCAACTTTGGTGATCACTGCACATATCAGTGATTATAATAAAAACAACTGAATTGTACATTTTTAAATGGGTGGTTTGTATGTGTGTGGATTGTATCTCAATAAAACTAAAAAAGTAAAAACAAGACCTAATGCCATGGCCATTTTCTCAAAAGATTCATCCTCTTTCTCTAAGATAATCACCCTATTTCTAATTATTTATACTTGTCTATTTGTACTGTTCTTATTTGTATTAAAGTTATTTGTGCCCATGTGTATTGTTCTCTACTAGAATTCAAGGACCTGGAGGGCAAGACTTATACCTGCTTCATCTTTGTAACTCATGAAGCGCCTAGTATAAAGCCATTTACAGAGCACACATTTAATATGCTTTTGGTTGACTGAACCATTAAGTGGTTCAAAATTAAGAATCATTTGATTAATCAGTAATTGATAACCTGATACATTACCACAAACACACAGTGAATGACAATCTTTCTCCCTTATCACACTTCTTTGATTCCCTGATATTGCTTTTAGTATGAGAATATGATGATTGAATCGTTACTGTGACCTCCACAATCTGGCCCAGACCCACCTATCCAGTCTCATCATCTAACTGTCCTCTGCTCTCACTTTGTCACCTTTCAGTTCCTGAAATATGCCTTGCTCCTTTCTACCGCAGGACCTTTGCACTGAACTTCTGTACTGGCCTCACCTGATTCATGCCCACTCCTCTTCAGACAGTGGCTTGGGGCTCTCTTCCTCAGGACGCCTTCCCTACAGCTCAAGGTCCACATCAGGTTTACACTATAGCCTCTCACAACTCCTTTCTCCTTTCTTGATCACACTTTGCACGTATCACCATTTGCAGGAACATTTACTTGCATGGTGATTTAACGCCTTTGTTCTCACAAGACCATAAACTCAGCAAGGACAGAGACCCTGCCTCTTTTACTTGCATATGCATCCTACTCCTAGCACACTTTTGGGAACCTACAAGGCAGTCGAGAAATACTTTTGAATGAATTTGTAAATTGGGTTCTTACTGGTCCATAAAGATAAAGTGCAGAAAAACCTCAGTGCTAATATGAGGAAGACTCCATCAATTAACCATTCCGGTGTTGAATTTAAAGAGCAAAGGTACAAAGGAAAGGTGAGAATCCATAGTGGTAACTGCTGGACACAGTCAGGGTCAAAAATTCAAGTCATGTAGCCCCTGGCTGGCTGAATGCACAGCAGCATAGTCCGAGAGGAAATCCCCAGGGCTTTGAGCCCGTAGGGATGGAAGTGAACTCCCAGAAGTTCTGGAAAAACATGTGCAGATGTTGCTACTTGTGGTGGAGTTTATAAGAGGAAGGGGATGAAACACATGGCCACATGAAGACAGCTGCCTAAAAATGGAAACCCAGGCCTATTATGTTAGAATCATCTCCCCTAGATTAAAAACAGAAAGGCAATAAAAATGCCAATTGTGTCAATATATGCTGTCAGTAAGAGAGAAGACACACCAACACTCATTCACAGGAACAGCTGCACTTACAAACCATTAGAAGAAGAATCTAGCAGGAAAAGGAGAGACAGCGACATTGCCCAGACTAGATCCCAGCAGCCGGGAGGCGTGGTGAGAGGAGGGAACCCACAGCCAAATGGGATTATGGTCGGATCATCATGCCCCTCACCAAGCAGTGTCCTGGGCCATTTGGGAAGCTGACTGGTTACCATGACACCACCTTGATAGCTTCAGGACATCTTACACTGAGATTTTTATTGGAAGTTCATGAACTAGTACATTCAAAGCCCTTAGCATATTACCTGACACATGGTAATAAGTTACTGTTCATTTTTTTAAATGTTATTATTATTAAACCCAAGGTTTGATATTTCATTATACAACTTGTCCCGAAAACTCATGGACAACATTTGCTCCTGTGCACTGAAAGCATTCTAGATGGTTTCAAAAAAACATGTATGCTGACCCAAATAAATTCCAGATGCATTAAGATTTAGAATAAAATAAGTGAAGCCATAAAAGTACTTGAAGAAAATGTATGTATATTTTTATGCAAGTGAAACCCATATAAGCATAAATGCAAAGGGAAAATCCATGAACCACAAAGAAAAAAATAAGAGTATTTGCCTACCAAAAAAGGAACACTTGCATGTGATATAAACTACTTTAATCAGAGTAACAAAACAAATTGACTCAGTGGAAAAACTGTAGCACAGTACAAAAGCTTAATATCTTTAATATCAAAAGAACTTCCAAAAATCAATAAGCATTCATCAAAAGATGAATACCATTAAAACTAAGGAATACATTTTTCCTTATTTTTGAAAAGTTCTTTCTTTTTGCTTTTGAGTTTTCAGACTTTTATGTTTTGTTTTAATGAAAATACTTTGTGTTAGCAAGTGGTTTCCTCATATATTGCTAAAACATAAAATTGGATTGGCTTTTCTCATGACAGTTTAGAAATATATATACATATATATATCAAAAACCTTAAAATTTACATGCCATTTGACCTAGAAATTCCATTTCTGAAAATTCATCCTAAGATAATGAGGATAAGCACAACCATTTAATGGCAAGATATGATTATTGCAATAATACTTAAAATCAGGATAAAAACACCTTAATGCCCAACATTGGCAGAATGGGAAAATGAACTATGTAAATATTTATATGAAATGAGTTAATATTCATAAAACAGCAAGAATTTTGCCTGGTATATGATAACCTCTATATAGGTATTTAATAAATGAAAATTAAATAAAACACTATGCAGGCATTTAAAATAACAGTATAGAAGAATATTTACTGATAAGTAAGGATGTGAATAATATATTGCTAGGCGAAAAAAACAGGTTACAATGGTACATACATTATGATCTGACTGTTGTAAAATAAGTATAGATGCGTATGTATATATGTGTATGGCTCAGAATCATAAAAACCAGATATCTTGGTGGAGTTATGTTTCCTTTCTTCATTATCTTAAGTTTCCTAATTCTGCAGCATTCGTGATATGTATGTAATACATTTTAGAAGCATACTGTTTGACTTTTAAGTTGCTAAAAAGGAAGAATTTCATAAATCTTAAAAACTTCCCGAAGAGTTAAATGTAAAATTGACACAAAAGTTCCCATAAATTCTATTTTCTTAAAATCATCCTATTCTTTCTTTAGCAACCATTCAGAGAATGCAAGATTTTTTCCCTTAGGTTCATTTCAGAATTGACAGCAATTCCCACAGACCATAATTTTGCTTAAATTGTTTTCAGAGGGCTGAAAAGGGTCTTAGCCTGTGAGCTTCACACAGATCACCAAGCAATTATTTGTCATCATCCAGTGTCAGCTGACTTATAAACCCAAGTCTTCAAACCAGATTTATTCCTCCCTGCTATCCCCAAATGAGGTTTATTTTTGGCAGACCACCCAACTGCCTCCAAATGACTGTACCATTCAGGCTTCACCCAATCAACAAAATCTTTACAATCCAATTAGATTGACAGCAAAATCCATCTGATTGCTTGTGCAGACAAACCATATTCATGAAAGGGTAACTGGGAAACACATTAAATTTGAACAAAAATTATTGACATAGGGCCATGGGCAGGTAAAACCTTAGGTACAACTCACCAGGACCAAACCCTGCTAATAATCTAGAACGGAAATATTATGCTACTGAGTCTCTGATTTCCCATTTGAAATTCTATGAAACAGCAGGAGATTCCATAAAAGCTTAAGAAAAAATAGTAAAAAGCTGTCTATCCTCAATAATTTTCCAATGAGTTGTTAACAGGACCATGCCACTGAAAACTAATTTAAGCATCAATCTCTCTTATGGAAATCCCAGCATTTACTCTCCCTGCCTTGCTCTCAAAGCAGGTTCAGCCATTAGCCTTAAAATAAAATCACTGAACCAAAAGGCCTTTTTCCTTTGGAAACATGTTAAGGGCAAAAGCGATCATTATCTTTCTATAGAGGTTTGAGAGTCCCTGTAAATCTCTCTGGTACCTTAATCCAGAGGTTTGCAATCATCTCACTAGTCTAAGATTAAAATTAATTGTTCTGCTCCCATTTCTTCACAATTGTATCTGATTATTCAATATGGGTGCATTTCTCATTTCAAATTATAAGTTTTTAAATTAAAAATCAATCTGATCTTAATTAGGAAAAACAGCTTTAGAGTGTGAGGCTAGCACCTTTGGCTCCCCAGGAAAATCTCTCCCCAGATGCTGCTCATCCAGGGCCTCCGTAGGACATAACTAAACCTTTCTACCCTAGATGCATTTGCACAGATTCTTCCAAATATCACAGGAACACACAGTATATAAAGTCGGAAAGCACATACAACACTGATGAGGAAAGTGACAAACGCACTACTTCTGCGATTCCCAGCCCAGCAGGCCAGCTGTTGTTCTCATCACTACATCCTTTTCTGAACCCTCCAGGGGCTTTGCAATCTGGCACTAACCCTCAATGCTACACTAATCACACCGAACAGGAAGCAAATGCTAACCTGTATATCCACTTCTTTCTCTCCCTGCTGCCCCACAGCTTCACCACCAACAAATACAGACACTGAGGGGGTAGGGGATGCAGGGTGGGGTAAGAGCGGGCTGCAGAGAAGCTGTTGGAACAAATGGGCCTGTGATTGGCAATCTGAGGTAGTAGGACTCTGGTGCTTATAAAGCTAGGTGTCCTTGGCCCATAGAAGATCAAAGATGATAAAAATGCAAACTACAGAGCCGAGCCAATGGGTGCAACAGCCCACAAAGTCCACTGCCCATGAAAGCAGGCGGAAACCATGATACATGGTTCAAATCCGGGTCACTGCTTCAAAAATCTCATCAGAAGCATGATTTCATATGAAGTGCTTCTGGGGTAGTGGAGGATTTTCCTTGGAAGTCGTTTTCCCTCTCACTGTATAGGGACTGTTGGGAAGAGTCTACATAATATTAAAAACCAGAAGGATGAAAAGCAGCTCCTTCATTTTGCAAAGATGAAAAAGAAGCTGGAGCAAGTGGAGAGGAACCAACCCATTGGTACTGGTTAAACTTGAGAAAGTCAAATTTTGAAAGAAACCTCCTTTTACTGTGGACACACTCAGGAGCAACTAGATTAAAGAAAATTAATTCCTCAAACAAGATTGGAAGCAGGCATCTGGTTGGGAGCAGGAGAAAGTTTTAATCTTGAGCAGAAATCATAACTATCCCATCTTTTCCTCCCCCAGAGCCTAATCAGTCTTTACATACAGTGGGAATTCAGTAACTGCTGACTGAGCTGTCTCTTTACTAGTTTATGTATTATGCCAGTCAAGAAATCTGAAAAAGGGTAACAAATTAACAGCCAGCTGTTGGATGACCTGAAGAATTGAATCAAAGTAGAAGTCAATACTCCACTTGTGACATTTATTTTATGTATTAACTTGTCTGGGCCATGAGGTACCCAGATATTTGGCCAAATATTATTCTGGGTGTTTCTGTGAGGGTGTTTTTGGATGAGATTAATATTTCAATTGATAGACTGAGTAAAGCAAATCGTACTCTGCAATGTAGGTGGGCCCATCTAATCAGTTGAAGGCCTGCATAGAACAAAAAAGCTGACCCTCCCTCAGGTAAGACAGAGTTCTTCCTTGCTGCCTTCCAACCTGGACATCAGCCCTTTTCCTGCCTTTGGACTGAAACAATGGCCCTTCCTGGATCTTGTAAGCCTGCTGGGCTTTAGACTAGAACTATACCACTGGTTCTTCTGGGTTTCCCGTTTGCCAACTCACCCTGCAGATCTTGGGACTTGTCAATCTTGAGTATCAGGTGAGCTCATTCCTTACAATAAATATCCTTATATATCCCATTGGCTCAAATTCTCTGAAGAACTCTGAAAAACACTCTGAAGAGTGATTTACCAATCCATTTGAAAAGTCATACTCCAACCTCTCCCATGAGTGCTCACTCTGTTGAAAGAAATATTTAAGGCTGGATCTAAGACTGAGGCCATCTGGTAACCCATATTAGAAAATATCAAAACTACATAGTACTCAGGGGAGTATCTCATGTTTAGGAACATGCAAAAATTGGGGATTGCCAGGGTCACTTTCTTGTTCCAACCCAGGAATTTGACATTAGGTGGAAACAGCTCTAAATGTCAAGTTTCCTGTAGAAAAACTTTAAAAAATAATAGAAACAATGTAGTCAGAAAAGTCCTCTCCTTTTCTCCACTCACATACTCAAGATCCCTGCTAAACACTGTAGGGAAACCTTAGATCATGGATGGAATATCCACCCTGAAATAGGGGACTCAGTAGCAAACACATACTCTATATGCTACTCAGCATACCATGATGCTCTCTAGCACTCTGAAGGTCTGTGATCAAGAGAAGACAGTGAAAGAAAATCAACATGGAAACTGAGCTCTAGTGTGAGAGTCGGCAGGCAGGTCGGGGGCTCCAGCAATAAGTTGACTTTACATTCAGAGAACCATTCCCAACAGTGTCTTCCCCAGTTCTACATGCTTCTTGGCTTACTCAGGGTTATGATGCAAGGCCATTTCTAATAAGCCAGGCTCAATTCATAACAATGGAAATGCCAGAAATGTCCAACCCCTAGGTAAGTCCAACACACCAGGAATCAGTATATGAAAAGATGAACGTTCTCCATTTATCTGTCAGAACCACTGTTAATAATTAGACTTAAAGAATCAACAAAGGCCTTCCACTGATATTTTTAAATCTCTACAAAATCTTGTAGATCCAAGATCATAGTCTGAACAGGGTTTCTGTTTGTTTTGTTTTGTGTTATTCCTTTTCATTACATTGGCAATTGATATATAGCATTTCTTAAAATTGCAAACATTTGTTGAGCATTTATTATGCTGCAGACTTTGTACTAGGTACGTTACATAGATTATTTCCTATAACACTTACAAAAATCATATGAGATAAATATTAGTATTACAGGCACTTTATAGATGAAGAGTTTGAGGCCTAGAAAGTTTAAGTCACAAATCCCAAAGCCAGGATTTGAGTCCAAACGGTTAGACAATAAGCCCTCACTTTACACCATTACACCAAAACTCAACACACCAAAGAACCAAAAGTATACAGCCTCACATATTGAGCATTGAACCTGATGTGTGACACAGCTTCTACCAGAAAAGGGGACTGACGTGACATGAAATGAAAAGGAATCCCATTGGAAAAACAAACCTAAAACATAGAGAACTAGATTTATTTTTTAAAGAACAGAACACAGGAGAGGAGAAAAACACCTGGGCCTGAGTTGGTGTCATGTTTCTATTTGACTTCCGAAAAAACCTGAATCTAAGTCAAATTATATAACACTCCAAATGGCTTATTTAGTCAGTTGCCTCTGTTCCAGTTCAGTCTCTGGAGGATGTCAGCCAAAGCCATGCTCAGAGATTTGGCAGAAATTATAAAGTCTGAGAGAATTAGCATGCTAATGTCCAGAGGATACAGTGACAAATTAGTTTAAGAACAATGCACAGTTAATAAGATGAGTCAAATTGGCATGTCCCAGTCGAAATTAAGATGCTATGCATTCAGTTACCACATCTATTGCTTATATATGCTAAAAACAAAGGATTGTATGAAGGAAAGATTTATTCTAATCATGATGGATGTCCCCTGCATCAGATCAACTACCAGAACCCTCCAAAGCAAGGAGTATCAGGCTAGGAGATGTGAAATATAAATATGATATAGTCTACAGCATTGTGTCACACTCTGTAGCTGAAGAAATGGAAAATAAGCTGAAGAAAGGCTGAACAGCAATAGAGGATCTAAATCCCAATTAGTGACCACAACAAGAAGCTAGTTTGGTTATCAGCCAAATCAATGGAGTGATCAATTCATGTAGGAATTCAGAAAAAAAGAAGCATGTGTCTCTGGTGGACAGGAAAGTCTTACAAAAGTCATGAAATTTGAGCTGGATATGGAAAGATGGGTAGCATTTGGAGAAATGGAAAAGATTCCAGGCAAAGGGCCAGAGGCACGATAGAGCATGGCACATTCAGAGACTGTCAGTCTGGCTGGACTGGGTTTGGGAAATGAAGTGTTTATTTGAAAAGACATGCAGTGTAGAGATGGGAGCAAACTTTGGATGTCAAGCTAAAGAGTTTCGACCTTGGTCTTCAGGTAAGAGGGCCACTTACGGTTTTTGATGAGAAGACCAAAGAGTTCAAAGCAGCAGCAGATAGGTGAGTATGGAGCTCATCAGGCAGAGAGGTGTAGAGGACAAAACAGATTCTAGCACAGGGAGCAGGTTAAAGGGGTCTATGGCCATAGTGCAGGTGTGTGGGAATGAGGACTTTCGATTGTGCCTGTGAGCGAGAGAGGCAGGGAGAGAAGGAGAGCGATGCTGGCTAAGCCCTATGTACACCTGAGCACTGCTTCTAGATGCTTTACATTCAACGATTCACTGGGTTCCAATAACCACCCAGAATGTAGGTCTAACCCATCCCATTTCACAGACAAGGAAAGCTAAGGGAAGTTACCAAATCAGAGAGTGAACAAGTGGAAGAAGTGAAATGTGCCTCATGTCTTAGGAAAAATCAATAGGGCTGATAACTGCTTGAAGAGGGTATGAAAGGCAAGATAGAATCAATCTAATCCTGCTCATATGGTTTCAAGCAGAAAAGGCTAAAGTTCTTTCCTAATAAAAATATGAGCCAACAAGAGCACATAGGAGATGTAGGGGCCCCTTTGTAGGGGAGTTGTTTCCCTTCACGTGGGTGGGGTATGCCCCCAGGAGAGCTACACGGAGGATCACATTCAGTTTGCTCCCACCAGGCTTGCAATGAGCCCCGTGACCTGGCATAAGCCCCGTCTGCAGCCTAGGGGCATCTTGATCAGGGAATCATGAGTGGTGTATTGGTAAGAATCAACAATTCCATCTGGAAGAGAGACTTTGGGACCTGGAACATTGAAGGCCTGAATATCAGTCCAGTGATTATTTGCCTCTCGTACGATGGGTCACCTTGAGAAAATGGGTCTGCAATCTGCTCCAGTCCTTGAGTCCCTTCAACGGCAGTGCTGGGAATTGTCTCCATACTCTTTCAGCTCAGAGGCCGTGTTAGCTTAAATGAAATAGTGATCCTGGTTCACATGGAAAACAGTTAATCTACTCACTTCAAGGCAAATGGGCACTTGGGAAAGGATGCAGATACCTTTCTGAAATAGGCTATGAAGTAAATACATACTTTTACATTACATTGTCTCATAGTCTATAAGTCAAAAAGGGACTAATGTCATCCTCACTGAGGAATCTGCATATCAACAATTATTTCAGCTCCCACTAGAAAAATAACTTGACTCATGAGTCAAGATCAAACTGTTTCATCACTACTGAGTCCAAACACTGCTGATTGGCCCTCTACAATGAACTTGGTGTCTAAGCATAAATATGATTGACTTTGACAGGTCCTCAGGTGCTTTTAGTTTTCTTCCAATGTCATCTCGAGGGAAGAAGAACAAAACCCAAATTGAACCTGTCTTCTTAGACCTCTCTTAAGAAAGTCCAAATCAGGACAAGAAGGCATGTAGAATTCCAGTGGCACGCTCACAGTCTGTTGCCAGCCTCTGCAGATGTCTGGGAATGTGTTCAGAATTCATACAACATGATGGCCCTGACAGCTCAGTTGTGCACAACATGCCTCAAATGGTAATTTGTCTATGAGATGAGATTCACAAAGGACAAGCAGTCAGGAACAACACGGTCCTACCCAACACACTCATAAAGAGCCAAGACACAAGACACAAAGGCAAACTGCATCGCTCACCTCCCTCCGCCTCCCAGAAGACTCTGTACCTCATTCCTAGACAATCATTCCTATGCAGGAAGCATTTCCTAATTAAGATAAATCGAGAAGGCAGATTTTTGAGCAAAAGAAAGCAAACGAGCTACATGTATACAGTAAGGAACATCTTTGGGAATCCCATAGCCCAGAAAATGTGCACAAGTCAGCTCTCTCTACTCCCTTTGCTAAGCTGAAATGTGTTTCTGAGCACGCCCCACACCAATCTGTCAAGCTGGGAGATCTATGATGGTGACATTTCATGTCCTTTCTCCCCACCCCAGGCAATCAGCAGAGGGAAGACAAGCTGCCATGGGAGACCGGGCAGCTAAGGCCTATCCATGAACAAACTGTGTATGAGCTCAGTGGTGGGCCTCCCCAACCACCACCACACACTCTTATTTTGACCCTAGAGGCAGACCGTTTGGTTGGATTGAATCACTTTTCTCTTTCTCAGAGGTGGTTCCAGAACTTTCTAGAGAAAGAGAGAAAGTAGTCCTGAGCTCAGGAAAGTATAATCCAGGTATCCCCCCAAAAAAGGAGAAGTTGTTTAAAAATATCCCCCCCCACAAAAAAAAAAGGGATTTCTTGACAAGTCCCAGGATTAAAACAGCCTACAATCACTGTCACTCAGCCAAAGCTAGAATGCAGTTTGGCACAACCTGCTCTGTCTTTCTTAAGCATTCTCTCTGATTCCCTCTGGCATATGCTGGAGGATGGTGGGTGTGGGCGGAGGGGACACATACGTATGAATGACAAATGGCCTCTTCCCTCCAGAGCTTATATCCCTTGAGGGAAGCTGTCATACAGAGGAATAACAGCAGTACATCCAAGGCCAAATGGAGTTAGGGCATAAAATGGAACAACGAAAGCATGAGAAACAAAACACAGGAGTGGGGGAGGGGGGCGTCTGTTCTTGCTGGAGACGAGGCTTTTAGAAGGAAATGGTCCCTAAACGGGCTATGACAGAGATAAGAGGGAAGAACACTCCTAGCAAATGACATCAAGTGTAGACAAAGGCACATTCATGGGAAAGTAACAGGTGTACTCAGGTCGCCAGACTGGCTGGGGTAGAATATAGATAAAAATGAGCAAATCTCAAAACCTAAGGTATCACCAGACAGCATGGAGCCCTGACAGCCACACTCTGAAGTGTGAACTTAGTTGAATAAACGATGGAGTCACTAAGTGCTTCTCAGCACAGGGGGGGATGTGCCAAGTTTCACTGGTGGCCCCAGCACAGGGCTTCCGGGTGAGTTTAGAGACCCCTGGGTGAGCCTGCTCTCCAGAAGCCCGGCTGGCGCTCCATGTCCATAATGCACCACTAGGGTCAGCCTCATGATTCACTCTCTTGCAAAGGTCCCAAGAGTCCCCCACTTCCCAGCAGCCCTGCAGACCTGTGAACATGTTACCCTGATGCTGCACCTGTTTTGATCAGACCTGCTTTTTCATTCCTGCCCTTTCTTTGGAGGGAAGTTATTTTTAAAAATGAGTGTGCTTCCAAAACTTTTTCCCAAGCAAAATTCAATAGCAATCCCTTTTCTCCGCTGCTCAAAAAGGAACGGGGGAAATTGCTGAGCTTCAAGTTCATATGATGCCAGGGGGATCGCTCAGAACTTAAATCCAAAAGAAAACAATCTTATATTAGCCTTAACCAGAAAGGAACGCAAATTGGGGAACAAGAGGCACCGTGAGTACTCTAGGGAGGGAGGAAGGGGTAGCATACCCCTTCCTCTGTAGAAGACCAAGTTTCGAAGCATGTGGTTATGTGAAACATTTAGGAGAGGGAGCAAAAATGCCAGGCCCATGTAGAGCCCACTGCTGGATTTTCAGTAGTTGGACATTAACTGAATATCAGGACATAGTTCATTCTCCCTACATCCGTGTTTATTCTATCATATTTCGAATCTCTAGCCCCAGATGCGCTGCTCATGTCTCAGGGAGGTTTCTCCTCTTCCTCACTGGAAAACCCAAGGCCCTTCCCACAGCCTGGAAAGCCCCCTACCTCTGCACCTACTCTCCCTCCCTCTCCCCCTGGCTCCTTCTGCCCCAACTGCAGCGACCTTTTGTTATTCCTCCGCTCTCCAAGTTCTCTGCATTCTGCCTGGAAAGCATTTCTCCTAAATGGGAGCAGGGCTCACTCCCTCACTCCCTTGAGGTCTCTGCTCAAACAGTGCTTTGTCTGAGAGGCCTTCCTTCCCTGACCATGTCGCACGAAATAACCCTGCAGGCCCAGCATCGGTCTCCATCTCCTTCCCTGCTCTGTTTCTCTGAAGCTCATGGACTCTCCTTTTATATTACACGTGCTTCCTTGCTTGCGGCCGTCATCCTCACCGCCCCTCCAGGTGATGGAGGAGAAACTTTGTCTTGATGGCAGCTGCTTTCCCTGAGCCTAAGGAAGCACATGGCATGGATGTTCCTCACTACATACCGGCGGGGCTGTAACTAAACAGGAGCAGGGCGAGTACTCTAGGGACGGGGGAAGGGGAACACCTATTCTCCCCTCTTCGGGCAAAGGAGTACCTAGAATTATGCGGCGGAGAACACCTCTCCCCCACTCTCCATGTGATGAGGCCTTGATTGGTCTGAACCAGTTATTCTCAGGGTAGGATCCTCAGACCAGCAGCGTCCGCATCATCTGGGAACGTGGTAGAAATTCACCTCAAACCTGCTGAATCAGAAACTCTGGGTGGGGGCCCAGCAATCCGCGCTTGACAGCTCCTCCAGAAGACTGTGATGCCCGCTGAGGTTTGAGAGCCACCCATCTAAATGAATCGATTCGTTATTTTCCCAACTCTGCCGACTGATCTAGTGATGGGCACAAGACCCAGTCAGAGTCAAGAGTGCCTGAGACTTGCTGGGGTTTTCAGGAGCCGAGACTGCATAATTTCTCTAAAGCTCTAACCAAGAAAAATTTGGAGGGGAGGAGATTACGTTCCAATAAAGTGGGACTGTGGCAGGACCTGGAAAAAGCACAAACCCTAGTGACCTCATTTAAACCTTGGATCAAGCCATGAGTAAAGTGAACGTTGCCCTGGCTTTTCCGTTACTTGAGTTGATTGATACTCATTTTTACAAATTAAACATGTTACTGCTTAAACTAGTTTCATTTCTTTATACACAAGGGAGAAGAAAATTGTAATTAATACAAGGTGAGCAGAAGTACATGGTACAGCCAAACTCAGTCAAGCTGAACAGGAAATACATGGGCTCTGGTACGCTCCCGAGGTGTGATTCTCCAGCATGCAAGGGGGCCGTCTTCGTGTGGGAAATGCCTCTTACCCTGGACTGTGAGTGATGCTAGAATCAAAGGAAAGGACAGAATATGGAACAAAATGGATGGTTAGATGGTCCAGCAAGATAGGGAATCGGTGACCATTTTCAAGAACTGAAAGACAGAGCCTGGGAATCAGAGAGCAGAGAGGAATGGGTCTGGAGAGAATGAAAGATATGGCTGGAGAGGCCACATGCCTGAGCCGCCAGTGCCTGGGGCCGCCTTTCACTGTCACTTTGTGGCTTAATGTCTGTGAAGACCCTTTTTTAAGGACCAAGGATGAAGCAAACACAAATGACCTTACAATTTATTAATCTGAGCTATTACTGGTTAGTGGACAACTGCCCTGCCCATTTATGCATCATCAGTTACTTCAAAAAAGTTGAAGACTTTCCATCTGATGTACATGATGAGGAGCAATGCCAGTGACTGCAGGTTACCAACCCACGAACAGGGGAAAATGTCTTGTGCAGACATGTGACCATGTACCTTTCACACTCTGTGAGTACATACACGCTGAAGTCAAATTATAACTATCCTACAAGACAGTGACCTGCACTCCCTTTCTTTGCATAGAAAAAAAAAAGAGCCACAGTCCCATTAAGATATAGATAATTAAAAGCTGCACTACTATCAAGCCTTAAATGGAGGCATTTGGACAAAACAGTTCTACAGTCCAACACACACTAGGCCAGAGCTGAAATGGAGGAGACAAACCAGTCCTGCTTAAACTTTAAGATGCACACAAATCATGTGTAAACCTCATCAAAACTGCATGTTCTGATTCAGAAGGGCTGGGGTCAGGGCCTGAGATTCTGCATTTTTCACAAGCTCCCCATGCTGCTGTCAAGGAAGGTATTTTATCAAAAAACTCACCTTCATGCCAGTGTAGTGGCACATGCATGTTCCAGAATATGTGCTGGGCAGCATGGACGTGGCAGGGCGTGTGCGCCTGTGTATGCACACACACATACGTTGCAAGTGTGTCTTCATCTCAGATATATTCTGAAAAGGCGTATGGCCCTAGCTCCCACCGTATCATAACAAATTAAACAAACCACTGTCCCAGATATAACAGATCCAGAAATATGGAATACCTTGAGGGTGAAGCGAAAACCTACTTTAAATCTTCATGAGAGGGATTTATCTTCAGGAGAAATATGATTTGACCCATAACATGAATGAATGGGTCAGGTGAGATTCTGCATAATGGCTTTATCACATTGAGAGTATGAAACAGGAAGGACACAGAACTCCTTGGGACAGGCACACGGGTAGTTCAAGGGGTTGGCTGTATCCACATTTCAGAGGCTCATAAATTCGGCACATCATTCCGTCTAGTCCCCTCTCCTCCTGTCCTTTAGCTTGCTTCACTGCTATCCATCCTTTTAATCTCAGCTCAAATTATCATTTCCTCCGGGGCACCCTTCTCTCACCCATCTGCCTCCCCCTTTCCCTACAAGCACACCTACTGGGTCTGACCCTACTGTGAAATGATCTTACGCACCACAGTTTTTCTTCATAGCACACACATACCATAGCATGTTTATTTATGAGGATATTGGTTTCCTGTCTGCCTCATTCACCAGACTATACACCCCATGAAGACAGGCACTACGTCTATTTCACACACCACAATAATCCTGACATATCAACACAGTGCTTGACACTTTAACAAGGCTGAAAAACACCGACTGAAGAGTTATGGGGAAAGAGGGAGGAAGGAAGGAGGCAGGAATTCTTAACCCTGGGCCCACTGATCCCTACGCAGATAATTTCCTGTTGTATGCATAAGCGTGTATGAATTTTTCTGGGAAAACTCCTCTCAGCTTTTGTTGGAATCTCTAAAGGGATTGTGTCCCCCCAAAAGCTAAGAATCACTGAGTTACTAGTATTGCATCAGTCAAAACATCTTAAGCATGATGTGGAGTAAAAATGCTTTCTGTCTTTATAAACTGTTTTTAAACAGTCTTTAAAAGCAATACGATGAAAAAGAAGATGGGAAAGGAGAAAATACTTTGCAGGTAAACAGCACTAGAATAAAGGGTCCCAGTTCCACGATGAACTCAGCCTTCTACAATGGGGTCAGACGTTAGTGTGTCCTATTTCTATAATTAATACTGCAGACCAGAAAAAAATTATGCATAGAAGAAGATAGTCATCATTTTGAAATCCATATATTTTTCTTTGAAAGACCAGTAGAATGAAATCAGTTCATTTAAAATTCAGCCAACATAAACTATAGCATAATACTTTCAAAGCCTAAACAGACAATTTTGCTTAGGAGAAAAGAAAATCTTTTTTAAAACAATACACTTCAAAATAAAAATAAATCGTACTATATGAAACATTTGCAGAAGCAGAGTGTTTTTAGCTTTGTTTAGAAAACAGGGAAAATTTGGGGTGATGGATGGGTCACAGGAAGAGCTATTACCAAATTTTAGTAGTAATGCTCAAAGGCACAAACAAGCTGTAGGTCAAATAGATTTGGTTTCAAATCCTGGCTCTGACTCTTTCTTGCCTGGTGTCCTGGGGCGACATCATTAATCCCTTTAAGCTGGGGCTCCTCATCCACACAAATGGAGCGCTACAGGCAAGGAGTTCCCCTTAGCTGCTGCTTGCCACAGAGTGTGCACGCGAAACACATATGCTCTTACTTCTCCTCTCATTACAGCACTGTCCATGAGTAATACTGCAATATATTATCAGGCTTCCTAGAGTTTCAGGCACATAATGCCTGTCAGCCAATGCTTAGCATAGCTGCTGACACCTCTTACCACCACAGCCCATGGACTCCTTATCTGTAGCAGTACAGCCCTCTGTCTCCTGTCATCTTCTGGATCTGAATCCTTTTCCCCCTCATGTAAATACCAACCTCAGCTCTCCTGAAGTCTTTATTTACCATTCAGGTCGATAGATCCTAACAGTGGCCACAAAACAACAGGTCAGTATCTGATTATCTTTCCCCCCTGGCTTTGATCACAAAGACAAAATGAAGACTCCAATTTCCTGGTTTCCTTTTCATATGGAAAAGCTTTCAGGGGTTCTGAAAGGTCTTCTGGCCCATACTCTTGGAGCAGCTCAAATGCGCCCTACCTTCAAGCTCACACATGGGCCATTTGTTTGGGATACAATGAAGAAACCAGCTCACTTTCTCTTTTTAAATGCCAAACATTAGGTAAGACAGAAAAGATCATAGAGAGCAGCTCTTTCATGTTAAAAGAATTAATAATTCCAGTATTGTCACCAGATTTCCCCATTTCCTTGCAAGGCATTTATTTCTCAACTCTCTGTGCCCATTCACCAGGCTCCTTAGAAGCCTGTAATGAGTAGAAAGGAAGCAGATTTTTATAGATACATCCTGTCTGCCATTCTGGGCTCCTGGAGCTGGCTCCTGACTGGGGTCCTGCCCATCCTACATGCGTGGGGGAGAAGAGGATTGGGGCAGCTCTTCTCCACAGGGAATGCCAGGTTGGCGTTGGCCTGGCAGCCAAGCTGCACGGTATCCAGGGTGCTCTCCTCCCTCATTTGCTGGAGTCTGGGTCACTCATCTCAAAGTGGCAGGTGGTTCCCTACACTGGCCTCTCTGTGAGCAGCATCTCAGCAACCAGAAGAACATTGACTCTGGATTGTAATTCTGGCTCATAAATGACCCAGTCAAGCAAGTCCAGGACTTCCTCTGGGCTAGAAAGACCTGCACACTTCTACTTACCAAAAAAAGACATAAAAGTTTTATTCTGGTGCCCATACTTTAAACTACACACAAAAAAATGCTGAGCTCCCATTACCACTTGGGTTTAGATGAGTATACGCCTAGTTCTTAACCTCCTTCCCATGGACCCACTCTGCATTCTCATCTCTAACATCTGGAGGTTGGCTGTACAGGACAGAAGAACCCAAGCACTGTCAACAGAAGAAAGGTCTTTGAGTAGACCAACTCACAGAGAAGTGAGTCTCTCGGGAACCCACAGGCACCTGGAAGCAGTTCTTGTAATTCCTTCACTTTATGCAGAGTCTGTCTGGGGGTGGTCCCTGACCCCCAGCATCACCTGGGAACTCACTATAAATGCACATTCCCAGGCCTCACCCTGGACCTCCTGAATCGACTCTCTAAATGATTCTAATTCCTGCTAAAGTTCGGGAAACACACCCTAATGCATAGAATGTACAATAAGTGTACAAAAACTGAGAAATTCATGGATGTTGAATAAGTGAAAAGTCTTCAGCTTTACTGAACCACTTGTTCAGTCTAACCTACTCCCAGTTCATGGCTGAAAGACATGTGAACCTCCTTCATGATAGTGGGTGCTGGGGCATAAACTGGCCGAGGCCTCTGCCTCCTGACTCACTGTCCACAACTCCTCATAGTTTATGACACTGTCCCCAGGAACATTTTCCTGTAAGCTGGCTGTGCCAGGCTCCCACTGGCCTCCACAGCTTTGAACATGCAGTTTTCTATGGCCAGAATCTTTCCCTTTGTTCTCTTCCCCAATCCCTGCTCCTCTTTTTGTGTAGCTAATCCTTAATTATGCTTTTGGGTTCAGCTTAGGAAGTCACCTCCTCCAGGAAGCCACCCCATGGCAGGGATGAGTTCCTATAGCATTCTGTACATCCTCTATCAAAAATACATCCCTCCCTATGTCACTACTGTATACCTGTCCTTCTCACTCACTGGCCTGCACCACAGGCTCTGTGCGCCAGAGGATTCATTTGCCTCACTCCTTGCCACAGCTCCAGCACCCAGAACAGCGCCTGGCAAATTATTTAACCTATCAATCAATTGTGACTATGAAAAAAATCAATTTTTTTTACAGTAGGTAATATATATGTATTTTAATTTATTATCAATTGATTTAATTGACTCCTAGACATGAATAATTGACCATTAGCCTAGAAAAGAAGCCTACGGATATAAAATAAACAATTCAACATTTTCTTTTTTAACAAAACTGTCCCCAGTCTTTTCTTTCTTTCTTTTTATTTGTTTTTTTTGTAAATATATATGCTTTTGAATATTTGGTCCCTGTTTGAACCACTGCCCCATCTGAAAGACTGTGTGTGAAAGCTTACCAGTCTATCGGCCAGGTCAAAAGAAAAATGAGACTGAATATTACATTTCCATGTAAAGAGAGAACATGTGTAGGAGGATCCAGGAATGCAAAAGCCTCCCTGCTGTCTCATATATGCTCTCCATCTATTTAATTTTTGGCAGCTTGATTGGAATATAATCAAAGAGTCCTGGATGGACATTAACCCCAGTACATCCCTGGGCCCCAGCCCAAAGCCCTATCAGTCCCAGAACGGCACAGGGCCAGCACATCACCTCTGAGAAGTCCATGATGCTGTCAGGACACCAGCTGACTTCACAAGACACTTCACCTGTCCCTGTCCCTGTGGTCACTGAGTCATAATGCTGTACTCATAACACACCAAAGTGCCAACCCTCTGTATGTGGCCTGATCAAAGCCAGGCCAACAGGGCTGCCCCTGAGGACACCAATCCCCAAGCTCTCTCCATTCTCAGTTCTGGCACCCGGATGCATATCTTGATCGTCCAGACGATAACCTGAAACCACAGGGCTCAGAGCTGTCTTCGTGAGAGCCAGCAGACCTTGCTGGTGATTGGCCAGAGGAAATGGACTCCTCGGTCATTCCATCTGGGCTTTACAAGGGAAACCTCATCCAGCCTCATGAGCAACCTGTGCGATGATATAATCTCTATTTCACAATGAGAAAATAGAAGTTCAGAGGTGTTAGATCCCTTGCCTATGGCCCCGTCACTTATTCCCCAACTTGTTCCAAAAAGGATTCAAATCAGCCTACAATTCAAATCAAAACTACAATGCAGAATGAAATAAAATGAAACTTGGTGAATGGGGAAAACAGGAAAGATAAAAATGAAGCCAGGACTTAGACTAGTTTAAAAAATAAAATCCATGCCCTGAAATTCCGTATACTTGATAGCATTGGGTCACAAACTGGCTCTGAGCTGTCTGGTAACCACTGGCAAGAGGGAAAAAAATAACACATTCCATGTCCTAAACTACTTTTCTCAGAGGAGAGAACTTTGGGACTTTGAGAAATTTTTAATACTTAGTTTGCACACAGTGTTAGCTAACTCATTTTTGGCATCTAAACCAACAAACAGGGAGAAGGAAATAGGGCGAAGAGAAGCCATAGCAAGAAGACATAAGCTACTAGAAAGATCAAAATCTCAATCAGAGCTGAGAAGCCCCTCCTCTTTTCCTAGGAATGATGCTCCTGACTGCAACCAACACCCCAGTAATGACCCTGAATCATCATTTAATGATTAAGTTATGCTCAGACACTATTCAAGGAACCAAAGAATACTAGCATTAAAAAAAGTTAAAATTCATAAAAAGTTAGAATACATTTATTTCCCTACACTCTGTGTTTTCCTAAGAAAAACAAGTCACACAAACTCCTCTTGGCAACATGTACCCTCAGAGGGGATGAATCCAACTTTTCTTTTAAGCTCAGATCTAAATACTCAACTTAGAGAATTAATGATCCCTTCTCCACCTCCCCCTCTGGTTCAGTATTAACAACTGACAGTTTTGAAGAGTACATTGTAGAAATTGTAATGAATTCCCAAGTAGGGTTTGTTTTAGTTTGCCTTGTTTTAAGAAAAAGTATCAATTTTTGTGCAAAATAAGAAGCTCTTCCAGATGGGTCTAGAAATGACTACGGGAAATAGGAGAGAGGAGAGAAACACTCTTCATGTACTGGCACCAGAAGGACTAGGTCATACTGAAGGCAAACAACATATAAAACAGATTTCTACTTCAGAGCAAAAAATAGTTTAATGATAAATCTGCTACAGACTGAGCTTTGCCATGTGTCAGGTGTGGGGTAAATACCCACGTGCAGCGGCTCTTGCGGTGCCCACCACAAACCCACGTGGCAGTGTGATAGGTCCTCTCATCTCTTCCTTGTACACATGGGGCTTTTAGGCCTCCAGCGGGAAAAGTAACCTGCCCAACGGCCTACGGCTTGGAAGTAGAAGAGCTCAGAAGTAAACACAAGTTCCAAAGTCTGACAACTAACCATACTCATTTGTACCACTCTACCCATCACTTAAAAAATTTTTTTTCTTTAGCTCATCTATTTGTTTATTTTTCCTATTTAATCATTCAACATATTTTTTTTTTGAGTACCAGGAAACATTTATATTTCATGCGCCTTCTTTGGCACTGGGTATACAATAAGTAACAAACATATGAGCTTCAAGGAAGCTTAGTGATAAAAAGATCTTTTAAAAAAAGACATTTACAGTACATTTTTAATGCCTACGGTGATAACGGAGGTCAGAGTACCATGGGACCATGTGATAGGCACAGGTAACCCAGGCGGGGTGGAATTACATCAAGCTATATAGAATGGGCAAATTAAAAATGGTTTTAGAAAAAATGAAAATGCTCATATTTCCCTTTCTGTCAGTATTTAAAGGACAGCAAATCCAACGATAAACCAAAATTGTTTTCTGTATACAGTAGTTGTCTACTGCTGGGTAACAAGATTAGTTGCTTAAAACACCAATGTAGTGGCTTAAAACGATACACGTTTATTACCAGTTTTTCTGGATTAGGAATCCAAGCATGGACTCTCCTCGGGGTCTCACAGGCCGTCATCGAGGTGTTGACTGGGGCTGTGGTCTTGTGTGAACCTCGGCTAGAAAAGTCTCTGTTTCCAAGCTCATGCCCATCACTTTCTAATGGAGCCCACTGCGGCAGCCTCCTTTCTGGTCTTCAGACAGGCCTGCCCTGCCTTTCCCCCTGCCCTCGATGGGCCTCCTCACCAGTCCTCCCCACCAGAGGTTCCATTCAAAGGAGAACTCCTCACAAAGGCTTTTCTTGTCCACCTCCTTCAACATTGGCTGCCCCCAGCCCACCTGTTTCCTCCTTCACTCTTCTCACAATTAGCAATCACCTTGTTTCTTAGCTACAGTTGTCTGCTCACACTAGACTATGAGTCCTCCGAGGGAAGAGCTTTTGTCTCTCTTGTTCAGTCCTGAACTGCCACACCTACAACAGTGCCTGGTACAGGCACTGAGCAGGTGCTCGGTTGAAAATTGCAAAGGGAATGAATTAAATAATTAATGAAACCCTCCTCCGAAAGCACATGACAGGGCGGGATGTTTAAAAGCCTGAGTGAACAGCGGTAGATCTGAGAGCCATGGCAGCTCTTGCCAAGTTCTCTGACACAGACCCCAAGACCAGGTGTCCTGTCAGGCCAGCTGCTCGGGCTCCGTGGCTGGCCTGGAATGAGGGCTCTCACCTCTCCTTGCCCCAATCATCTCATCACTGAAAGAGGAAAACACCCTTCTGTCAGCCTCACCCTCATGGATGTAAAGTGCCTCCCACACGTAAGTAATAGAAATATAAGGAAGCTACCCCAGACTGCCTCCTGTTACTAAGAAGTAATCAAACAGTTTCCCTAAGCATCCAAGAGAGATGCTACAAAATAATTAGTGTTTTACCTGCTACAATGACACTCATTCAAATCTGTGTTCAAAGGCCTTATTCAATTGCATCACAGAATGTAATTTTCTGAGGAGAACCCTACAGGATTCTAGGAAGTTTATGCTGAAAATAAACTCAAAGCTAAAATTAAAATCAAATTGAGCCAGGCAGGCTGTGTAATGAAAAACCAGCCTTGCCCAAAGAGAGTCTGGCCCTCACCTTTGGCTCCTGGGAGGTGACCTCTAGGCCCCTGGAATATCCTGCCAGACAGGAGTGTCCTTTTTCTTTTGCCTGTGGGCTTTGACCACCAGACACTCTAACAGTGTGATTTAGGACATGGGTTTTGGGCCACATGATAACAGTTCCAGCCTCCAGAAGAAATGGAAACTTAAAGGCATTATCATGACCTCCAGGAGGGACTAGAGACTAAAGGTCAGCTACACAGTCAGCAGGTGATTCAGTCCCAGTAGAAACTCTGAACACCAAAGGTTCAGGTGAAGTTCCTTGATTGGAAATACCCCGTGAATAGTGTCAATGCGACTGAAAGGAGTTAGGGCTGGTCCGTGACACCACAGGAAACAACAGTGGGAGTTTATGTTTGGATATCTCCTGGATTCTTCTCTAAGTGTCTCTCCTGATTTTAATCTGTGTTCTTTCCCTATAATAAACCACCGCCATGAGTACAGCAGCATTCAGTGAGTTCTGTGAGTCCTAGAAAATCACTGACCCTGAGGGTGGTTTGGGGAACACCTCCAAACCAGTGGCGTCAGAAGTGAGGTGATCGTGTGTAGACTGTGCCCCCTCTAACTTTGTTGTTGGCTAATGGTACAGTCGACCTAAACTCTCCTCAAAGGCTGACATACCTCTTAAGATAGGTATAGTTTTCTTTGTTTCTTCTTTAAAGCATAGTATTTGTCTCTTTCTGATATGAAATTTAAACATGTGAAGACTTTAGATTTGGATAAAATGATTTTCCAAGCATTTTCATACCTTTCCAAGTATCTTTGTTTCTTTTTTTTCTGCTTTGCCCCCAGAAAAATCAGACTAATCTGGAAGGGTCCTTCTGATCTGAAATCCAGAGAGCTAGAAGGCAACTGAAGGCTTTTCTCTTCAGTTACATTGGTGGAGCAAACAGTGAAGAATCTACTCGGGGCTGAGGAGAATGAATAAAAGGTGGAGGGAAAACTACAGCAAGGCTCCAACCTGTGGTCTGGTTCCAAGCTGGCCGAAGGCTACAAGCCAGTGACAAGGCAGAAGGGAATCCTTGGTAAGAATTCTGAGTGGTACCAGGGCAGAGGGCCAGATGGTCTTGACAAGACCACCCCATTGGAGATCAGTTGTTGTGCCATACGAGGAGGCTAAGGTGAGATCCTAAGACCACCTGAAAGAGCTCAATGCAGAAACATCTATGGATCAAAATACAGCATAAAAAGATGGCAAAGCTAAATACTAGCTGAGGAGCAGAAGAGGAGCTGGGACATCCAAGTGGCTTACAAGCAAACCGTGAGCAGGCAGACACTGAGATTCAGAGGCCTGCTCTTGTGGCAGTCATGGTAGTAGGCTTATGCAGTAAGAACTACTGACAGTTCTAGGAGCATCGTAGGTGAGCCAGAGGCTCCACTTGTTCCAATTAATCTTCTATGAAAGGACTGAGATGTGTGCACATTTTGACTCTAAGTGTGCAATTGACTGGGTGGATAAAGACATAAGATGGACTTGGAACTGGGGGCAGCAGAAGTCGCAAATAGATCAGAGAGGATGAAGATGAGAGAGAGGCTATGAAGAATGCTAACCAACATTTCCTGAGAGCAGGCCTTCCAGGGTGATGCTGGGTAAAATAAAAGAGGGTAGAAAAGACATTCCCCATTCCCCAGTGAACCTAAAATCTAATGCTGGAGGGAGGCAATGGCAGTGCAACATAATACAAATGATTCTAAATAATGATAAAAACAATCAGCATATCTAAGAAACTAAACAAAGAACATTTACAGAGGTCTGGGATGAAACTTGAGCTATACCCTCAGCTTAAATCTATGTAGAAAATGAGGGCAAGTCAGGCAGGGGAATGACATGGACCCAGAGGCAGGAATATACATTTATATTTAGACACAGTGGAAGAAATAGCCTAGGGTAGAAGTTTAAAGGAAAAAAGAAAAGAACCTAATGAGTAGGGAAAACATTTTGAGTGTTAAGGTTGGACTTGAGCTGGAAATCTAATAGGTGATACAATGGAAGTGTCTACTGCCACCTGGTGTCAGCATACCTTAATTACAGATACAGAGTAACTACTCATCCTAAAAGCTGTTTGCAAAAGGAAAAATAAAAAGGAAAGCCTATAATATTACACTTTAAAATGAACATCTCATTTGATTTAGGACCCTAGTTCTAATGACAATTTGAGACAAGTCATTAAAAGATGTAAACAGAAATGCTTTAAGCATGTTCTTCTTTGAAGCAAGGGTAGATTGACTTGATTTTAATTATAGAAAAGCAGTTAGCTTTATATGATTTTCTCTTACACAGACACACACACACATAATGTCTGAATTCCTTGTCTGGATCTGTCCTCTTGCTTTAAAATAAATGACTAGTTTCCTTTATAGGAATCCACAAAGTCTGTGATCTTCCCCTGGACGGAAGCCACCACCAGTCCCAAGACACCAGTATATCCAACACCATTGTGCTGTCAGAGTTCCAGTGTTCTCCTGTGCTGCCTCCCACCTCCTACCTCCCAGCACCTCAGTGGGAAGGACACATCTGTGAATCCTCTGGCACTACTTCAATTCCTTACAGCTGTACAAACCACTGCATGGAAAGAAAAGAACATTTCCTAGACTGGGAATCCCCAGACACTTTCCCAAACTGAACAAGTGAACAGAGTTTTTGCTCTGGTGAATTATAACCCATTAAGGAGAGTGCAGAGAAGAAAACAGTCCTGAGATGACTGTGGTCTGTAAATGTCTGGGCTTCACTGCAGTTCACATTCATTTTTCTGACTTCTCTGAAATGTGGACCTGCCCTGATTTAAGAGTCCTGCTTTGATGGCAGCTCATACGTACTTGCAACTATTTCATCCAAGATTTGGATCTGAGTAGGGAAAAGCCCACTGCTGGTGTTTCATACACCAGCCCAAGGTAGGTGAGGCCTTGTCTTGCCCCTGTTTGACCCACACAGCCCAGCCCACCTCAGCACCTCTCTCTGTGCCCAAGGCTGCCCACAGCTGGTCTCGTCAGTGTGGCCTAAGTCAGCAGTGGGGAGTGTATGTGGTACTGCCTGCTGAGGCCGTCAAGGGAGATTTTGTGGGGGTGGTCTACCTATCCCTCCTGGATTTCTCGGTGGCATCCAATAAACAAATGGAGAAGGCAACATGAGACTAGGAGAGGGAGGTGAAAAGTAAGAAATGAGAAAAAAGACATGAACACTCAACCCTTTCTCCTCAGGGGAGCCCAGGTTTGAATCCAAAAATAATTCAAATGATTTCACATTAATTTTTCCACAGTACTACCTCTCTGAGAGCTACCGGGAATTTCTCTGTAACACACCAGAGAAGGATAATGCAAAAAATAATTAAAGGGGAATTATTATCTATTTTAAGGACAAATCAATTAGCAACTCTATGACTTAAGACATGTTTATCAATACAGCCTGTTAAAATTTTTATATGATTTCATCATGAAATGATTTTGTACCCAAATGTATTTAATTAATTCAAATTATGCTGATCACCGACTTTAATTAAATATTACATTTTTATACCACATGAGGCCATGATGGGCAGAACTGGGTTGTGAAGAAAAACTTAGCAAAATTTTTAAAGTCTCCCAAATGAGAAAAAAAAGTATTGGCTGACAGGTAGACATTTCTTACTCATTTTTAAAGGGTTTTCAAGTTTTTAGACAATGGACAGCTACCATTAAAAATGTTAAACTGGGTAAAAGACCAAAATAAAGTAAGAGTTTTAAATACTAGACATCTCAAAAGTCAACTCTAATTGAGGGAAATTAGAATTATTATCTTGACATTATAAGAGTATCTATCTCATATTTATAATAGAACTTGCCCTGCAGATTTGTTATTAGATAGAAGAAACCCCTAAATGGCAACATTTCCTCAGAGAAATATCTTCTTCATTCCCTCCCTCCTCTATGCTACCAACACAGTAATGGTTGGAAGTTTACATTTATATGTTACGCAACTTTATTCTTTGTCCTTAAAGGAAAATACAGATTTTCTTTTTGGAGGGTGTGGGGAAAATGAAAGCAATCAAATTCATTTACAATTTACATGTATGATCTTCCATGATATCAAGGCAAATCAATCTCTTTGGTCCTGTAATGAGCCCTAAAAAGGTCACAGCCATGGTCAGGACTATGCTTTCAGGTTCATTTTAGAAATTCCACCAATTGCATAAAATAACACAGGCAAAAATTTACATATGTGGAATGTCATGTGATTGCTATCTTTATTCTTTTTAGTATTATTTAAATGTCCTACAAAGGACATATATTATTCTTATAAGACAAAAACAACACATTTTTTAAAAAAGGATTGTAATGCAGTCCTCACACTATCTCTTTCAGCATCATGAAAGAGAAATCGATCATGTTTAAATTGTTCCATAGATTCATCAGTGAGAATCTATCTAAA
The DNA here is from genome assembly GCA_032199065.1 of Smutsia gigantea. NCBI lineage: Eukaryota > Metazoa > Chordata > Mammalia > Pholidota > Manidae > Smutsia > Smutsia gigantea. Next base: position 182,604 of record JAVSCE010008509.1, on the reverse strand, counting down.
TCAGTTCTCCAAGTTGACAGCAGAAGATATTGACAGTCAGAAAGGTAAGTGGCCAAGGTGGGGGCAAAATTGTCCGTAGAAAGTAAGGGACACAGGCCAAAGCACACTGTGCGGGTTCTGCCCGGCTACTGTGTGCTGCTGGGGCACTGCCCATTGGCCTCGGTCCCGAGAGGGACAACCCCAATAGGTGGCTACTGTCATCCTGTTTCTATAGGTGAGAATCTGAGACTCAGCTAGCTACCAGGGCCTCATAGGTAGAAAGTGGCAGTCCTGAAACTAGGTCCAACTTGGTATCACCTGACACATTCTCTGTTGTTTCCTAAAGCCTCCTTAAGGTGTGGTCTTCACTGGAGGTCCCTGAGAACAGCATTACCTTTCTTGTTGACCTTGTTTGTTTTATTTTTCCTGCCACATGTGTGCTTGGAAGAAAGGAAGAAATCCAAGATCCACCCAACACTGACCACCCTCACTTGAAAATGCAGGAAGACACACTCCCGGAGGGGCAGTGAGATCATCAGCAGAAAGTGATGACAAGCAGGACGGTCCAGCTCTACCATCTGAGCCTCTGCCTCTTCTGGGAAGGAGTGCCTGGCACAGAAGGGTGCTCTGCCACTCCACCGTGCGCAGCAGAACGCAAGCTCACCTCCTACCACATCCTATCCTCCAAAAGTCAGTGCACAAACAGCCAAGAACATGCTCCCATGCTCCCCAAATTTGGCACATCAGGCCCCTTTACCCAAACAAGTGTCCTCCACTCAGCTGCTGGAGCTGCTGGAGCAACTTGGAAAGCATGTGTCTGCCTGGCCACCTAACAATTCCAGTTGTCTGTGTTCATGTCAAGGTCATTTCTCACGACCTCTGCCAAAGCACTCATCATCTTCCTGTTTGCAGTCCAGAAATCATGATATGAAATAAATGGCCAAAGGGAAAGGAAATAGAAATTTGCAAAAAGGGATTAACCTCTGTAGGCCTGCTCTCCAGTTTTTATTTTCAATGCACTCCTTTGAAATGGAATAAAAAACAGAGGTGTAGACTGCTGGGGCCCCAGGAGTTCTATTTTTGATAGAGAAGAGTCCAGTCCAAATCTATGACTGGAGTAAGGGAGCTTCTAGAAGAGTCCTTAGACTTGTTAATCATTTAATTAATAGTAGAAGAAACTGTAGCATCCAATAATTGTAGTTCTATAAAGACAGCTCTCACTGTGTGTGAGCATTAGGTTGAGCACCTGCATTTATGTTCATACTCTCACTAAATCTGAATTACAACTCTTCAAGGTAGGTTTTTTAATTATTCCCATGTCACACACAGATAAGAAAACTAAGATTTAGAGAACTTAGATATAATTGCTCAAGGTTGTAGAGCTGGGCTGGATTTTTAGCCTTGGGAGACCGCAAAGTTCTTCATTGCTACACTGTCTTGCTTCCCACAAACCTTCAAGTGACAGGTACCTAGATTCCAAAGGAAGCCTGGTTTGTCTGTCCAGCTGCTTAACTCACTCTAAAGTCTTACATTACTATCTTTCTATTTCAGTGGATGAGGGCAGGGTCAATCTGGGGGTGGCACAGGGAGGAGAAGAAGGAAACCCAGAGAATTCAAATCTTAACAGGAAAATGGCTTGAAAGAGCTAAATGTGTGAGCTGGAGCCAAATAGTTTGGCAGAAGCAGCCATGTTCAGGGATATGTGATGACAGGGACAGTCCTTTTTCCACTCCACTTTTTGCTGTCTTTATAGAACTTTATCTTTTATGTCCAAAGATCAAATGAAAAAAATAAAAAAGATCACACTTAGTGAGAACTAGGGGAAATAAACTGGTAGCAGAGAGTAAAAATAACTTCTCTGTGGCTTCAGACCACAGGAGTTTTCTCATTTTAAGAGGCACAGGCAAATCGCTTAAACAAGGCCTTTGGGCTGTGTTCGTCTCGTGTTTCCTCCCACACCCACAGCGGTTAAAGTTTTAGACAGTCACAGCTCTAACCTGTGGAACCATATAGTAAATGGAAGCACAACCAGGCCAGACTCATCAACTCACAAATGCAACTGTACTACAAATCCAGTCTTCTTTTTAACCAGTTGTTTTGCATGGAAAGGGGTTAGAGAAGGTTAAGAAAACCCACAGTCTTAATGACAGAACTTCCTCCATCCTCAAGCCCTATTTCTAACCTCCTCTGACTCTGGACACAAAGTCTCATAGTTGGCCAAGATTCAGTGAATCCTCACCTCACTGCCTTGTCTTCCACATGCAGGTCTGTTTGGGCTAGATAATGAGGCAGACCTGAACTCCTCCTCAGACCTAGAGTAACCAAGCCCACTCACACACCCAAAGACAGCCAGAGAGATTTGGGGTTCCCACCTCTGCCTTATACGACTATGATTTAGACCAGAATTTGGGAAGCACTCGTTGACCTTAGAGTCAAGCTAACATCTGGAAAAATCCTAGGGTGTCACCAGCTTCCCAGCAAACCTGCAGACACAAAACTGAATCATCTAAGGAGACGCTCTGAAATACTCCCTGCAATTTCCTAACCTAGGACACCATGCCAAACAAGTCAAAACGGGATCTGTCTCAAGATGAGACAGACAGAGTGTTTACCCTGTCCTTTTATGTGCACCAAGAGATTTCATATGCTCTGGTTCAAGGTCAAATGTATCCAAGGTCCAAACCCATTCCCCAGAACATTGCACTTACCGGTAGAAAGTGGCGTAGTCTACAGTTGAATGGCAGGCCTGAAACTCCCAGGATTTGAGTTTTTGGCATTCCCGGTGGGCTCGGAGCTTTACCTTCACTGTCCCTTGACAGAGTTCAGGCACTGGTTTTCTCTGGGGTCTATTGCAGAACTCATTGGACTCCACCCTCCAGGACTCGGCAAAGTCATCCACATCAAACTTGAAGTTTCCGTCTCCACCAATTAAGTCATCACGCTTATGTCCATTGTAGTTGCCACAAAGACCACAGAGTTTGCCCTTGAGATGGGGCGCAGCCATGACTTCTACAAAACTGTCTCCATCCCAGGATATTTCCAAACCTAGAGGCAAAGGAGAAGAAAAGGGGATCAACCACTATCCTCTCATAAGGAATACTAAGGGCCTGTCCACATTCTGAGTTACCTTTAATCTTGCCACATTGAATGTTTTGTGATATCACATGAATCACCTACTTTTTGGGACTTGGAATTTTTTAATTGTATAAAGTTTGCCTTCACAATGACATTTTATGTACCCTGGTTTGACTTTTAGATTTGACTCATTGACTATATTACTCTAGGGTTTATGTTTTTGCCCTTTTGCAGAATAACAGTGTTGGTTTAATTTGTGCTTTATGGAAATGGAAAGGTAACAAAGATGATAGTTTTTTTTAAGATAATTTTTTTCTATACCCCCAAATCCCTTATATGATTATACCAAATGTCAAATGAAAATTTCCAAATTATTTGTCATTGACAGTATTAAAGTAATAAATACATAGCTCTGAATACATGCTCTTCAAAGAACAACACACATATGAATGAAAACTTTCGTTCGCTCATTATTTTACCTTCACCCCTGAGACATGGACAGCTGTTTAATCAATGTTCCCTAGGGTTGAGTTGTAAAATCCTTCCAACCTTTGCTGCTCCAGGCTGTGGCCTCCATCCCTGGGCTAATCATAACCTTCAGTATCGGAGGCTACCTGGCCATAGGCAAACCTTCCTCGTGTGCTGGGTGTCAGCAGCACAGTATTGTTTGGTTCACCAAGGAAATGATCTTCACTCCAGAAGGTAGAGAAGGTAGGTCCTCATGGTTTGCTGAACTGACCATCTAAAATATTGGAGAGTTTGTCTGAAAACATTCACACTTCTCCTAATACACAGGCCCAAGGCTTCTAGGACCCACTCTAGCCAATGACCCCACTGAACTGTAGAATTACTATGTCACATGTAGGACAGCCACATTTACTGTCACACAGCACAGATCAGTAGATCAGTATGACTAGTATGATTAGCAGGTCAAAAGAAATGTTCTCATATCCATCCTGATACTGTGTGTGAAGACAGGGTCCACAGGATAAAGGAGAGAATTTTATGAAAAGTCTTTTGAGGTTCAACCCAGAGCAAATAACAAACACTTCTGATCAGACTGTTTTCTTTATGTCTCAAGTGTGTACTGAAAACTTTTCTTACTATTCTCCTAGGAATACTCTGGCAGTCCTGAGCCCTCCAGGGAATGAATAAACTAGGTACCTGTTTTATGGCATGAACACCAACGGAATATCTACAACAGGTCAATGTACATTTCTGCCCTGGGATGTCTCCTTATTCACTGTCACTCTCTCCTAAGATTGACAACCCATAAAGTCTCTTTTTAACAGAAAAAGAATAGGTTTCCCCATGTGTGTTTTTATCTTATACTCTTGGGTTTCTGACAAAACGTAGTCTTTTGTTTAGTCTATTTTGTGCCTCTGGAAAAAGCAAATGACTTTCCTCCTAGAAAATTTTGCCTTTGTTCCTGAAGTATCGAGATTAGGCCAGTAAGCAAATGTCCAGATGATTCAAAGACGTTAGAGAATAAAGTGATGAGCAGAAAGAAGAAAATGGGACGGGGGGAGAGGGAATGGATCTTGTCTGGATATAAAATTAGCATAAGGCAACATCAGAGTGATGTAAGATCAGTAAGAAATGCCCAGAAGTAAGATTTGAAAGCTAGTATTCCCTAAGTCTGGAGATGGTCCAAGAGTTCAAGAGAAGGCTGGCCAAGTAGCATTCCTGTGATTAGGCCACACACTGCCACAAGAAAGAGTTATAGATCCACTTTGGGGAGAGTTATTGGTAGAATAAACCAGTGGTCTAAAACTGCATTTCTCAAGAAATAAACAGAAAGGCCCATGTGGAAATCACTGTACAGTAAGTGAAAGGAAAGGAAGCATTCTTAGTCCAAGGCAAATGGTAGAGATTTCTTGGTTTGGAGAAGAAAATGGGTTTCTTTTTAAGTTTCAAAGTGCTTTCTATTTAAGAAAAGCACTTAAGTAAAGTTGGGTAAAGAAGCAAAAAAGAAGGTTATAAGAAATTCTCTCTTGGAAATAATTCAGTGAAGAAAGACAGTGATGGGACTAGGTGATCAGAGAAAGGACACACTGCTAAAATATCCACTCACTGGACTCACCTCCTGTGTGGGCTCTCTGTGAGAAGATGGTGTCAACGGTGACAACCACAGCTATCATATAAAATGATTCCTATTTCTCCATACCCCATCATCTAATACATTATCTGGCACATAGCACATACTCACTAAATGAATGACTTATCCTGTATATTGAAACATCAAATCTGCAAAGCCAAAGAAACTGTGAATTTCATGCTAGTTAAGACACTGAAATAACAATTTTGAAAAAAGACAAGCAAACTATAATATGATTTGTAAAACACTCTCTAAGGTATAGAAGAAATGACCTCACAAGCCTATAGCCAGGCAGCTGCCCAGCAAGAGAAATGAGGGGAGAAAATCAATTCCATATAACACTCTAACTTTTAAAGCATAATTCCAAAGATTTTCCATGTTCCAAAATTTTCCAAACTACAAATCTTTTTCCTAGACAGCAGACAAATACTATTCTTCCAAACGCCACAATGGTTGAGCGTTTACATCCAGTGGAGTTCCAGCATCATTAATGACAATATAATAAATTTGAGACTTTGGGCAACTGAGTTCATGGGAATTCAATTTACAGTAAAAAAGCCAATCACTGTGTTCTTTCTTTGCAATGGCCTGGTGGTCTCTGCATGCTTAGGAAGATGCAGACCCACTGTGTTTTCAGTAATCTCTTCTCCAAACACTTGACATCTGTCATAGAACATGGTCCCCAAAGTAAGAGAACAATTTCTAATTCATTTTCTTTTCCTCCTCTTTTCTTTGTTATTATTGTATTAAGAGAGTTTTCATGGACCAATGCTATGCTTCATGTTGTGGAGGGATGACTTATTCAACTACAGATGCCTTGTCAATTGCTACATCATACACATGTGTGTTTGCATGATTATTTTTACCCTCTACATGAGTAAAATCCATGCAAAGTAAGTTACACTGGTGACAGGCAAAAAAAATGAGTAAGTTGCAATTGAAGAAATTACTCTTCCAAAAGATTTTTTAAATATGCATCATATGAGATGAAAACATCGTGCAAGTGTTTGAGGGGCTAGGGTTAGTCCTTTCTACAGCTGGGGTGACTTTCCCAATTCCTATGCATGGGAAATTGGGTAGAAATAACTGGCAGAGTCCGAGGCAAAAGCCGAAGCACATGTCCCATGTGGGGATGTAAGCAGCAGCCACATTCCTTCCACTGGATGAAGGGCCTTCCAATTTTCCCTTCTCACCAGTGAATGCTTTACCAACTTGTTTTTTACCCTTCAGATGTGTGATCTGGCTCCAGACCAGTAGTTTAGGAGTTGCTGGGGTTTTTTTTGTTTGTTTGGGGGGGAGGGTATTGCTCCCTAATTTTGTGGTTGTTTTTGCTTATTTTGCTTTGATTTTTTGTTGTTCTCATTGCTTTTGCTGTTGTCCACTTAAAAGAGAGAAGAGGTGCTAAATCTGTAGCCACACCAAAATGATGCTTAAAAGTGGATGGCTTTTCTGTTCAGATTTTACACCAAAGGAAAAAAAAAAAAGAAATACATATATATTCTCCAGCTTCATCAAGTTGTAGAGCTCTACGAAAAGTAAAATAAAAAGCCACACTCCCACGTGTTAATGCTTTCAGGTGGATCTGATGCAACTCTTTCAAGAAGAGCTGATGAAGTGAACAGATGGCAGAAAGGAAGTATTTTAAAATTATTCACTAACTGCTGAGAGCTGGGGTTGGGGGCTGTGATGGGGCTGGGCACTGCTTTCTCAAGCAACCAAGCCTTGCTCTGTGCTCTCTGCACCACCCCAGTAAGCAGGTATTAGGTAAGCAGCTGTAGCCCGGATTCCACCCAAGCTACATGCCCACCTGTGCTCTTCTGCCAACTGACCCCCTCATGAAGTACTGAGTCCATAAACCACAGGGCAGAGTCATTCTTCCCCATTTCCCATCCTCCAGCTGCAGGCTTGATTTAAGCTGTTATTTTGAAGAATGTACCCTTTGATCATAAGAGCTTATGAAATAAAAAAAAAATCTATGGGAAAAGAACACTCAAAGGGTATACCATATTTTAAGTAGACAATAGGTGATAAAAAGAAAATATCCCTGAGGGATAGTACAAACTAAGATTGGTCTGGGAAAAACAACTGTTGTCTGGAAATGGAATTGTTCTACTGAAAGGATAATATCTAAGCAAGCTTAGTGCCCAGGAGAAAACTTGTGCGCTGTGAGTGCTACAGGAAAGGGTTCAGCTGGGTATTAAGGGTGCCATATAAATTAGTTGCATTGTGGGGAGAGAGATGGAAAAATAAAAAATCATAAAACTGAGCTCAGGTCTAGAAGAGTTAAATTCACTAATCTAATTGTGGTGTTTCTGACCTACTGTATTATCTTAGCAGCTTTGTCCTGGTGCTCATTTTTACAGTGTGGAATCCTTACAAAGAGTACGCTTATTCCATAAGGTATTGCCAGCTGTGAGTGGAACATTATGGAACATCCTACGCGGTCAGCAATCGCCCAGTATCCAGGATCCCTTTGAGAACTGGGCTGTAGCTGACGAATAATTTCCATACCAGTAGACTCCACTGTACTCAGCTGGCTTGCAAACACATAAGCAAGGTGCTTCTAATTAGTGCTGTGTAATAATGGGTCACCTTGAGCACATTTTACAGGGAGCCACAAACTGTTGCCTCCTTTAAAAGAATGAGCTGAGGCCCACATCTGCAGAATGGCATGTCGTTTGAATACAACAGGTGTCTGAATTTTCTGAGGAGGACTAATTCCTCTTAAGTTGAATGAATAGAGCTCTTCACATCTGCCACTTTCAAAGTCAAGAATGGGTCTCTCCCCCTTTACAGAATGTTCCGATACATTGATACTTAACATTCTCTCACTGAAATTGGGTCATATACTCTCTAAATAAGAGCTCCCTGGGCTTCTCCTTGGCCCCCTGCCTTTGTTTAGCTAAACGAACATTCCATAGGTTCAAATCAATTAATCAAATATACTTTGGCTTAAATTGAAACAATTAACAGCGCCCTGAAGGTACAGCAGGGAACAGTCTCTACAATCCCTCAAAAGTGCCTGTTCCATCAAATGTTTCCCTTTTGGGTCCATATCATCTAAAGAAACTGGAACCTAATTAATCTTTTACAGTGTTGAATTATCAGCAATGCAGAAAGCAAGAAGTATGCTGATTTCCTCAAGTATCATGCTTAAAGAGAGAGTGTACACCAGGAAAACATGCAGTTAGATATCCAATTGACAAACAATGCACATTAGCCAAAGGTAGCATGAAAGGACCATACATGATATAATAAAATGTGAAACCAGCTGACTTCATCCTTTGGGACTTACATTGAAGGACTGAGTTCTGTTGTTAAGTAAGGCTGTCTTACATAGCACCTCATAGATAAGAATTTGAGCCTCCTTGAACCCCCAGGAGTAGCCTCTTAGCAACTATGAACAGCTTGGTCTAAAGAGGATGCATCTGCCCATAGAAAGGAAATACAAGTCTAGCAAGCTTCAGGCAGCATATGGGATTCCAAGAGAGAGGGCTGAGTGGCCAGCTCTGTGGGCCCACAGCTGGGGGACAAACTTTCAGAGCAGGTCCTACATGTCCTCCAGAGCCAGTGGTTCTAGCCATCAGCTAGCAATCATCGTTCCCTAAGGTCAAGAATGGACAGGACTGCTGGTCACTCACATTCCCATCAGCACACCCACACATTCATGATTGACTTTTAAGGATTCCCCCCTTCCTGGACAGATGCTATTGAGAAAACAGTTTCTTACAGATGGTTGACTACACATTACTGGCTGAGCTGGGAGAGACACTGACAATTCCAAGCTGGACATCAGTGGCCTAAAATAGCAACAAAACATGAGAAAGAGGTTATTCGGAGAGCACAACTGCTATTTTTGGAATGAGGATGGAAAAGCACTGGATGTCAGCAGATTGAAAGACTGGTGTGACTGGCATCTGATGGCAAGGCTCCACGTTGTGTAAATTTCTCCAAGCATTTCTGTGGCATCTTCCAGATCTCCCTTCAAAGCCCAAGTGAGTGAGGATGAGGCGAGGCCTGCAGTTAGAACACTCGCCTGCCTCCAGGTTTTCCTCCGTGGAGGAGGAGCAGCTGCAGCCCCCAAGAGCTCAGGTGGTCCTGCTGGGCCGGCTGGCACGGCAGAGGGAAGAGCCGGAGGGACACTGAAGCCCGGTGCTTCTGAAGGCCCACCTGCTTTGGTTGTCACTTTCAAGAGGTAACCATCCAGGTCGATGTGAAACTGCGGCGCCTGGCAGGGCAGCGCGATGCGTGAGCCGTTCCAGCGCACAGTCAGGTGCTGCTGGAGGCTGACGGTGCTGGCACCGAGCACCAGGTCCACCGACTTGGTCCAGGAGAAGGAGCGGGTCCTGCGCGCATCATTCTTCACCAGCACCTGAAAGGGCGAGGCAGGGGAGGAGCAGTCTTTTGTCAAAACGTACTGACAAGTCCCCTGAAAGTTAAATGTCCGACCGTCAAAAGTGTTGTAGTGGGGATCTCCGAATACCGTGCAAACGCCAGGCTCTGCGGATGGGTGAAAGACAAAAGCAGGGTCATAAACCAAGCAAAGGATTCAAAGAGAAGTCAGGGGTCTCTGAAAAGTAAGGGGCACCTGTGGGTGTGGCAGGGCCCTAGCAGAGATGCACTAAGGATATCAACTTAAAAAAATTTTTTGTGTGGTTGTTTTAAACATTTATATCAAACCTCAGAGGACATGTAATACTTCTGGTGCTTTTTATACTTAAAAGTTATTTGTAACACTTATGAATTTTTAAAGCATCTCTATTTTAGAGGCTTGAAATGCTTCCATGGCCTTAATGTAAGGGATGGAGAAATGGAACTAAGATAATTTTGTAAACAGAACCAGCCTAACTTCATAACCCATATAAGCAAAAACAAACAACCAACCAAAAAAAGGCAGCAATATAAATGACAACACACCAAAGCATTAGATAATTTCCATTTAACTGATTCAAAAATGGTGAAACATGGGATCTAAATGTTATTCATGGTTTTAAAGAAAAGTATTACATTCAGTAGGCATGCATTTACTAAGGACAAATAAAATTGTCAAAACAGATACATGTTTAACATGGCTAGAAACCAAGAACTGATAAAGCAAATAATCTCAATGTGTTTTACAGAAATACAAGGTTCCCATATCCTAATGTATGAATCAAAAACCAAAGTTAGATAAAAATAAATTGAAAAACCCATCATTTCATAAATTTTAAAAATTACAATGAGTGCATCACTTGAAAATACCATTAAATCAACTGCTTATGAGATCCAGGTAAAGTTTTCCATCTTGGGGCATCACAAAGATGTTTCCTTTTTTTTTTTTTAATGAAATTTGACATTGATTTGTTCTCCATGTAAAGATATGTCACCTATTTTCAAGGAGGCATGAACAACCAGGAAATGAGCGATTCATTTAGAGAAATTAGTCCACATAATAAAAGAACTACAATAAAAAGAGCAATTTCCAGGTAACACCAGAGCAGGTCAAGAACGTGAGACTCCCATACAAGTAATTGCTCTGAATATGTAAGGGAAAACTTAAAGGTCAAGACAGAGAAAGGATATGCCAACTGATCTGATAGGATCAACAGGATCCAAGGCAAACATTTGCTTTTAATTTCTAAAGTGTTTGGAGAGTAATGGTGTTTTATGTTATGATACATTATGTCATTTCATATGTCAATTGCAGGTGGCTCCATATACATCATAGGTACTGGGAATTTGATAAATTAATTACTTGTTCTAAGTTAGCTTTCCTTGTCAGGATTTGATAGAGACCCCAAAAGAGATCGCTTTGGCATATAGCACAGTTTCAATGAATAAAACTTCAAGGGACATATAAAAGGCACTACTTGTGGGAGGAGAGTGGAAGAAGCGGGTGGGAGAGCTAAGCTCCAAAAGCTCAGCTGCACAAAGTTAATCCACCCTTCCTTTCTTGTCCTTTTCTTGGTGGTTTTCCCCTTGATTCCAATTTCACTATTTGTTGCTTCCACTTTACCCCCACCCCCAACCTTCCTAACCAGAATCCTCCCCCAAATTGGAGCCAAACACCCCCAAATGCCACACATAAATCTCAGCCATCTGCCTAGCCATGAATTTGCTGGCCAGTGTTGCTGTTACACAGAAAAGTCATACTGCTCTGCAAACCGGGCTCTGGCACAGTGAGCACCTAACCGCCCACATCGCATTTTCCAGTCCTCTCTCCACGTGATTACAAAACTGTCCTATCACACATTTCCTTCACATTCTGACAATCAGAATTTCTCCCTGGCATGAAAATTGTGCTTTTTGGTGGAGAAGGAGTGAGGCAGTTCTTGGGGCACCCTGAGTGGCATCAGGAGAATTATAGTTCAGAGTTAATACTACCATGTGCCACAAAAGGAATGAATGTTGAACTGAACACCACAGGCACCAAATGGAAGGGAAGTGCTTTTTCAGAGTTCTTAACTCTACATACTCCGCAAAGCTAACAGAACCAATCAAGGCTTTTGCTCTTGTAAAAACCGGGCTTCTGCATGGAAAGTTTAAGGCACTAAGGAAAGAGCTAAAATTATGCTCCTGTAGAAATCCTCTGTAGCTGTGAGCAGGAGCCAGGAACGCTACACCTTCTGTCTAGATTCTGTAGCAGCAAGCTTCTCCCTGCCCCATGGACAGGCCATGGCTTCTCCTGGCGTTCTGTCAATAATTGCATCAAAATTAACATTAACAAAAACAGTAATAACTAACACTTAGCAAGAATTCACTACATCCCCTTGCACTATTCCACATACTTATTGATCATGGATACATGAAAAGAAAATGGATTCTTAGATTGTCTCCTAACATGAAATAAGCAGCTTAGCACTTGGTAGTAAATCCATAAAGTGAACAATTATCTAGTCATTGAAAAAGGTTGTGAATAATGTGCATGACTGAGGAAATGCTTATGACATGTTAAGTGAAAAATAGGAAAACAAAATTCTATCTATGGGGTAATCTTAACTGTGTTAAATACACAAACACACACATCCCCCAAAATTGTAAACTGTGGTTATTTCTTGGTGGCAGAACCATGAGTGATACTTTTTCTGCCTTCCTTATGCTTTTCTGTTTCATCTTGTAAGAGTTCTGTTTTTAAGAGTCAAAATGCAGATTCTTGTAAATAAAGCCAATTATGTGACAAAGCAAATCCTCAAGGAACCAACAGAAAATATACTGCCTAGAGTGGCCCTGGGGGACCCTGGGCTTACTCATTGCTGGGCAGGAACCAGTGAGGGACATGCAGGGAGACCAGGCACGGGAAATCATGTGTGAACAGGGCTGTCAGGAAAGATATTTTTCAAGAGGCCCTGACTGTGCAAGAGCCGGGTTTGGAGAGCAGGATGACTTTTTGGTGTAACAGCAATATAGAAGAGGCCAACAAAATTTCATGGCTAGGAAGATGGCTGGGAATCATGCATTGCATTTGGGAACATTTGTATCACAAGCTAAAATAATTTTGAAGCCTTGGCCCTTTTTCCTGGCACCTCAAGGTCCCCATGCCAGATCCTTCAGGAGCAGCGAACATGTGCACTGGAGAATGACTCAAAGTGAGAATCTCAGGGTTACAAAACTCGGCCTCTCTGGAAGGGGAAAGGGCAAGAGAAACACATAGGGGACAAAATGAACACTGTAACCTCATATAATTTTTTTTCAGTGGACCCAGGGAAATGAGCTGCTGTCCAAGAAGTCCAGATGTCTGGTCAAACTCTTTGGAAAGCTTGGAGTGATTGCTGGAGCTAAACAAACAGGCCATTCTATTACTAACCTTGCTTGAATATATGTAAGTCAGAGAATGGAGAGAAAAATGCCAAGTTACATGTAGTGGTACATTTTTTCATAGTCCTTTGAATCAAATCATCAGATGTCACTTTTATTTTGGTTTGTTTTCAGTATATGTATACAATGTCTAGGCACAGTGGAAAAAAAGATTAGAGGTATATAAACCCAATATTAAGAATGCTTTTTTTCTCTTAGGTAATGGAATTATGAGTAACATTTATTTTCCTCTTTCTTGTTTATGTGTAATTATAGTATAATTTACATTACATTTCATTGTTTACAATGACTATGTGTACTTTTGGATAAGAATATATGTTTTAAAAGATTAAAAATACTGGATTAAAATACATTGCTTTGATGTTACATACTTTAATAAGATTGCCATGAGAATTTAGAGAGCCAGACTACTTCTGAAAACATAATTCCAGTATTTTTCTCTTAACCTCACAGGTACATTTATTTCTGCCATTGGTATACTTATTCTAATGAAATGCCTTCCTTCTGAGAGCAGTGATTATTTTCAAAACATCCGTCTAAGAAAATTAAGGAAAATGTATACAACTCCATGTTACAAAGAAAATAAGGAAAATTTGGTAGACTCTAACCCCCTTCCCAAAACACAACAAAACAAAAATAGAAAAGCATGAGGAAGAAAAAAATTATCATTCATGGTTCCACCACCAAGAAATGACCACTGTTCACAATTTGGGGGTGTGGGGGTATATGTATGTGTGTGTGTATGTGTGTGTGTGTGTGCGTGTATGTATGTGTGTGTTTTAACATTGTTAAGATTATCCTGAACATGAACTTTTATGTCCTGTTCACTGAACATGTCATAAGATTTCTCCAGTCATTAAAATCACTTTGAAAACATAGAAGGTGACTTTCATCCTCAGTCCCTTACTTCTGCAAAGAGGAAGTTCTCTCCAACTCACTGTGCCACACCACAACCCAGATAGCACGTTCCCAGGGAAGTGTTTTAGGCAGGAGAAAGTCTGTCAGTTAAAAACCATGGATTAAACTTTTCTCAGCACAAACCGCAGGGAAACAGGCCCTGTGGGAATTCGAGCTCAGTGGGTCCTGCAGAGGCTCCAGGGAACCCCAGGTGGGTAAGAGTCTTGGAGATGCCAGGTTTGGGTCAAGAACCAGGAAAGGCTGAGATTAGAAACACCGCCCCTGACACATGCTTTTATTGCTGCTGGTGCAGGCTCCTCCTGAACTGATGTAAGTCCCCAGTATTAAAAGGCTACATGTGACCCAGCAGGGGCTGAACTTGGCACAGGAGGTTCTGGCCTCACTCACAGATGTCCCTGACAGCTGTTGTCCCCAGGGGACCTGAGGGCCAACAGATGCTCCAGCAAGAGGCACCTGGATTGCTGTAAGATTTCATATCCTTGACTCCTTAATTCAAGAATTTAATCTAACTTTACTGTGTGAATGAAGGGGCGGGGGTGGTTAGTGGGTCCCTTTCCACCAGTCTGTAATCCAGATATCCTTACAAGTCTACCTATGATTACCTACTTTTAAAAAAGTTGAGTAGGCACCAGAAACTAACATACATATAAAAAAACACTGAGTAGGGATACCATTAAGAGTGCAAATTTCTTTTCACATATTTTCCAATACCCTATATACTCATCAACTGCAAACAGGAGAGCAAAGGAAGTGGTCCCTACCTCCAAGACCTAATCTAAACCCTGAAGCCACGGCTGACCTCTCAGGTCCTCACCTCTCACCTTAGCTCCTGCAGGGCCTGTACCTCCCCCACGCTTTGCAGTTCACAGCACGGATCCTTCAGCTCCTGGATCAAGTGCCAACTCCTCAGAGCAACACCCTGATGCCTCAGCCAAAGTCACATCTCTTCTAAATCCCAAAAGCAAAACTGACCACATAGCTCAGACTTTCTGAGACAGTCTTAATGTCATATATTATACCCCATGGACGCATTATGTTTTTCAGTTTGGGGGTTAATAATATGGTCATCAAACCCATAGCATGCTAACGATAAATCAGTTTCTACTCTAGCACATAATTATAATGTATCCTTAACTCCTAAAACCAACCTTAAACTCCTTATATGTAAAGTTTATTTATACTTTTCAGTACCTGCACATTGCCTTGGATATTGGAGGTCTATATAAATTAAAAGGATTCATCTTTGCATTACTCACAGAAATCCCTGGTACATATATATAGATTATGTATCAATACATATTTGTTGAGCAAATGGGTTAATTAATTAAAGAATATATTTCAGTGGAAAAAATAAACTGCCCACACTGAACTTAAAGATGTGTAATGACTGGCATACAGCAGGTGATCAACAGAATTTTGCTTTATCAGTTATTTAGATAATTAATGCTTTCAGAACAAGGAATTAAGGATGCAGATGGAATTAAAGTTGCTAATCAGCTAACCCTGAGATGAGAGGGTATCCTGGATAATCCAGGCAGGATGAATGTTACCACAGGGTCCTCATAAGTGAATGAGGAAGGCAAGAGAGAGAAATCACAGTGAGGCAACATGAGAAGGACTCAGTCCGCCCTTGCTGGCTTTGAACATGAAAGGGGACCTCAAGCCAAGCAATATGGGCAGCCTCCAGAAGCTGGAAAAGGCAAAAAACAGATTCTCCCTTGGAAGCTCCAGAAGAAATATAGCTCTGCTAACACCTTGATTTGAGCCCATTCAGAACCATGTCAGACTTCTGACCTCCAGAATTTGTAAGGTAATAGATACGTAATTGTTTTAAGATACTATGTTTGTAGGAATTTGTTACAGCAGCAATAGGAAACTAATAAACTTAGCAACAGCCAAGGTGACGAGTCTAAAGTGACTAGTTTATGCCAGACACCATGCCAGATGCTCTCCATATTTTCACTATCATCTCCTTTAATAACCTCGTTACTTCTGGCACGTGGTTATCATTACCCTCATTTCTTAGCAATGAGCATGGAGAGGTTGCCATGCTGCCCATGGTCACTCAGCCAAGAGCAGTAAAGGCAGAATTTAACCCAGTCCCTGTGGCTCTGAGGCCAGTGACATTCCCACCATGACTTGATGCTTCCTATAACCCTTGCCTCGGCATCCTGCACTGTTGTTGACTAGCATCACAGAGCAATTTGGGAATGGGAGAAATATGTGAACATTCTCCCTTCCAAGTGAACATGACTGTATCTGCTCACACGCTGAGGTTCATAGACACCTTGTCCCAAGCATGATCAATGACCTCCCAGGAGGCTATGACTTCAGCTTAAGAGCCCCTATCTAGAAGTTAACTGTAAATGGTATCATATGGTTCTCTTATTTAATGTGTTAATATTGCATCTCCTCAACTATTTAAAATTCTTAAACTCAGGGATCGTATCACCTTTTCATCCATGTCCTCCAGGAAACTGAAGGCTGAAAACTCACCAAGTGTTATTACAAACTTGTTTAGAGGCTACATTTTTGCCACTCTTATCATCCAAGCTTGGACCTTAAAATGATCTGCTCTCCCTAAATTAGAAATTTGTATCAGTTAAGAGACTTATGAACACGAGCTGAAGAGATGAGTTTCACATCCCCAGGTTAAACCAGCTCCCAGCTTTAAAGACACTGTAGAGCTTTACAAACATGAAGTACATTGCTTTGTTGAGCTTTCTGGGTCTGAATCCCTATCTTGCCACTTAATGACTATAAACTCATATACAAACTTCTGACATTACCCTAGCTTGTTCACTTATAACACAGGTCTAAGAACAAGTACCTTGCAGAGCAGTTATAAATATAAAGATAGCACTGCAGGAGTGCTCAGAACATAACAGATGACCAGGGAATAGTCATTCTTAGTTTTATTATTATAAATGTTACGTGAATTCAGCAATTAGATATGCACTGTTGGCTAAAGGAGGGCTGAATAAAACTGTAACATACATATAAAACATGAATTTATTAAAAAGACAATGTGAATTGAGTTCATCTATTAAAGGAAGATGCATAAAGTGCAGGTTTAGGGCCAGAATGGAGTAAGTCTTCTAGGCCAACTGGTTAATAAAGTCATGGACATAGAGAAGACAGCTTCCACAAGAAGAGCAGGAGACAGACCTGGCCAGAGTCGAGAGCTGTTTCAGGAGATGTGAGACACCCAAACTGTCTAAATAAATTGGCCTGAGATTTACTGCCAGCCTGAGAAGTTTAAATGTATTCCAAAGAACCAACATTTCTTAATGTGTTTCCTATGAAACATCAATCTTGCCAGTTGCTCTGCCAAAATAAGTAGAAATAAAAAAATCTCTGCAGCTGAAATTAGCTCAGGAGGTACTCTATACTCCATCACTCTCCTGGAAGTTTACCCTGCACATTGGCATATAAAGGGCTCAGCGAATTCTGCAGTAACGAAACACATTTAAGTTTACTTGACTCAGTGTTTCCCTAATGTATTTAATCATAGAAACTTGTTTTGCAAATATTACTCATTACTATCCTTCAGCACTGGCATTTTATAAAACCAACTTTGGGAAACTCTGGGAAAGACCACAGAAGGAAGCTGGTGTAGGTTCTTGTGAAAGCCAAGTTCGGTCCTGACAGTGGCATGTAGAAAGGGCCCAAGGATAAAAGAGGTTAGCTGCAGGCAACTGGATGAGGGTCTGGCTGCCATGGGAATGGGAAGGAAATTATTCAAACCCAGAAAAACAACATGAAGAGACAATCAACCAGACGTGATGACTGATTAGCAACATGGGAGAGAAATGCCAAAAGAATGAGAATAATAACATTAGAGCCCCAAACCTGTGCAGCTGGGGTGATGGGGGTGCCAGACTTCAGTCAACAGATAGGGATTGGAACCAGCCATTAACCCCTCCATCCAACCCCCAAGCCCAGATAATTAGGGGAATCAAAGGTAGCAACTGGTAATAAAATTCAAACGCAGTGCTTCGAAAGAAGAATGTGGTCTCAAAATAACTTAGAAGGCGAGATCCACCATATTAGCATCTTGTCAAGAAGTCATACGTTCACTTGAAGTTTGGACAAATCTAAACCAGAATAAGAGAGGAACCAATGAGGGGTACTGTGGTGGCCGAGCTGGGAGCTCACAGGGTGAAACGGCACAATGGAAAAGAAACTAGATCTATGTCCCAAGGAGAGAGATGGAAGGGTGAGCAGGGCAGGGGGGCAGAGGGTAGGGGCAGAGAGCATTTGACCAGCACGGGAATGCAATAAGGAGAAAGAATGATAGTGTTCATACACATGAACTTCACATCAAAGGGAACTCCAGAGTGCAGCTAATGAGGCATCTCTCCACACTCCCAGGGAAGATGGGAATGCAAGCCTTGTAACCCAAGAGACTGAAGAGGTTCAATGACCTCATCCACATAGATAGGTTTTTAAAAGGTGAGCAAATACAACTGCTTTCACACAGAAGCCCATAGTCACGTATAGAGAAAAGAAGTTGGCAAACTTCAAGCATATTTGTAGGCAAACCTCCAAAATAAATAAAAATGTAGTCAATACAGAACATAGAACTGTGTTTAAAAGTTTGGGCTTTGGAGTCTCATGGACCAGGGTATGAGCTGATCTCACACTATTAAGTTCTCAGACATTAAGATCTCTCATTTGTAAAACAAGGATGACAACAGCTTCCATTTCATGGATCGTTGTGAGGATTAATGGCAGAATGCATGGAACATTTATCACAATGCCTGCCACAGGCTTACATTCAATAAATCGCTGCTGATAATAAGAGCAATTGTAGTTGCACAGAAGGAGCAATTTTTGTTCTTATTTTGCTCCTAGGAGATGTGACCTCCAGAAAGGAATCAGTGTGCCTCAGCTTTGCATATAGTAATGTGTAATTTACTATACAGTGTTTTCTGTGAAGTATACTTTCCAGTTTCAGAGTTTAGGGTTTGTAGTCTTTGCTGATTTTGTCACTTAGCTGTATTTTAGGTGTATCATTGCTAAGACATTTGGTCGCAATTCCTGCAAACAAAACTGGGTGCTTGCATTTTCTTTGAGACTCAAGACAGTAGCCCTGGCTACATGTACCAGATGTCTAATAATGAATTTAAATATCTCTTTATGTACCAAATATGTTCTTTCAAAATTGGGCAAGGAAGTCATTTTTAATTGAATGATCTAATAATGGTACATCTATAACAAGAATACTTTCCCAAGCAAAGGTTCACAGAAACTGTAAGATATCTGAGAATGAATTCTGAATTGGGAGGCATTAAAAAACTGCAGGTTCCCATCCCAGTTCTTCCAGTTAACACTACCGTGAGTCTGTTTCCTCACCTGCAAAGTGGAAGGGCCAACCTCATAGTTAAGGTGTGAATACACAATTCTGTGCTGCTAAAATGGTGATGTGTTTGAGTGGCAGAGCAACTCTGCTCTTTCTCACTCCTAGTGGAAATTATACACAGTTATTTCAAGTTTAAAACCATATATATTTATATTCCTAGTAAAATTTGGGGAGGTCTTTGCTTCCTGCTGGCAATACCACAACTCTGAGTTGCCAGGAGGAAAAAAAAAAACCCTGAAAAAATAATGGACACGTAACACCAAGCCAGTGTGATCTATGAGCGAGCACAGAGCACAGCATCCCTGCTTGGCCCTGAGAAAAGGGCACGGGTGTCGCTAGGTAGAGATGAAACACCAGGCACTTGAGTTTACATTTCATTCAGGGCAATTCAGGATGGGGGGAAACACTACTGAATTGGAAACTCCTCCTAACTTCCTTCTCCAGTTCTAATTCCTACCAGTTATAAAGCCCTCCAGACCTTCTCTTCTCTTCCTAACTGCAATTGGTTGTCATACTGTACAAAATGGCAGAGAAGTCAATGGTAGAAATCCTAGCCCAAGCCCGGGGGCCAGGCTTCCTTGTAGGAATTCAGACTCCGCCTCTCACCTTGGACACCCTTTCTAACCACTAGGCCTCCATTCCCTCAGCTGCAAAAGGGAGTTAATAATATTAGTTGGTCATAAGGTGGCCACAGAATCAAATGTGAGCCAATGAGACAGCCCACGACAGCGGTGTTTGGACACACAGCACATGCTCAATAAACATTAGCTGCTGCTGCGATTATTGCCACTATTGTTATTTGGTGATGAGGGTGATGACTGTTCCCTGAACAGTCAGAATTTGTGCAGGAAGAACACTCTGTAGGAACCAGTAATAGGTGGTGGGTAAGAGGTAACTCCTAAAACCTCTAGGCTCCTCTTTCAACTCTGTGCTAACTTAGAGCCAAAAAACTTAAAACAGCAGTGTCCCTTGAAACAGAACAGACATATAAAACAGACAACAAACTGATTTCCTCATACCCCTTCAGTGCTGCACTGGCTGGGACGTGAGTCCCCAGGCAGCATGTGTGATACAGTGGGATTTATTTTATTTGCCACCCCTGCCTGCTGGTCGGACCTCAGGTGCAGGGACAAACCCAAACTCCAGATGCTCAAGCAGAAACTTCAGTGGCCACTTAGCTTAACACCTCCTTGGCAGGGCTAAAAACACCACAAATTCTTCTTCTGCAAACATCTTGAGCTCCGGTTTCAAATTTCCTTGCTTTCCTGAGTTAAGGACAGACTCTTGGTGTTAAGGGACCTGGAGTCGCTTACAGTCTTGGAGGCCAGAATCCTTGCCCAAACACAGAATCACTAATTTGCAGAACCTCTGTGGAGATTTCTCATAAAATAGTTCCCGAGGCCACTGTTTCATTAAATTGTTGTTGCGTTCCCCACCCCCCCCTACGGCTACTCTTTAACTGGGGATACCTGTAGGCATGCCCAGGGATTTAAGTACGACGGGCCGAAACCAGCCAGAGCAATTCCACGGCCCTGTGGTAGGTGTGCGCGGCAGGCGGAACCCTCGGAGGACAGACATACCAACGCTGCACACAGCTGGAAACTAACCCTGGGGGGTTTAATAAGTCACCTGGCAACTGTGAGCCTCCTCGCACCCTGAGTTGCTGAAATCTGATATTTCCTGTGACTTGTGGGACGTGTAGTTGAGGTTATTGCAATTAAATGCACATCTGTGCTCAGTATACCCTACCCACCCCTGTGTTATGTAATCGTGAACTTTCGTTTTAGGCTGGGATTCTGATGGTCAGAACTGACCTAGCTACAGACACAGCGCGATGAATCCGTGCGACCTGGGACTGAGCAGCCGCGTCTGGGTGGGCCTTGGCTGCCTCTGGGCTTGTAGGTGGTCAAGAGATTAAATTCTCTCTCATTGTCAACTGCTTCCTCTCTCTCTCCCTTCCCTTCCCTCTCTCTATTGCTTTCTACCTCTCTCCTTCACTCTCTACACAGAGACACAAACATACACACACATCTCTTATCATGAAAACTTTGCCAATATGTATTATTTCCATATCTGAAAACAGACATTCTGCCAGCAAAGACTTCATCTGATTCAGGTCTCTGCTGGGTGGTTAGGTGAACATTCCACCTACTGTTTGCCGACACGCAGTAAGATAACATTTCCCATAAACCAAGTGCTACACACAGAACAGACAGTGGACTTCTTGGCCCCTAACTCGTGGCAAAGTGGGACTTGCTTGAGGTTGCAGCTCATACTTTGGCAAGAAGTAGCACTTGCACAAAAGCTTTCTAAAGTTGGTTTAGCTCACTTCAAATATTTTAAATAAATCATCCAAACCAAATTTAATTCTTTTCAGTTGGAAAGGGAGAAAGAGAACATCCCATGTTATCCAAAGAGAGTGATGCTTTTCATTCTTCCTCCAGGTCTGATTTTAAGAGGATTGTTTTTGTGTTTTGCTGCTGTTGGTGCTGTGTGGAAAGAATCACTGCTGCCCTTTCAGATCACTTCCACAAAGACTGCCTTACTATGCAGAGTACAACCATTTGCACCTCAATTATTGCTTCTTACCTGTGGAATTGTAAAGTACCATTTATACAACATTTGCTGGCTATTGCAAAGAAAGGACCTTGAAAGTGTTCTATGTGTGTACTGAAAGTTCACTCTTTGCTATGCCTTTCAGAGGTCTGAAAGGGCCCCAAGTGCTACCAGTAAACAGACCAACCCAGTGAATAAGGCAGGAATTCTGTGGGATTTTAGAAGCAGACAATGCATGTCACCATTCCTGGAAAAATGACACTCATTTAACTATCACAGATAATCAAAGTACATTGTACAGTATTCAAAGCTATGTAATCGATCCCTTTCATTTGTGTATGTATGCATATATGTATCCAAGTATTTATTCTTGCCTCCTTCCAAAAAAGGATTGGAAACAGTTTACAGGCATACATATTGAATGATTCCAAACACAAAAGGATAGACATATAAGATCAAGTCAGGGATAAGCTTACTACTTGCAAACTGTGTGCCATTAGAGGTAGGCTGCAAAGTTATGTCTAGCTTCCCAGCAACTAAAGCAAAGATGGTGATTTTAATTAGTCAGGGTTAATTACACCTTTGTAATTTTTTATAGGGCAAGGGAATGAAAATACCGAGACACACTGAATTAAATTCAGAGGCTTCTGGTCTATCATTTTTACACTAGCAGAGGCACAACCTCACTTTACTCCCCTACTTCATCTAATCACTGTGTGTTGAGAGTAACAGCTACTAGTAGCACAGGTGGGTCTTTCTGCACCCACGCAGGCTGTCAGTCCTCTTTATTTAGAGTGCCAGTGGTTCTCACCTCGGCGTGATTTGGACCCCCAGGGGATAGTTAAATGTCTGGAGACACTGTTGATTGTCACAGCGTCAGGGAGAGGGGTGCTCCTGGCGTCTAGTTGGAACAGACCAGAGATGCTGCTAAACATCACGCATAGGATGGCCCCCCACAAAGACTTATCTACTGAGGTTGAAAACTGCAATAACTATGGGGCATGTAGGTGTGTGCATATGACTTTGTTTGAATAAGAGCGAAATCAGTCATTTTTCTGGCTGTAGAAAACACTAGCCTTAGTTTGTACTTCAGCCTTCATTTGTCTTCTCTAGAAACCCATATATAAGAACTTTCATAATTGACAGAGGAGTAAGAAATGAGTCCAGAGGTTTACTCTGGATCCTGGATATAATGACAAAGAAATTTCAAAATAGGAGGTCTCTAGGCTGTAGCTAGAGGACATCAGAATAAATCTACCTGAATGTGTTATGAAAATCTGGGCATTGGTTAAAAAAATTGGAAGGCATCCCATCTCTTAACTCTGAATAAATAAACCTCACCAAATAGAATGTGTTTTACAGAATTTATGGAAGAGCCGCTGGAGAGTAAGAGAGAGTAAACAGATGGAAAGAACACCAAAGGAAATTGAGAAATAGCCATCTGATGATATCATTTAGATCTGGCCGGAGAACCACATGCCTGGGCTCTTTGCACAATGATCTGCTGGATGCAGGTGCATGGAGTCAGTGGTCTCCCTGGTGCCACTCCAGCTGGGTAGCTTTCTCCCTGGCCAATTGCCACTCTCAGTGACAGAACTCACAGGCTCATTCACATATTTCACAGAATACAATATTTAATATGACCCGTTAAAAACTTGGTTTGATTTTGTCATGCCCATCCTCCTACTCTTCTTTCTTTCTTTTCTTTTTCCTGATTAGCTACCAGTATTCTAGATATGAAAAGGCTAGCCCTTCATGGATAAACTAACAATGAAATGTGGATTTTTCTCTCAACTGTCTCAATAATTACTTTCTTAATTCTTATGAAATCAGATAATTCAAGAGTTAGTCTGTTTATGTGCAAGACTGGCCATATGTTTTTATTAAGCCATTATTCAGTGATCCTGCCTGTCAGCATGTTATTGGCAGATGTAATCCTTCTGTGCTCAGAAAAATTGAAAGAGTTAGCTAGAAAATCCTAGGAGTTCCAATGAAGTCTGTCTGTCTTTTCTTCAACTAGGAGATACTTTCTAGGGAAATGCAAAAATCTCCATTAACAGAGGAAAACTTTACCAATTTAGACTCAGCTCTGCTCATCCAGAAAAGAATTAAGCTTTAAACTACCCATAAACAAGGTTTCCTCAGAGGGTCTCTGGGAGGATGATTAAATATAATAATTTATATACGTGTCAACTGGCATGGCAGTCATAGCTAATTCTTCTTCCTGCATTAATTCCTGGGCTCCATTAAGTCATATTTGGTTGGCCTCCTTTGAGTTATTTTATGTACTACAGTAGAAAAGTTCTTTTATTAGATCTATGATTTAATTTTCACTCAACCAGCACTTTTATCAAATGTATAATGTATAATTCTTTAATAGTTCTCTGTCTCAAAAAATAAACATATGTGTACATATATACATATATGTATACACACAAACACACACACACAGTGAACCTATGTATCTATTGTCTATAGAAAACAGAGCCAGGATAACTCCTAGTTATAGAAACTCCAATTTTAGACAAATGGAATAAACAAACCTGTTCCCACATGAAAGCTGCTTTCAACCATCATCAAAGCCCACTTCTTTAATACTGACTGGCTAATAAAATACTTTCTAGTAGATTTTATGGCTTTGTTAATCCTGCTTATCATAAACATAAGAGCTAATTTGACAGTGACATTACTAATACTCCTCTTTAAATGAAAAACTTCAGAAAGCTATCTCTGCCTACAAGAGACTCACTTCAGAAGGACACACACAGACTGAAAGTGAAAGCATGGAGAAAGGGATTCCATTCAAATGAAAATGAAAGAAAGCTGGAGTAGCTATACTTGTATCAGACAAAATTGACTTTGAAAGAAAGACTATAAAAAAGGCAAAGAAGGGCATTACTAATCATAAAGAGGTGAATTCAGCAAGAAAATATATCGTTCAGAAATATATATATGTACCCAACAAAGGAGCACCAAAATATATATAAAGCAAATATTAATAGCCTTAAAAGGAGAAATTGAAAGCAATACTAGTTGTAACAGACTTTAACTCTCCCCCACTTTCATTAATGGATAGATCATTCAGACAAAAAATTCAGTAAAGAAACATTGCCTTAAATGACACATTAGACCAGATGGACTTTTTAGACATATACAGAAAATTCCATCCAAAAGCAGCAAAAAAAAAACATTCTTCTCAAGTACACATGGAACATTCTCCAGATAGATCACATGTTGGGCCACAAAACAAGTCTCAATAAATTCAAGAAAACTGAATCATATCAAGCATTTTTTCCAACCACAATGGTATGAAACTAGAAATTAATTACAAGAAGAAAATGGGGAAAAAAAACACACAAACATGGAAATTAAACAATATGCTACCTAATAGCCAATAAGTCATGGAAGAAATCAAAGGGGAAATAAAAAATACCTAGAGACAAATACAAATAGAAATACAGCACACCAAAATCTTCAGGATGTAGCAGAAGTGGTTCTAAGAGCAATAGAGGCCTACTTCAAGAAACAAGAAAAATCTCAGATAAACAATCCAACTTTACACCTAAAGGAACTAGAGAAAGAAGAACAAACACAACCTAAAATTAGTAGAAAGAAGGAAATTATAAAGATCAGAGTGGAAATAAATGAAATAGAGACTCAAAAGATAATAGCAAAAATCAATGAAACTAAGAGGTTGTTCTTTGAAATGGTAAACAAAATTAACAAACCTTTAGCTAGACCCACTAAGTAAAAAAAGAAATAGGACTCAAATAAATAAAATCAGAAATGAAAGAGAAGTTGCAAGTGATACCACAGAAATACAAGGGATGATAAGAAATTACTATGGACAATTATATGCCAACAAGTTGGACAACCTTGAAGAAATCAATAAATTCCTAGAAACTTAAAATCTTCCAAGAAGACTGACAATACAGAATCATAAAGAAATAGAAAATCTAAATAGATCAATTACTAATAAGGAGATTGCAACAGTGATAAAAAAAAATTTCCCAACAAACAAAAGTCCAGGATCAGATGGCTTCATTGGAGAATTCTATCAAACAAAGAAAATTTAATACCTATACTTAAAAATTGAAGAGGAGGGGAAATTTTCAAATAAATTTTATGAGGCCAGCATCAAGCTGATATAAAAACCAGACAAAGACACCACAAAAAGAAAATTACAGGCCAATATCCTTGATGAATGTACATTCAAAAATCCTCAACAAAATATCAGCAAACCAAATCCAATGACATATTAAAAGGATTATATACCACAATCAAATGGGATTTATTATAGGGATGCAAGGGTGGTTCAACACCTGCAAATCAAAGTGATATATCACATTAATAAAAATACATATCATTAACAAATTGAAAGATAAAAATCATACAATCATCTCAAGAGATGCAGAAAAATCAAATTTCAACATCCACTTATGATAAAATCTCTCAACAAAGTGGTATAGAGGGAACTTACCTCAACATAAGAAAGGCCATATATGACAATCTTACAGTTTACATCAAAGTCAATGGTGAAAAGCTGAAAGCTTTTTCTCTAAGAACAGGAATAAGACAAAGATGCTCACTTTTGCCACTTTTATTCAACATAAAAATTGAAGTCCTAGGCAGAGTAATTAGGTAGGGAAAAGAAATAAAAGTCATCCAAACTGGAAGAAAAGAAGCAAAACTGTCCCTATTTGAAGATGACATGGCATTATTTATAGAAAACCCTAAAAAATCCACCAAAAAACAGATAACTAGTAAATGTATTCAGTAAAGTTGCAGAATATAAAATCTATGTACAGGAATCTGTGACATTTTTATACACTAAAAACAGAATATCAGAAAGATAAATTAAGAAAACAATCTCACTTATGGCTGCATCAAGAAGAATAAAATATCTAGAAATAAATTTAACCAAGGAGATAAAAGACCTATACACTTAAAACTATGAGACATTTATGAAGAAAACTGAAGACACAAATAAATGGAAAGATATTCTGTGTTCATGGATTAAAAGACTTAATATTGTTAAAATATCTATACTACCCACGCCATCTACCATCTAGAGATTCAATGCAATACCTATGGCACACTTCACAGAACTATATATATATATATATAATTGAATAGAACCACAAAAGATCCCAAATAGCCAAATCAATCTTGAGAAAGAAGAACAAAGCTGTAAGTGTCATGCTCCCTGACTTTGAATCATATTACAAAGGTACAGTAACCAAAACAATATGGTATTAGTACAAAAACAGACACAGATCAATGGAACAGAATATGACAGCCCAGAAATAAACCTGCACATAACTGGACAATTAATCTACAACAAAGGAGTTAAGAACATACAATGGAGAGAGGACAGTGTCTTCAAAAAATGGTTTTGGGGAAACAGGACAGTCACATGCAAAACAATGAAACTAGACCTTACACCATAGGCAAAAATTAACCCAAAATTGATTAAAGACTTGAATGTAAGACCTGAAACTATAAAACTCCTAAAAGAAAACATAGGCAATAAACTCCTTGACATTGGTCTTAGCAATACCTTTGTGGCTCTGACTCCAAAGGTAAGGAGAACAAAGACAAAAATAAACAAATGGGACCACATCAAACTAAAGTTTCTGACAGCAAAGGAAACCTTCTTCAAAACAAAAAGGCTACCTACTGAATGGAAGAAGATATTTGCAAACTGTATATCCAATAAAGGATTAATCAATAATATGTAAGGAACTCATATAACAATAAAACAACCTTATTAAAAAATGGCAGAGGAACTGAAGGGACATTTTCCAAAGAAGACATGAAGATGACCAATAGACACTTGAAAAGATACTCAACAATACTAATTATTAGGGCTTGCCAATCAAAACCACAAAGAGGTATCTCCTCACACCAGTTAGAATGGCTATTATCAATAAGCCAAAAATAAAACATGTTAGAAAGGGTGTAGAGAAAGGGAACCCTCATATCCTACTAGTAGGATTGTAAATTGGTGCAGCTACTGTGCACAACTATGGCAATACCTCAAAAAATTAAGATTAGAACTACCACATGACCCAGCTACTCCACTTCTCAGTATTTATCTGAAGAATACAAAAACACTAATTCCAAAAGATACAGGCACCCATGTGTTCATTATTATTTATAATAGCCAAGATACGGAAACAACTTAAATGTCCATCAGTAGAGGAATGGATAAAGATGTGATACATACATACAGTGGAATACTACTTAACCATAAAAAAGGATGGAATCTTGCAATTTGCAATAAAATGGGTGGACCTTGGGGGAATTACATTAAGTGAAATAAATCAGATAGAGAAAGATAAATGCCATATGATTTCACTCATGTGGAATCTAAAAAACAAAGTAAACAAACAAACAAAATAAAACAAAAACAAACTCATAGATACAGAAAACAGACTAGTGGTTACCACAGGGGAAGGGGGTTAGGGGTAAGCAAAATGGATAAAGAGGGTGTATGGGTACCCATTTACAAATATGGGTAAACTGTATGGTGATGGAGGATAACTAGACTTGTGGAGGTCATCACTTTGTAGTGTATACAGATATTAAATTACAAAGCTATACACCTGAAACTTAAGGAATAAAATAAATAAAAGAGAGCTATCTCAAAACCATACGAATTTGAGGACTAAAACAGCAATTTGCTATCTACATGTGGGAATGACATTATTCCTGTTGCTACGCTCTGTGTGACTTGTAGTGCAGTCTCAGACCGCTTTCAGAATAGGCTGTGTTAGGGAGAACCTTCAAGAGCTCAGTTAAAAATAACAGGATGGCCAAACCATTGCCAGCCTAAAGACCTCTTGCTTTATCTCTGCTAACAAGGACATAGCATATGCTCAGGTGAAATGACGAAGACAGTGGCGGTGGAGGTGAGGGAGGAGGAAGTGAAGGCAGCTGTTTGGCTTTATAATGACAGAAGGAATCCCCCCTATATTATGTATGATATTTATTTTACTGGATATCATTATCTTAGCTGCTATGACTGCAAATGCTATTAGCAGTTAAAATGCAATTAAGTTATCTTGTCCTCCTTAAAACCTCATCAGACCATTTATCTTCCAAATTTCTTACAGCAACAAATTCCAATGGAAACATCTACATTTGTCTCAATTGTGCTTCTGTGAGAGGATTACAATTGACTTAAAGTGTCTGTAGGGAGCTGGGATGTTCCCTTTCTATACCTATAGAAAGAAAATGTGCAGGAAACTTGTACCACTTGTTGCACTATAAAAGGAAAAACACATATTAATAACACATTTTCAAAGGAATAAACTTACTTTCTGTGCAAATAGGACAGCATCCTTTTCTGTTGAGAATTTTACCCTAATCAAGAGAAAAACAAATAAGAGTTTATTGTTAAGAAACAGGGTCTGCTGAGGACAAAACTCTTTTTAAAATCTAATACCAGATAAACCAATGAAATCAGTCCAAGCTATACTTGAACTCAATGCCCAGATGGTGATGATGGTGTTGAAAATGAAGTTTCAAGTATCAGGTTCTAAGGACAAGCAAAGTCATTCAGAAAGGTTTCCTGTTTTTGTCCTCCAAGAAATATGATATCTGAAGGGCTCATTGGTGTGATTTTTCTCACATGGAGGGAAAATGGAGACCGTCTGGATTCAGCCTTTTCACCGATATCCAAATCTAGCCCTCTGAAGATCAAGTGCATATGCATGAAAATGGGAATTCTCTATCAACCTATCAGTGATTGTGAAGGCTTCTTCTTTCTGTCTTTGCTTGCTGGAGGGGTCCAAACAATAAACTGTAACCTAAGCATCTGCCTATGGAAATGGACAATATCTGTACTACAGATCAAATTCCATCAGATGTCTTCTTTCAGAAAGTGGTATGCTACCCATGTTAAGTCATTGTTAGGCAGTCAAAGCCAATGAAGCGGGAAGTTGAAATGCTGAGTAATTTTCCATTACCTTTCTGGAAATAAAGTGTAATCTCCTATATTGCATTTCTTCCCATTTTTCTTAATGCATGACATTTAAAGAAGGAAGCATAGTCTCAGGGCCAATATCAGGGAATGGCATTGTCTTAGCTCTTAATGGGACTCACGGAGGAAAAAAAAATGTGGAAGATTAATATTTAGGGAGCAGTTGATATGTAAAAAACATCCTATTCCTTATTTTCCTTAGGTTATCTAACATCAGGGTAATTGTAGGATTTTAAAAGTTAATAAATAAATTAATAAAAAATAAGTGAATACTTAGAACATACGAGGGCTTAATTAATACTACATATTATTGTAATCACTGTCATTAAGATGCACAAAAACCTTATGAGCTAATTCCCTTTACATAGATGAAGAAATTGATGACATGCAACAGAGCAGTAGCACCTAAAATGAAACCTAATTCTGTGTGGCCCTAAAAAAAGGGCTTGCTCTTTCCACTCCATATTTTTATCTTTTTATTTTTAGGAGAATTTAATATGTACTGGATATTTGATATATGCTAGAATGTTGTGCATTCTTCATACTTTATCTCACTTAAACCCTACAACAACCCCCAAAGGCAGTTGTCCCTATGCCCTGTGTATAGGAAACTAAGAAAACAGACCACAGTGAAGTGGCCCGAGGCCTGTGTCAAGGCCACACTGCTCATATACTGTCCATTGACTCATTCACTACTAGTCAATTGCTTCAATTTACTAGTTGCCTGACATCTAAGTCAATTACTAGAATAGATTTAGGTGCTCAAAAAAAAATTGCTGGTTGATAATCAAAGGGCTAGAACCATGCTCAGTCCAGTTCAACCCTCCCATGCTTTAAGGCATCATGACACATTTTTGTTGCCTAGAGCTCTGTTACCTATTTCTATTTGGCACAGAGGTCTCCTGTAGCTTCTCATGACTGAAAGCAGTTGAGGACAAAGACAAATGAGGTCACTGGGCCAATGGACTGATGTCCAGAGGGGAGGATGTAGGGTGCTTTATCCAAATGGAATAGAACTGTTTAAACCAAGGCCCCAGCAAAAGATGACTATATGATCCTCCAGATCTGCACCTTGGCAGAAATGCTATCTCCCTTCGTTGGGAAATGAATGGGGCTGGTAATACCACTCACTTAGGAAGGGAGTAAATCAAACACAAGCTATGAAGTGTATGCTCCTGAGTTATATGTAACGAGCTGTGTTGTGACCTCATGACTAAGAAGGGTTTGGTAACCCATCTCAGAGAGGTGGTCTCAGCACTAACCAGAGTTAGCCCTGTGTCTATAGAGAAAGTCTTAGCATAGATTAGCGATGATGAGATGACAGTGTCATAAGGACCCCACCCCCACTGGAACCCTGATAGCCCTTCTCACGAAAGGCACTCCTTTGCCTCTGGGGGGTTTCTAGGAAGAGTGGACAGGGAATCCAACCATTATATCCTTTAGCACGGCACACATACTTCTGGAAAAAAGATGTGTAGTAGCCAGGAAGGATAAAGCAGAAAATATAGTCTGCTTCTTCAAAAAATTTTTTTTCAATTTCCCCAGGCAAGGCAGGGGAGGGCAAGTTTAATGTTTAACAGGATTTCCATGGTAGAACTAAGTTATCCTCTGAAGTCCTTGTGCTGGCCCCTGAGGAGGGAAAGTGTGAACCAGAGCAACAGTTGGAAAGAGGCCTAGACACAGAAAGGTGGCCCCTGAGGCAGAAGCCAGGCACTGACAAGCTTTGGCAAGACAAGGAGGAGATGGGGTAGGGGAACGGTCTGCACTTGGAGGAACAGATGCTCCAGGCCCAAATGTGGTCCACAAAGAAGAAATGCTAACGAGATACTGGTGTCATAAAGAACGCTGACCTCCCCTCAGCAAGAAGACAATGAAAACCATCAACCTAGCTACAAGTGGCAGGACTCAAGTGAAGCTGGCAACCCCACCATGGCCTGCTGAGGCTAGTTACTCGAGCCACCAGGTTGGCAGAGCATCTTGTTTTTGTCCTGTAGAATAAGGAAGCCCGTTATTACCAACATGTGCTGAGAGAGTTCATTAGCAGCGAGGGTTCCCTGAGGACTGGCATAAACGATGGAATCCCATTTTTCCCAATGAATATTTATAAGCAGACCATGTTCAAGTCGACTTATTACATATCCTTTTTTTTTCTTTTATGGGAAGTTTTCAGTTTTATGTCTGAAGCCTTTTAAAGCAAGACTAATTAGGATTTTTTTTCCTTTTTTTTCTCCCCCCTTTATTCAGTTGTGCAATAGCGGCAGCTGTTGTTTTTTTTTGTGCCTCATTTGGCACTGAAGTAAAAACAGCAACTTTTTGTTTATAATAATAACAGATGTGAATAAAATTAAAAACTGTCTATAACAGAGAAGAGAGGACATGTCCTGAATATATGGATATATTTTTTTCATTCTACTGGAAGGTATTGAATAGGTTTGACATTTTCCCAAAACGCATAAAACCTTGAAAGGTTTCAAGTTGCTGAGGTGAATCCAGTGAAGCTCGTGCTTCGGAAGGTAATGGTTACTTTATTCAGTGTGCTGGGACTGGGGGCTTCTGAAAGGAGATATTTCCATAAGGATGCTTTTTCCATTTGGGGCTACAATGGAGGCCAGGGTTAGAAAGGGAAAACTTCAGTAAAGGGGTTGGGGGTGCTGCTAGGCAGAAGAAACCCCTTGGGGAATTTATTAATAAATGACCACATATTTCTTTGAGTGACAAAGGGAAGAAAACTTCGAGAAGAGAGAGAAAGATGAGAGAGGAAAGAGGAAAACACAAAGGACAATGTTTAGCAGAAAACCAGGCAAAAGAAACAAGGGCACAGATCTAATGGAGGTGGAGATGTCAAACCAAAGTCGGAGAGTCAATAGGAAACAGGAGAATTGGGAACAGTACAAGGTAAGAGATGTTCTCGCCAAGCTACCATCTGGGTAGGAATGGCATAAAAGAAGGGGCTTGGCAAGGGGCACATGGCTATTTAGGAGCTTGAAAGTTGGCGGAGATCTGGATTCTGTATTCAGAAGACCATGCCACACACCGGATGCTTCCCAAGATGTTAAGGTAGAGAGAAAGCCAGCCCGCATTGCAAACGTACCTGTGGGCAGCTGCTGATGGGAACGCACTGCTTCTTGCGGCACTCCATCTTGCCTTTCACACAAGCACAGATGGTGCAGTTAACAGAGGACCACATCTCTCCATCCTGAAGGAGAGAGCACAGGATTCTGCTATCAGCTGGAGGCTGTCGGGAGCCAATCCAACAGGCTGGGATTTCCTTGCCAAGAAAAGCATTTCTTACCCTGAGGTGCCTATCTGCACCTAACTGATTTAATCCAGATTAGATCTGAAGGGGTTATGTATGGTGTGTATGTGTGTTCCCTCTCCAGGATATAGAAAGAACTCTCGTGTGTCTAACCAAGTCATACTGGTGTCTTCCTTTTCCTGCACTGTCCACTTAGTTTCACCCTGTGAGACAAACGTGAGTTCATTCATGATGCAAAAACAAAGGTCTGACTTTCCTGTTTGTTAGGACTGAAATGTTCAAGCTGTCTCAGGCACCAGCAGGTAACTGAGATGTCCACGGGTGACTAGTTTATTCCCAAATGTGATGTGGTTCTAGACCACACTGGCCACAAACATGCAAAAAAACAGGCTAATTTAACTAACTCCCACTGCCCAGGCAGACACCTGATCAGCAAGCCATCTGCAAATGTGGAACCCAGACAGAGTACTTCAAGAGCCATCAGATCACACTGCTGTCTGTCTGATACCCTCCTCCCAAAAAGCTGGGTAGCACTTTGGGACACATTTTCTAGCCCCAAAAGGGCTGTTGGAGGAATTTCTTTAGCTCATTGGGTTTTTAATCTGCAACTGTCCAATGCCTGGCCACAGAAGCCCTGTACCTCTGGAGAACATGCAGAGATCTAAGTCCTTGCCTGTGGGAAAATAGATTACAGGCAAGAGAGTTGAGCCTGTGGATCTAAGCAGCAGACTTTGTTAAAAAACAGAGAAACTAGCTTCGATCTTTGATGATGACCGCTCCTTTTCCTCTTCCTTCTCATTTTCTGAAGCAATTTGAAGGACTACCTATTCTCTAGTGCCTTTTATTTCTCAGGAGGGAAAGACCTAACTGAATCTCTTAAAGGACATCTGACTATTCCAAATTCTCTGAGTGCACATTTCTAGGTTTCAGTGTTTCAAGAATGACCCCCTGTGAATTATTTTAGGCCTCATCACATTAAGGAATCTTCTCATAAGGAGCTTTGAAAGCACTTTGCACCTAACACCATCACGAGGGCAAGTGTGTCACATCTGGAAGCTCTGGAGACTGAGGACGACTATGTGAAAAGGACATAAGAAGGGTTCTGAAATCCTGGTATAACTACAACACACACACAACCGCCTGCCCTTGGGCGTGACACATCCTGGCTTCTTACTGACTCCGTAAGAGCCAAGCTTCTCCCTCCAACTTTGTCAATGTGACTGGAAGTCGGGCTAAGTGCAGACTGAGGCACTTCCACATCTGACTTGACTGCGAGGGCTTCAGTTTCAGTTTTCATGGGTGTCATAAGATGGCACCTTCATCCTGGGGAAAACAGACTAGATGGGAAGCACTTTGAACAAGGTCCACCCTGACATTTAAATGGTCACTGCACAGCCTCCCAATGCAGCCATCAGAATATAATGTAAACCCACCTGAGATGGTAGCAGATGCCCAGCAGACGATCCTGCTGGCTCAGATGGGGCAGGGCTCTCCCCTTTGCTCAGCTGCTGTGCCAACAACGTATGCCGTGAATGCCCTCACCTGACCATCCACCAATAGAGAAAATTTCTTTGAAAAATCAGCTTTGTGAAAAAGTTCTAAAACGATCAAGCATAGAACCATCAGGATCTTGCTTGTCAAGGGGCACTGAGCACTTCTGAGCAAGATGTTCCTGGGCATTCAAGCACCCACAACTGCACCGTCTAGGGTGGGCGGTGGGGCGGGGTTGGGGAGGGCAGCTTCAGCTCAACCCCAGGCACTAGTCAACTGCATTTGGAAAAGGTGATTGTGTCTTACAGATTTAAAATATTTTATAAAGCAAAATTAAAGCCAAAGAAAAACATTTTTCAAACAGTTGTTTCTCTGCTCCTATGTGTACTTGATTCTGAATATATATGTACATATAATAGTATAGTAGAGATAAGTATATACACACTTGATGTATGTGTAAATATAAAACATGGAATACTCCAATCTGCCTTTTGTCTGGAGCTGTTTGCAGTTCAGTGCAGCACAGTAGTTCCCATGAGCTTGGTTCATGACATACCCGGAAAATCTTGTTGCCAAACTTGCATACTTTGATGTCGTCCGGGGGCACTCGAAGGAGGCACTCCTCACAACAGGCCTCCTGGTCTTTGTCACAGCCACCAGGGTGGGAGCACTTCTTCTTACATACTACAGTAGAGTCCTAGGGGCCCAAAGGCAAAGTATAAATTAAAAATTATTTCTACATCTACCAAACATCTTACCTGGTTTTCCCTTAAGGCCCCACAACCATGTGCTTTAAAACATATTTGGACGATACCATGTTTTAATTTGTTGCAATAAATCTTTCTTTCACTTCAAAACGTTATTTGTTGATTAGATATCTGGACTAGAAGATCAGGAAGGTATGAACCGTGTGACATGCCCTCCTCACCCCATTCCAAGAGTTTGTAATTCAATGCTCAAGAGACTGATGGTTTTGCTCCAGCCAGCAGGTGGCAAGAAGGCCCAGCTCATACCAAGCCAACCAGTTTCTGTCTGCCTGCCTTTTTCTTCCTTTGCATCCTTCATTAATGGTGCCCTCTTGGGTCTGCTCCACGGCTTTATGCCACATTCTATGAATTTAGCATAAAGGCAGGCTATCATTGATCAAAGAGTACAAATTAAGAGCTAATAATGTTCCACCTCAAGATGAAATTCCTTAGTATGTTTTGTGTTCACAAAGGAACTGAAAGAGCATTCCAAAACTGAACCTGGATTCTAGGGCTCTTCCGTAAATCATGCAACCTTAACCAAGCCACTTAACCTCTGAGGGTGACAAGTTCATATCTGTAACCTAAAGCGGTAGGAGCATGGCTTCACTTCTAAAGATGTGGCATTCCATGAACAAAACAGCAAGCAAATTGTGCCTACCGACTGACTCAACAATACACTGAGAAAAGTTCAGAGCAGTTTAAGAAAAATTAATTTCTGTAGTTCTCCAGCCAGCAAGACATAATTTCACCTCGAATGGGTTGTCAGCTGGAATGACTGTAAAAGGAA
Source organism: Smutsia gigantea (assembly GCA_032199065.1). Taxonomy (NCBI): domain Eukaryota; kingdom Metazoa; phylum Chordata; class Mammalia; order Pholidota; family Manidae; genus Smutsia; species Smutsia gigantea. The sequence continues at coordinate 146,549 of JAVSCE010008509.1, read as the reverse complement.
AACATTTATGAAACTTAGTGGAAGACATGGATGAAGAAAAGAAGTGGCCCATGGTCAATCAGCAAGCCCCTCAAAGTGATGCCTCAGTGTGAGACCAGTGCCAGGGAAACGAGAGCAGAGCCCTCTCCAAGACATAGGTCTGATTAGTAAGCTTTGAGGGTGGACTCATTTCTGAGTATCCCATACAGATAGGTTGTGTAGATCAACTTATGTAACTTTTGTAATTTCGATGTAAATTCTATGACTTCAAAAGGTACTTCTGCTACCATTGACCATACTCCCACTGACTTATCCATCTACTTTAATAGGACAATGAGATTATCCTTCAAAAAATGGCATTTGTTGTCCTTCAGTTTTAAAGCTAATCACATCACATGAGTAATTAGGATTCAGAGCTGGACACGGCCAGGGTAGAATGCCAGTTCAGTAATTAGGTATGTTATTTTGTGCAAATCCATCTCCCAGAGCCTCAGACTCATCATCTTCATAATGGAGATGATAATACCCACTTTTGGGCTTATTGTTCAGTTTAAATGAAATATGTAAAGTACTTGGTACATAGAAACTTTTATGTCAACTCATAAATTAGAAAAAAATCCTTTGTCAAAGTGCATGTCTTCATTTCTAGTTTTCAAAAAAGGGCAATCACTAGCTCTCAAAAAAGGCGTACTTCACCATAGATTCACCAACTTTCATTAAACACACATACACATACACAGATACGTATGCGCACACACACATACGCATATACACGGGGCACACATCAGATCGTGGGTCTGGCACTAGGTTACACAATGGGACAACCGAGATGGAGGATGTGCCTCCGGCTTCAAGAGGCTCACAAAGTAAGAGGAGAGAGAACCACATGAACAAATAAATTGCAGTATTAATGTGGCAAACAGACTAGTAAAGGTAGAGGTAGAAGAGGAAAAGGGATAATTATCTATGTAGGTGGGCTGAGGTGACATCTGAAATAGGCTATAGTGGATGAAGAGGAGTTTGCTCATCAAATTATAGATGAGGACACTGCAGGTAGAGGAAGCATCAAACCTGAAGACACCCAGACCTGCAGCCATACTGCATTCAGAGAACTGTTCAGCAGTTTCCTGCACCTGCCATGGTACTGGATGGGGGTGCTGGAGAGGGAAGCTCTCAGACAGAAAAGAGTGCCAACCACCCAAAGTGATTGCAGCCTGATTCTTCAAGCATCCAGGTTCCCAAAGACGACTGTGAACTCACACTGTAATAAAACAGCCTCCTGAAGGGCCAGTATGAATTACACTTCTTTTGAGCACTGGGATATATCGCCTAGTCATCTCCCAAAGAATTCATGAACCCAAAGTACTGCAAGCATAACCAGTTCCCATTCACGAGGTGCCTGGCTCCCCTGAAGTCAAGACAGGTGAGAATGTGATGTGTTCATTGAAGGCTCAGCATCCCCAAGAGGAAGCTCTAACCTGTGCAATGCCTGGAGAAGAAGGGAAGTCCTGAGGATGGACGCCAAGGCACATAGAAGGAGTGGCTGTATGTTTCGCATAGGCTAAGAGAAACTATGGAAGAGAGGAAGGAGCCTTAGGAAAGTATTCTCAGGCTTGGGAATTACCAGGTGCTCACTGCCAGGTAACAGGCAGTTCAGCCCTTACCCAGCGACCTCCCTGAATTGTGCATGCTACTTAACAAAGCCTGCCTCAAGTCATCAGGAACTTCAGAACCCTAATTCCAGCTACTGACTCATAGCTGACATTGAGCAAGCTTGTTTCTTTCCCTCTCTAGCCCTTTAGCTATAAAAACAAAACAAAAACCATCACCACTGAAGTGAATTATTCTAAACTCATGTCACACAGATGTTTGGGTTAACTCACTAATGAATGATCTTAAAGTCTTCCATATAAACGATTCTTTTCTGAGTTTCAGAATTAAATCACTGCATAAACACAGTCTATGAATACGCGATGTGCATGCCTTTAGAATTCTGGAACTGTGGAATTCTTTCTGGACCAGTCATTAGACCTCTGGTTGCCCCTGAGAAAAGTCAGCAATGCCTCAAGTAAGAGACGGTACGATGAACAACATATAAATACTCTCTTACCAAACCACCAGGTTTATCTTTGTGATGAACTGCAAATCCATGCCTTTCTTTTCTCTTGAATATGATTAAAGCCATTTTTATTGCCAAATATGTCAGAGAATCCATCTTGGATAATTAGAGCCAGAGATCACTGCCACGTGTATTTGTCTGATTTTAAAAAGAGCCTCAGGTCATCCCGTCAGAGTTTAGTTCTCACCACCCGGAGCCAATATGTTGGTCCCAGGAAGATGACAGCAAATTTTAACTTGGGTCCTATGTTTGACCTTCCTTGCAACCTTGAGCATGATTTCTCAGGCAAAATGACATCAGTAATCCCTCTTTCCAATAAATTACACATTATCGTGTTGGGCTATAATGTCAACACTAAGATCCCAAATGCTACCCTAGTTGGACCACAGCCCCTCAGAACCACCTTACCCTGCAGGTGCATGCGGTGCAGTTATCATAGAGAAATGAGGATCCGTTGTCATAAACATCACTGCGGAAGAGGCAGCTTCCAAACGGAAGGTCAAACACTTTCCTCTGACCTAGAGGGAAGCAATGGCATACTATAAGCCAGACAGAAGCCAGGATGTCTCACTCTGCCATCAGCAGTGACATCACAGAACTGTTAAACATTCTCACAAGGCCAGGTAAACCTGATGCACAAAAACAGAGGTTTGGGTCACTTGTTCCCAGGGGATCCCCAGGAGTCATTAATTTTATTAGACAGTTTTTGTTGAAAAAGAGTTCAATTCCATACTGAAGCCTGTAGTTCATCAAATCTCTATTACATGTCCATCGTAGTGAATCAAGGTGGCTATGACATAGACCTGCCCTCATGGAGTTCATAGTCTACTGGGGAGACAAGCCCACAAAATATTATTTCAATACAACAATATGGTAAACTCAGGAAAGAAGCCGATCTGGGAACTGTGGGGTCGGGGAGGGCAGAGAAGACTCTGAGAGGATATGGTGCCTGAGTTACATCTTAAAGAACAAGTGAAATTGTCCAAAAGCCGTATTGGCAGGGAGGAGACAGGAGGAGTCAAGATATCCCAAAAAGGATTAGAATGAGCAAAAAGAACTAATGACGCAGCATCTCAACTGAAGAAATCACAAGTCCATGGCATACGGACGAAGCTAACTCAGACCCCACAGAGGCAGAGGACAGCACCTTCCAGGTATCCCATCTCTGTGGACTTGGTTTACCTGATGTGAGCATCTGGTGACCAGAAGGGCCATAGAAGCAACCCCTAAAAGAGTACAATCCAATTTCCTCCCTTCATTCAGTATTTGAGTTTCTACTCCCTGCAGCACATAAAAACATCCCTGAAATGTTACTTTAATTAAGGGCTGAGATAAGAAGTCAAATATTCATGATAATTCATCAGATTTTCATTCACCCTCTTTATTCTTGTAAAAATATTAAGAGCATTCTCTATCAAGAGGTCCAATGAAATGCTGAAAATCCCTATAAACACAGACTAAATGTTATTCTCAGAATTAGAATGGTTAGTGGAATGGATTGTTAATGGAATTACTGTTAGATGGAAGTCAGCAAAAACGCTACCATCCTATCAGAGTCAAGCTCAAGGGTTGGATACAGTATAGATGCAGAATTAAATCATTAGTTTGGTTCTCACTACCAGAGGCAATCCTGCCTCAAAAGATGGCAGTGAGTTATGACCTGGATCCCACATAGGACCTCCCTGATGACCCTGAATATGGTTTCTCAGGGCCTCACTTAGTTCACTCATAAAAAGGTATCAATAATACTTCTTCCCAGTAACATATCATTATTTCGACCTTCAATGTTGATATTAAACCGTACAACCAAAACTCTTCACTGGTTAAAACAAAATTAAGCATAATGGCTGTATTTTCACTTAACAAGTATTAATACCCCAACTAAGACAGGCATTCTTCTGTGTATACCCAGGTCCTGAGGCTCTTGAAGTTTGTGAGAACTTACAGACTAAATTAGGGGATTGCCTCCAAAATACAAAATTCATTCTTTCTCTAGATTTTCCTCTAGGAGCCCCCCTACACTTACCCTGAAGCACCAGAAAGCTGTGTGCAGGCCACCCACCCAATCAGAATCACCTCAGTCACATCTCGCCTGGGTGTTAGGACATTCTAGCATAAGAAACATACCTATGCATGTTTTCCTTCATATTTACTACAAAAATGATGTCGACATCATTTCTCACTGCTTTAAATACTATCCTCTATATTAATCCATCAGAATCATAGTCCAGTCTTTTAAAAATTAAAAATAGCTCTGCTTTACTGAGGAATTTTTAAAAATTGTGATAAACTAGTATGCCTTCTCCCTAGTTTTATCTACATGTGTTTCATACAGTGACACTTTCCACAAGGCAAAACAGCTAAGACCTACGAAGAACAAAGGGAGCTTAATATTCCATTTGGGGTTGTTCAGTGAGCTTTTCTGTAGAGTAATCACCCTCACTGACTGCAAACCTTCAGTAAAGCCTGCCACACAGGCCTTGATACGACAGCACCACAGAAGGTGAAGAGACTACAGGGAAAGTGTCCTGAAATGCCCAAAGGATGCTGAAGAAGAATGAGAGTGAGGAGGGGAGGAAGGGAAAGAGGGGGAAGAGGAAGGGAGCAAAGAGAGAAACAAGAGGAGCAGTAACACCAAGCTGGGGGGAACGGGAACACTTTGGCTCCCTACAGATTCCAGTGGGGTTTCTGGGTGTGCTATCATATTCACTTGATGGGTCAGGCCAGTTTTGTTTGGATCTTAGTAGCCTCACCTCAACTAACTCAAGAACCTAAAGGTCATATGGAAGAAGAGGACATATGGCTTATACACACAAGCTGAAGACTCTCTTGCTCTACACACTCTCTATCATGGCTGTCTCCTCTCAGTTGGCAATGTGCACGATGCTCTCCATGCCACTGGCGGAGTTGAGCTGCAGCAGGTGAAAGCATAGGCTTCGGAATCAAAGAGACTTGTGTTCAGGTGTCAACTCCATAACTCACTAGGCTGTACCTCCTTCTAGGAATCTACTTCCCTCTCAGGACAATAAAACCAATAAAAGCACCTATGTTACACATGAGAATTACATATTTAGCACCTATATATCACAGCATCTTGAGAAAATAAAATGAGGAAAAGCATACAATGCTTTGCATGGTGCCTAATACATAGTAAATACTCAATAAGAAATAACTAATCCTCCTTTTCTGCTGGCAAATCACTTTTCCCTTCCAAACCTCTCATCTTTGGCATGTGATCCTCCTGTATGCTTTTGCCTCTGAAAATAACACTAATCTACATTCCTCCATATGTTTATTTCATATGCTTTAAAATACATTTCCTCCAAATCACCATGTGCCCAATTAAAGATAGTTTCTTCACTACTGTTCTCCCCATTGGGGGGTTATCTGTGGTTGTCTGGTGTACCAGGTTTACAGACACAAGGGAAGACAAGAGAGAAGAAACCTCTGGAGGCCTCAGGAAAGAGACAAACCCCTTGCACGCTTTGTACTCCTGTACTTGGAAGCAGCAGTCGTCTAACAAGCCATGAGATAGGACAACCTGAGCACCTCAAGGTAACAGTGTGGTTGAAGACTCTCAGCAGAGACTCTGAAAGTGAATTCCATCATTCTTTGACCTGAACATCACTCACCCAAACATCTGGGGCAGCACTGTCCTGGGGGAATGTGGCTAAGGTGCTGAGGACAGGAGAGAATGGGACAGACTTCTCTCACGCACTGTGTCCTGCCTCCCTGAATAAAAGAGAGAGAAAAAAGTACATTTAGAAAAGTCAGTGCACATATATTGTATAATCAAGGTATCTGGGACATACCTAAGGCCTTCCCTGGTATTAGGTCCCTCTCTGCTCAGATCCATGTAATTTCTCCCCAGCCTCTCTTACTCTTCTCTGTAGACCTATAAATTGTACCTGCAGAAAGACTGCCCGTAAAGAGATGACTACAGCACCCCCTCTCCCCAGCTACCACCACCTTTATCTTTTTCCTCCTCAAGACTAGCCAACCGTCTCAGTTCACCTGAGATTTGAGGCTGTCAATACTAGAACCAGGAAAGTCTCCAGCAAACCAGGACAGGCTGGTCTCTTTCCAGCCTCCAAGCATAGGAATGGTTTAGGTTTTATGAGACTTTTCCTCCTCTTCCAGACCCCCAACTATCTATGGGTTCTTCAGACATCTTCCTTCAGGAAGGCTTCCCTTTCCGTCCCAGCTTAAAGGTGTTGCTAGGATGGCTCAACATTCAGATTTGAGGAAGCAGCCAATCTTTTGGAAATGCATACACCGAAAACCCATGTTCAGAACCATGCCACTGAATTCACCAAGCTAACCAGACCTGTTTCTTAGCTGTGTAGAAAGTGCATGATTGACACTGAAAGGACTGGTAGGGTCTCACAGCATATGTGAGAAGTTCTAGAGCTTTCAGATTTTTCCCTGCCCCTCTTTCCTGCTCCTCTTTGTCCTCCAGCACCCATTACCCCTGACACCCAATCCTTCCTGCATTGTGTCAGCATTCTCCCCTTCCTCTGCCCATCCGTACCCCTTCCCTCACTAGGATGCAAAGATGCAATACACTGACTCCTCCTCCTCTATGCCTCAGCAGAGATGCCTGTTGTTTCCAGCCTTAGCAATTTGTAACTCAATCTTCAGAAAGCTGGGGCAGAGAAGAAAAAAAAGTACTTTCCAATCAATTTACATCCAACAATTTTGCAAGACTCATGCAAAAATTATCCTGTGCAATATGAATTGCTATCAAACTTATGAATTTTTTTGTTTTTTTAGAAAATCAGTAAATTTGGTCACTAAGCAAATGGAATTTCAATGGATTGGCTTCCCTGGGATTTGAGCTAGAAAACAAACCAGCAGACCCTCAGGTAAAATCTCAAGCCAGTAATTTATATCTCAAGAAGCCTCAGGAAATGAGGAACTCACGCCTCAGAGTCTTGGGCTTCGAAAGCGGAAGATTCTCTAACAGCATTTCCTCACACCTCCACCACTTTCTGTGGTAACACCAGACGTTAGCCGTCTGGATCACATTTATTCCCATCCTAGCATACTGCTGTCGCCTGTTGTTTCTGCTTTCCCTTCCTGTTCTTGCCATTTTTATTACTATTATAGTTTATTTTTTGGCAGGGGTGGGTGAAAAGAGTAGGGCACATTATGTCTTTTTAAATATTTATTATTTTTAAGCCACTTTAAGGTTGGATTCTTCCCCAAACCAATAGAGAACATGCAAAAATACCACAAAAAGCTCTTCTGTTGTTTTTACATTATTTCCAGATCAGCAAGAGTCACTGAAAAATCTCCTAAGAATCCCTGGCTGTTCTCTGTGAGGTTCCTCACTTATTCTAAAGTCTGGCCTTTCACCAGACTCCAGAGGCCCATAACCTGAGTCTAGGTCAGACTCTGAGGCCTGCCCCAGTTTATACATAAACCGCAAAAGTCAAATCTAGAGGGAGGACAAAATGCTGCCCTTAGCTCTTCATTTCAAGAAATTCATCAGCAAGCAACCTCCTAAAACCCTGAAGCCTCAGGCCACCCCAGGTTGCCTGTGTGTTGGCTTCTCTTAGGTGCACAGAGAACGTATTCTTTTCATCGATATTCTCTGTTCCTGTTGGATCAGCATCTATTTTTTAAGCATATTTTTAAATTAAAATTTAAAAAAATATTGCATAACTGCATAGGAGTTAACTTGTCCAACGCTTCAGAAAGCTGGCAAGAGATTGTGTGTACTCCGGTAAGTTTCCTTACAATAAGGTCAAGGAGCGAATTTTGCATACATAATACAACAGCAGTTTGTTTCCCAAGAGTCCGTTAAAGTAACTTGACCTCCATTCCGGGTTTGCTGGTTTAGTCAAGTTTTATTTTGTTTGGGCTGCAGCACTGTGGCATAGCCCAGGTCCCGAGGCTGCATTCCAATTAGTACCTCCAAGGAAAGGCCCAGGCCCTTTCGGCCGGCAACCTGCTTCTGTGATTTCAACTCAGCAGGGACTCTGGTTAAACTGTAAGCTGTGGCTATGCTGTAAACTAAAAAAGTTAAAATAGCAGAAGTAAACTTTTCTGTTTCTCAGAGCATTCTAATTCCTACTGTAACTGCACTAACTCGGGTTCTATCAGATTATCACAATCACTTTCTAATTGGCTTCCTTGACTCAATTTACTTCCACTAAACCCTCCTGGAAGGTTCAATAAGTCCAGGACTTCTACCCAGCATCCATCCATCATTTCATTATTTGATCAAATATTTGTTTAAGGTCTACCATATGCCGAAGATACAGCAGTGAATATAACATACAAAAATCCCTCTTTTTATGGAACTTACATTACCATTCAGCATGCCCCCATGCTAAGGTGGAGGATGACTTACCACTGCATTCAGGATTAAGTTCAACCTAAAAGTCAGTGTAGAAGTGACTCTGAGCTCACTAAAATCCATTCCTTTTTAATCCAGAAACAGAGCAACACTGCATTTCCCAGACTCCCTTGCATTCAGGTGTGGCCCTGTGACTCATTTCTGACCAACAGAAGGTGGGTGAAAACAATATAACACACTTCTAGGCCTAATCCATAAAAATCTCTTATGTCAACGTTCCACATTCTCATTTTCTCTCTCTATTGGATGGATAGGATAGCCAGCTGAATGGAGAAAAGATCAAGAATTTTGTAGAACACTGGAAAAAGCCTGCTTCCCTGAATCACCACATGGAACTCTACCCACTAAGTAACTGCAGTGAAACTTTAAATGAGCAAGAAATAAATTACATTGCATTAACACTCAGATGCATTAGTTCTTTATTACCACAATTAGCCTACTTAGCCAAAATATCCATAATCTCCTTTCCTCCCAACACCACCACAGAGAGAGGGTGCTAGTATATATTATTTCTTTAATATCCCCAAACATACTTTATGCCTTCCATCTTCTTTACACATAACTCTTTCCCTCTGTCCTACTATCATCGACCCACATGGAAATCCTACTCTATTCAAGGTCTATTTCAAGGCCCTTCTCATCTGTGAAGACTTCTAGAGCCTTTCAATTACCAGTAACCTCTTCCATATTTGCATATCTCTTCTTTGCTTATCTGTACTCCTATATTTTTGACACATACATAAAAGTCTAACCTTGCAAGATGACACTGGTTTTGCCTCTAAGCAAGACCACCATGGGGGCAGGGACCAGTCCTTTGAGTCTAATATCCTTCAGGAAAGTGATGGGCTCAAGGAAACATCTCAGCAAAAATTTGTTGACTGAAAGGAAGAGCCACCACACTTAATGAGCTCTAGAATCTGGGTGACCTTTCCAGACGACTTGAATCACAGGATGCTGATGAGATTGCATAGTTTGGACCTATCTGTAAACCCTTACCTTTGTATCTCCTTGAGTTTTGCACATTTTAGGTACTAACTAACTGTTTGTTGGTGTTAATACCTCATAAAGCAACACTCCACTTCAACTTAAAGCTGGTAGGATTCCTAGGATCATGTGTATTTTATACACTTTGAAATTTTCTAAATGCGTAAAATATAGAGGAACTAATGGCTTTTCATCTAGTCAGCAAGAAAAGGAATGTTGGGAACTTCATAGTACTGGTAAGTTCGCTGGTAAAATGAAATGTTTTTCACTATTTGCCTTTCATTGGAAAGGCAGGTTTGTTCTTTGAGGTCATCGTTTGTTCTATTTGCATAACCAAATGCTTCTCTGAAAGTAGCTGTTTTTAAAAGGAAGACATAAAATTCTGCCCCATTATTTTTTGTTTTAGCTGATTCAGTCAAGAACACAGTTGCTTTGTGTCAAAGTTTACCCTAGAGCAGCAGTCTTGTTGCATAATAGAAATCTATCTTCCTGAATATAGTGATGAGTACAAGATGATAAAACCACAGCCATGTGCACGCAGCATGCTTCTCCCACCCCTGAGGACTGCTGAGAAGTGAGGGCTGGAAACCATCCTGTAGCATATGACATGGCCCTTATCCCTTGACCAGGATGCAGAGTCCAACTCCCTAAGAGTGGGGAAGAGCAGAGCAGTGCATTTCTAACCAGTTATAAACCAATGAGCTGCACTCAACCACCTTCTAGTTGGATTTTCCCCCCACTGTTCAATCCTTTGAAGAGAACTGAGATCTTCATTGATTCCAGATGAAGGTAGGAACAAGGGGAGAGAAAAACTGGAGAGGCTAGTAGAGGGGAGAAATATATCCCGAGTGCAGAGTTTAGGTGTGACCCATAATTCTTATATTACAACAGCTTGTGGTGCAAAGCTGATTTGTAGGCAGAGCACCCAGTGAATTGCAAATTTGGTCAAAAACTTCACAAGAAGAAACGGATGCCCTTAGCCATCCTTCTCTTTGACCTGGAAATGTATTTTGGTAAGGTTTCAGAGCATGACAGTTACTTCTAGTGGTAAAGGTCTTGGTACTTGGCTTCACTGTTCTTGGCAGAAGAGGAAATCAAAGCAGAGGAGGGGTGGCAGGTGAGCATAAGTAGAGTGGGCAAGGGGAGAATGGACACCCCAAAATGTAGTGCATGAGGAGCTCACTGAGGGGGGGTAGTATAAAGCTACACACACACACACACACACACACACACACACACACACACACACACTACGTTGACATGTATTTATATATCACCACGGTAAAATACTTTGTATGTGTGTTTGCGAGATTCACCCCCTAGACCAGGGATTTTCAACTCTGGCACTATGGAGATTTGGGGTCAGATAAATCTTTGTTTTAGGGAATCGTCCTGTGAACTGTAGGATGTTTATCAGTGTCCCTTGCCTCTATCACTAAATACAAGTTATCACCCATCATCCCCAGTTATAACAAACAAAAATGTCTCCAGACATTGCCAAACGTCCTTGGGGGGCAAAATCACTCCCCGTTGAGAACCACTGCATGAGACCAGTGTTTCTCACAGTCCCAGTACCTGCATTTTTAATGACTTTCCCCGATGAACTGGATGCTGCCATGCAAGTCACTGCATTTTGCAAAATGCCTCATGAACATGAGCTTCAAACAAATAGGGATTAAGGCTGATTTATCTTGTTATTTCCTCTAGAAGGTAGCGTACATCATACCTTTGCATGTGTCAAGACCTGGGTTCTGAGGGATGGAGCACATTTTCCAAGTGAAGGTGTTGAGAGGAGAGCTGGGCTTCATGTCACCACTCTGGGGTGTGGAAGCCACTTTGTCAGATTTGCGGAGGAAGAGGGAATGAGGAGCAGGGGAGGAGAGGAGTTTGCGGTGAGGTTGATGGACTTGCTTTCGGGGGTCACCAAGGCACCTGTGCTTTGTCATCCCTAGCTGCAAGGATCCTGGAAACTTCCTACCTCAAGAACCTGAGCGGTACACCATACACAGGTTTTTGTTTCTAAGTGATAAAGCTCAGCTTTGGTTACACACACAGAAAATCAAGGACATGTCAGCAAAGCTTGACTAAGATTTTGTCTAATAAAAAACTTGAGCAAACAATGACCCCTGAGGAGTACCCAGTAGGCTGACAAAAACAAAAACCCTTTCTCCGTCCCTACCCATTCACAGAACCAGGACCCGATGTTCTGTCTTGAGAACCAAACCTGAAACAAATTCTTTATTTTTCCCATCGATTAATGTGTCTGAGTCCAATCATATTGTTGTTCATGTTATTGTTTTGGCTTCCTATTGCTACTGTAGCAAATCACCACACAGAACTAGTGGCTTGAAACAACACGCATGTCTTACCTTATGGGTCTGGAGGTCAGAAGCCTGAAATCAGTTCCCTGGGGCTGCAGTCAAGGTGTCGGCAGAGCTGGGGCAGGATGTGTTTCCTTGTCCCCTTCCAGCTCCTAGAGGCTGAGCCTTCCTTGGCCCCTGGTCCCTTTCCCCATCTCCCAAACCATCAGTACAGCATCTTCAGATCACACTCTACCCCAGCCCTGTGCCTCCATCACACCTCCTCCGGGTCCATCTCTCCTGCTCCCTCTTATAAGGACTCTTGTAAGAGGGTCCCTACCCAGATTATCCAAGATAATCTTCCCATCTCAAAATCCTTACTTTAGTCACAGTAGAGACCCTTTTGCTATATAAAGTAACAGGTTTTGGGGTTTAGGACATGGACACTGAGGGTGTCCCGGGGCACATTATTCTGCCTACCACTATTATTACTGTGCAGTCTCCATGTGTACTTCAGGCTTCTGTCACTACAGCACACTAAAATAACCTGTTCTATCAGCCTTTCTCTCACTGAAAAAGCTAGTTTTTCCCATGTTTTTCAGAATGGAAAAGATAATCCATTAAATCCCAGTCACATGGCTGCTGAACCGCACAAGTTCACACCCTCTTCTTGTCTGTTCTTCTCTAGTTACGTCTGCTTAACTCTAGTTATTTCACTCTACCTTTTAGAGTGACATTCAAACCAGACAATCTGAGTTTCTCATCTCATTCACCCTCTCCTTATTGTCATAGGCCTATCATAACACTCAGGAGCAACTTTTGGGATGTTAATGAAATAGGAAAGTTGTTCTGTTTGCCAACAGGCCTCTTCGGGGCACTGTGCCAGCCCTGCTGAGGAGCAGTAACCCCCCAAACCAGTCATCCTCTGACCCATGTTGGCAAGCCCCATAAATACTTTGATGTCCTCTGATGGCCGGATGACTCCCAAAGAGACTGACTGTGCTTGTCACATTCAAAGATGCTTGCAGAAGACTATAGGAACATGCCTGTACTGGCCTCAGCGAGGGGTTTGCGTGGCACTACAGCGCAAGGCCTTCACCCACAGACAGTGCAGCTGGAGGTCAGCTTTTGGCAGCTGCAGAAGGAAGTGAGTGGGCCCAACCCGGCTATGGAGACAGCACTGGACTTCAAGGGCACACAGAGACAGGGCCAAAGTTTTGTGAAAAATATATTAGATTCATAAATAAATAGTTGATGGACATATGTTTGCTATTGCTTCACTAATACCACTTTAAAAACAGGGTTCAGTATTGTGTTTGCTTAAGCCTCAAATATTTACAGGTAAAATTTGTCTGTCTTGTTCTTTGAATCCTTGTTCTTAGCTCTTTCTTGTCACTTAGCTGAATGGCAGGTTTGGGTTTTTCTTTGTTTTATAATGTTTTTGACTTCAAAAATTTTTTTAGAAATTCTTCATTTTCCCCAAACCCAGCTTTCCACACAGGCAGACACACAAATCCCTGGTAAGGCTGGGAGGCCATTTGAGATGAATTTCAACTGCTGCTGCGTTTCCACAGATATCTGACTCCTTTCTTCATCTATTTTAGAAGCAGGAAGATAAGATGGGCCCATGCTATGGGCCCATGCTCAGCTGAAATATCTGAACAAGTGCCCTGGGAACTGGGGGTGGGGAAAGCCTGAGGCTTAGAGCAGACTGGCCAGCCAGTTTGTTCAATATCTGCCAGCAGGTGCTGAGGACGCTGGGACATCAGGGATCCTTGGGGAACACAATAGCCTTTCCAGGGCTCACTGAGCAGAGAGGCAAGGGCCTGCTATGAGGGCCCTGTGAATGCGGTCCTGCTGTGTCTGGCGCATGGGTGTTACCTCTCTGCAACAATCGATAAACAAATAAATCTGCAAGAGAACACTCTCCTAATATTTCAGATTCCCAGACACCTCACAGACCACCCCAGGAAGATGTTTTTCAATTGCCACCCAATAAAAAAGAGCAAAAGAAAGAAAATGAACCCTTTTCCTTTTCTTGCCATTTTTATCAAAGTTCAACCTTTCATCATCATGTAAGTACTCAAAGCTGTTACAAGCCTGCTGCTGACACATCAAACGCTTTATCTACAGCCTGGCCCGCTTCCAGGGGGATGAAAGGAACGATCATTCAGAGCTCACACCTCCTGTGAGTTATGAGCCATTCCTGAAAGGAAGGAAATGACACTATTGTGCAGAAGAAAGTGCATTTTTCATGTTCACCGGGTTGTCTACACCATGGCAAAGCTGTATATGCACTAAGAAGGAAGCCCCGTGAAGGCCTGTGATGGGGGCAAGAGTCTCCGGAAATACTGACTCATGAAGCCAGGAACCCAAGCATCACTGATGAACGATTTCTCCAGAACCTTTTTGGTGACCTTTACATTGTGGTTACCAAAGATAGTTTATGTATACAATGTGCTTTATATATTTATTGTTTTACTTTGTCTCCATAATGTTTCATTTAGATTTATCATTTGCCCCAAACTAGGTTGAGACAGAAGCCCTGTTCATACTTCTTCCACAAGCATCTCTGTCTTCCTAGCTTCACAGCAAGACCACAGTAACATCAGAAGCGTTTGGTTTTCAGTTCAACACCTACTCGTTGGTGTAACAATTAGCTAAAAATAACTCAAAAATGTCTGTGCTCCAGGGAGGTTCCCGAGGCACAAAAATATCTGTTGCTTGAAATGAATTAGTCTCAATTAAGATATATCTGGATCCTTTCATTGTATTGACCAAATTAGACTTAGCAGTCTCTGGAATATTTCCTAAACAGTATACCTGCACACACTAGTGAAAAATAAGATTACATTTAAACTTTAATTTCTGAACAGCCTTTGACTAGTCACAGCATTACGGCTTTCACTCCCCCATTCAACAAACACTTGAGTCTCTCTGCGTTAGGTACTGTGGTCTTTACACGAAAAATTTCAAGATCTCCATTCGGTACACATTGCCATGTGCAGTTAGTTCTCTATTTTGTATCGGGACAATTACCCATAATTCTAACAAATCTAAAATGTTGTACATATAATCTGATAGAGTCCTGAGAGGGGGACACTGTCCAGAGAGACTAGAGGTTTCTGGCACTATTCATTCAAACCAATGATGCCCCTGGGTATTGGTCTTGTCGACCAGTTCTAAATTTGTGTTCTGAGACAATCAGCCTGCAACCCAATCTTGGCAAGCTCTTGGGATGATCATAATCTAGGACAAATTATGATCAAAGGGAAAGAAGTATACATGCTCCTGGAAACAGCTGCAGTGGGGCGTTCCCGTCTGAACCAAAGCTAGAGTTGAGACGTGTCTGGGAAAGTCCAGGGAAAGGGAGAGATTCACCTGCTTGGCTTCTCATAAGAAAAAAACCATCATAAGAGGGGAAAAGATGCAGCACAACAGAATCCCCGGTTACTGAGCCTAGTTACAGAAGAAGGCATTATCACGACTGTAACTTGACATCTGTCACTTAGCTCATCCATTATCCCGTGCCATGGATGCCCATGTTGGTCCTGGGGGAGGAAGCTGCTGACAGGAAAGCCTACAAAACTGTGCCATGGGAACCTCTGTGAAATGCTCAGGCACAGGCCCACTGATTTGGGAATCCTGTGATTGAGTAAAACACACAAAAAGGAAAGGGATATTGGTCCTTCCTGCTTCCTGCTTTCCCATTGGAGGCCTCTAGGACATGGTGACAAGGCGCGATCAAAGAAGGTGGAAGTAGTGGCCATGTCAGGCTGAGAACTGAAATGCCTGGGATAGCAGTGGCCATGCTATACAGAGGAAACAAGTAGACAGACATGGGAGAAGATGGGATCCTATCCAGTCCAGGGAAGTGACAGTTGCTCTATCATGAATTCTGACTTGTTAGGAAGACTGGCCACCAGTGCCCTGCACTGGGCAGGGTAATGCAGCACCAACAGCCCAGGTGTAGGTATATTCTCTGACAGATGGATTCACATAGTGGCAAGGCAGAAAGAGAAAATGCTTGGCCTCTTGGAGAAGTAATAAGTTATATTAAATCAAGCCTCTCCTGGAATAATATTAGGTCAGATTCAGGAGCATCGTCTTATAATCTTGGCCAGAACATGCTGAGCAAGGCCAGAAGGGAGCAGATCCCTCAGTGAGAAAGCAGCTGGAGGGCAGCTTGCCTGGTCATGTACAGGGTTTCAGGGGACAACAGCTCCTTCACTGTGACAACATGTTAGCAACCCCGCAGGATTTTCCAACAAGGATGAAGAGCCAAGAACGGACAAGTTAAATCCTTAACCTTATTAAAAGGAATGGAAACAATGTTCTACCCGAACAACACAACCTTATTTGAACAGGTTACAGAAAGATTATACAGGATAGACAGCATACAGAATGGGTTTTTTTGGCCATAGGTAGGACAGAAGTTCAAGTGCTTGCCAAACAACCCTAAACGCTCCAGTGGAAACCAAGGACAGTCTCCATGGTTCCTGGAAAGCTAATAGAAGAGTAGAAGGCCATCCTCGAGTGTAAATCAGGGCAAACCCAATACACTTAAAAGAGCCATCAGGACTTTTAGTGGTAAGTGAAGCAGAGACAAGCCACTCAGAACACGCCCAGAGGCCTCTCTAAAGACCAGTGTTGAAGGGAGATGTTTTGGGGGCCCATGTCCAGGACTAAGGAGGCAGTGGTTCAGAGATATACTATGCCAACTGGAGGATGATGGCAGGGTCTTGAAAATAGAAAACATGAAAATGTACATAGCCCGGTGGAACAACCAGCTCTTTTTTGACAAAAAAAAAAATCAGAAAACCACTTTCAAACTGATTTATGTTCTTTAAAAAGAGCCTCATCAAGCAGTACTTCAGTCTGGTTGCCAGGTTCGGAGAACTGACACATACAAGTAAAGTAGCTCAAAGTATATGATCAGCTCAGGATCAGAACATTGTTAGTTCTCATTGGGTGTGTGTATATAGTTGTGATATGAAGAATGTCTGGCAAATTCGCAAGTGTGTAGATTACAGATATTACCCTCACAGTGAAGTATGTCACTCAATTTTTAGATAAGACAGAAACATTTTATTGTTCTAAGTAACTATCTGATAAGGTCCGTGCAGACACTGTGGATGAGATTCCAAAACAAAATGTCCCCCATTCCCCCTCTGAAAATTACTAAGGGAGAATATACACTTACATTGATGTTATATATTTTACCTAAAATACGTCATGTGGACATTCATATGCAATGATGATTTTGTGATCTTTTGAGCCTTTTAACTGGTCCAGCCTGAGGTAGACTTTAGGCTCAATGCTTGGTCCCTCATTTGCAAACCTTGCCAGACAGGCTTATGTTGAAATCACAAGTGCCCCATTCTCTTGGATCAATTCTGCCTGGAAAATTACAGCAGGAATAAAGCTTGCCGTGGTGGGGAAACTCAGGCAATCACAAGACGAGAAGGATTCAAAATCCAGTTCTCCAAGGGGCTTAGGGGTTTTACTTTAAAAAGCAGAAGAGTGTTTAGAACTTGGAAAGGAAAGGAGCTATACCAGCACTGAAACTGTTCACAGCAAAAATTTTAAGTGATTCTGTTCTCAAATATTCCCAACTCCAAAGGGTACACAGGAATGGAGGGAAAGAGCTTTAGTTATGCATGTTTTCCAATGTTATAGGCAAAAAGCTGCAAATCTTTGTAAAGAGGCAGTTTCCTTCATGTAATACTAGGATAGGAGGTCTCTGCATTGAAATATTATCCAAATCTGATCAATTATTAGAGTTGTAGAAATAACAATATCCATGAATGTGGAAATTATCCCAAACTCCAGATAATGGGTGATGGATCAAGAATTTGAGGAAAAACAGTGACTTTTTAAAATGTGTATCAAATCCTAGACCGTGAAGTCATGAGCAGATCTGTGCCTTAAGCTCAGTACAAACCAGGAAAGCTTCCAGATTCTAAATCAAAAAGGAAAACTGGAAACCCACATGGTTCCAAGAAACCCCTGGGGTTAAAATCTCCTTCTGACCCCATTTCTATCCCTTGTTACCTTGCACCAAAGTTACTTAACTTCTCTAAGTTTCTATTTCTTTGTCTGCATGTTAAGGAAAACAACAGTATGATGTTTTTCACAAAGTTCATGTAAAGAGTAAAATAATGGAGGTAAAGCTTGATTCAGCCCAGGGCCTCATGCATTATAAGTACTCATTAAATATTAGCGCCTACAAACATTTAGGGTCGAATTAATTTTGAATCCCAGCCAGCTCCATAAATGAATAAATGAGTGACCTTGGGCAATTCATTTAATTTGAGTCTTGGTTGCTTTATTACTAAACAATGCCATTTTCCCCACAAAGCTGGGGTGAAAATTTTAGGAGTGAAGGGCTTCACGTGCCCAGCACAGCACTTGATTGCTTAAAGTGACCTATAAAAATGAACCTTCAGCACTCTCACCCCAGCCTGCTGTCTTTAGGATTAGCTATCATAGTATGTTTCACCGGCCAGAAGAACAGGACTGTGAAAGGTACAGGGCTATGGTGACTTTTCCTCTGAATTAGTTGGAGAACATTTGTGTTTTTCTTGGCACCAGGAACACATGGAGTAGTCTTCGGGGTGTACAGTAGTGTATACATCGCCCATATATTTGCATAAAATTTCAAAGCTCTTTCTTGATATATGCAGTATGACAGCTGCTGTCCCAATATATTTATATAAGTCCTACACAGATTTTATAAAATAAACTTGCAAATGTTTGTTTTCCTAGGGAGGGGTGTGTTTCAAATCTGGGGGAGGTGATCATTTCATCTCACTATAGAAAGTAACACATGCTGGCACCCGCCTCGATCCACTGCCACAAATAGGCTGGTGTTCCCTATGAATACAGGAGGCAACCCCAATAGAGTAGCCCTCTGTATAACCATTTAAAAAATATCCTTTTATTAAAAAACAGTATTGATGGGCACCATCACCACAATCCACCTAGTCTAGATGGTCTAGAAGGAAGGATGAAATAGATGGCTGTGAATTTAACACACAGGATCCCTCAGGCAAACTGTCATAGCCCCAGCCAGTTGTCTGTCTTTCCCAAGGAAGGAGTTAGCCAGCTGTGAAAAACAATGACAGTTCCTTACAAGATGCACCAAGGTTTACCTCAGTCTTCTTTCAGAGTCACGGGAAGAATTGTCTGGATTAGCCAAACCTTTCTCTCAAAGAGCAAAGTAATTTACACTCAATTATCTCCTAAAGCATTTCCTGAACTAGTACTTTGATTCATAGGAGTTCTGTGATATGACTCCTATAAAGAACTGAGTCAGGTTGTGTTAAAGTTAAATAGGTTTCTTCAGTGAAGGCCTTTCCTTATTCTTTAATGCATACGCATACCCAATGAGGAGAATACAGGACATGGTGTTTCTCAGACTTATTTGACCAAAGTACCCTTTTGTCATGGCATTTGAACATATTCTGGACAATAAAGTGAGGAACACAGTTTGGAACATGTGAGTTAACTTCGATATACTCCTGCACATCTGTGCTAAGTACCCACAACTAACTATAGGGTCCTACCTCCTTCCTCCTTGACACAAATTTCTTGGCAATAATTTTTGGTTAAACAAGTCCTTATATTGAGCAATCAATATTCCTTAATTGAGCAAACAATCTGCTCCCCAAAGCCTTTTCCCAAACCCCATAAATGCTGTATTAGGTAATAAACTCTTCAAATTCAATTTAAGATTATATTTTTATAGAGTCCAAAAACCACTCGATGGGTATTTGTTTGTTTGTTGGAAGGATACTCTTCCAACAAGCTATCTCAGAAGTCCATTTGCTTTTGTTTTTGTTTTTCAAGACTGTCTTGATTTTTTCAGAACCTTTACACATTTTACTACAGAAAAAGAACTCAAGGCTTCCACATGGCCCTTTTCCAATGCCATAAACCAGGTCACCCTACCAATGCCTGCCACTTCTGGAATATTTACAAATATCATAGCATGAAAACTCCACCTCCCACAGCCTCTGAAAACAGTGCTAACTACAAATTCCCCAAGCAGACTATGTGGCATATGTGGTTTCTGTGCCTTTAAAAGGGGTAGTTGTAGGATATGCTGAGGAATATTTCAGCCATGTCTTTTTCTTGTCTTTTTTGCTTAGCAAATTTCCCATCAATCCTTGCCTCTGGGTGGCCTTAAACGAAGTGACACATTGTAAACAAATAGAAACCTTATAGATTCTTCAATAGGCAGTAATGAAAGAAAGATCCAAGAAAAAGCCTTGTTTACCCCTGTAGCTCCCTTTGGGCAGGACTTCATGGGACCACAAGGGAGACAGCCCTGGGCTGGGTTAGACAGAACAAACAGGGCAGGAGCTTTGGGGATCAGGCAAGGACACCAGGCTGGGAGCAAACAGCCGCTTAGCACACTTCCCAGTGTCTCTCTTCCATACGTGTGAGGCATTTTAAAGAGGCACAGGCCAAAATAACATGAAATTCACACTCATCTCTAGCCCTTCATGTCCCTGATATTGAAATTAAAATATCAACAAAATATTCTTTTTAAAAGTATGAGAGGTTTCAAACAGCTTCCCTATCAATCTATTTTCATTCTTACTCATGGCCTTCTAATCTGTCTCAACATGCATACCTGACTTTATATCTATAGTCAAGGGCTACGTCTTATGTTCACCACTGTGTCCCCGGTGCCTGCCACCATGTCTCTTTAATAATTACAGCTTTTACTGTTAGACTGCACTACAGTTTGGTAATCTACCTCCCTATTTGCAATCTTAGCAAGCAGTTTTCATGATTTTCCATAATTAGCATTTTATTGCCCATTTACTATTCCATACTGTTGGTGGTATTCTTTATGATGAACTCAAAAACACTCCTCCAAATTACAATTCCATCTTTAGATAAAGACAGAATCATTCAAGCTAGTCACCATATCCTCAGCTGGCTGTCCATCCTTCCATATGAAAGATTTAACCAGATATGAAAAACAGTAACAATTTGTCCGTAATTGCACACCAGCTCCTTGCTTCCCCTTCAGGTGGGTGGAGCCGATGGTTGATGCTTCCTCCCAGGGGACAATTTGCATATCCGGGAACCTCTAGATTAGAAGCCAGTAAACATATCTTATGGGCATTTCTGGACAGACACACAAGACCCAAAGGACAATAGCAATGCTAAGAAAACTGGAAAAAAGCAAAAAATGGTTTGCTTAATATCTAAACTAGATATGGATTCCTAATGTGGGCTATATATGCGGAAGATAGTTTGAAACAGTGGTTTTTGAAATTTTTGTCTCAGGATCACTACATTCTTAAAAATTATTGAACCTACTAGAGTTTTTGCATACACAAGTTATGTCTATCCATCAATATTTACTGTATTAGAAATTAAAACAGAAATTTCTATAACTTGTTCATTCTAAAAGAACAAAAATTCATTAAGGTAACATAACACATTTAAAAAAATAACTATACTTTCCAAAACAAACGAACAAAATATTAGTAAGAAAAGTAGCACTGTTCTAGCTTTTTGCTAATCTCTCAATTGTCTAGTTTAATAGAAGATATTGGGTTCTCCTGTTTTCTTCTTTCAATTTATTGCAATATGTTGTTTTGGGTGTGTAAAGAAAATCCAGCCTTAAACAGGCAGTTGGAAAACAGAGGTGACTTTTAAGAGCCATTTTGTATAATTGTGGATACTCTTCTTTGATATTGTACCAAAATTCAACAATCTTAAAGCTTGGTTGTAACACGCAATACAAAACCATTATCCTGTACTTTTCATGAAAGTCTTCTGTGAGTTTTATAACACTATGCATTGGTCATCTGGAAAATACTGATTTAGGCAGATCTTGCAAAACGTTTGTATGTTTCATTTTCAAACATCAAAAAGAAATTACATTTATTAATATCATCTCTTATTGCTTCAGAAGAGTCTTTAAGTATTAGAAATCTGTCAAGCTCACAGTGGCAAATAAGTTTTCCAAAATTCTTATTTTCACATGACCATTCAAATTTTATCACTTGTGACTTAGACTGCCATTTATTTTCTTAAAAGTGACATGCTCACTTTTTTATATTTTTAAAAAGATGTCTGCCAAATGCCCAAGTCTCAATAATTTGTCTGTCAATCAATCTTTTGAATAAAAATGGAATTCCATGAAAACAATGGTTGGTTCATCTTACAAATCAAATAAACATCTGAATGTTTTCCCTTTAAATAGTTACTATATTTCAATAATTGGCAGACTTTTTCTTTTTTTTTTCCTGCATACTTCTCATGTTAAAATGATGTGCATTCAAGGGTAAGTCTTAATGAAAACAAGACTTAAGTTTCATCAAGGACAGTTTCAAATAAAAAATGCCCCCTTTTTTTTTAAACTGAGAGTACAGAGTGGTGAGCAATACAATGACCGCTTTGGTGCTATTGCCTTGATCCGTGCAAAGGCTCTAGTGCTTTTACTCACCATCAGTGCAAATGTGAACATAGCAAAAAAGCAAAAAATGTCTTAGAACTATGATAAAAATAGTCTTGAAATAGTGAACTGTCTCAAACAGTCTTGGGGACTCCCAGGAGTCCACGGCCTATACCTTTGAGAACCGCTGACTCAAATGCTTTGATATGGACATTCTTGAGGACTACCTCCGTGAAGTAATTCTTATGACCAGGAAAAACAAACCAAAGGATACCCAGCACACTTGGGTCGCAGAAATGAACTCTAGGGTCCCAGGGAAACAATGTACGTCATCACTTAAATTGGCAAGTTCACTTCGTGGGCTGTAATGCCATATGGACTATGGGGTGAAAAAGGGCTAGCCAACACCACCCACAGAGCCAGCCAGCAATGGGCAATCAAAGCCTGGAAACACCAGTTTTATTCCAGTAAACCTGTCAAGAATCCATATTAGTCATTTACACCCATATTTTCAGGTATTTAGTAGAAAAAAGGAAGCCTTTTGTGTGGGTAAAAAATGAAGTATAAACCTAGGAGGCAAGACTGAGAAAGAGCAGATGCTTATGGCTCTACAGTTTGTACTTTTTCTCTAAAAACACATCTGTCATCAACTTCCACTTAGAAGGCCAACAAGGTACCTTTATAAATAAACAGAGTGGCCATTTTCATTTTAGTGACTGAGCTTTTAGTAACCAATCTGATGTCCATGCAACTCCAGCTAACCCTTCTCTAAGACACTTTAGGTGGGTTGTCCTCACAAGATGGTCATTGTTTGGAGTAAACCAAGACCCACAAGGATCAGATCTGGGGTGCTGAAGTTAACCACATGGCATTTGTAGCTACTTGCTTAGAATTTTCACCTAAAGAAACCTGAATGAGAAAATTCCATATTCCCCTCATTTCAAAACCCAAGAAATCCTCACATTAAGTTGGCCCACAAAGAAGAAACAATCCAAGGGAGAACCTGTGATTCATAACAACGATGGTAGTTGAAATATCTGATTGTGTAATAAAGTGATCCCTTGACTCTGCATGGTCCTAGTTCCTCCACCACTGCTCCAAATCTATTTACCAAGAGTCACGGTCCCATTCCAGCTCCCAGGCCAGTCATAGCAAAAGAGAGTAGAGGGTCAACCTGTCTCAAGTCCTCTGCTTCCCATCTCCACAGAAGTACTTCACACAGGATCATATTTTTTACTAAGCTGGGCTAGGAGGTAATTTCTAATGCTAAACCAAAAGTAGGGTATCTGGAATTGTTCCTGAAACTTCAAGAGTTCTTGAGCCTGTATTCCGACACCTCTTGATCATGGGTATCCTCTGCCCTCCCAAAGTCCCCAGAGCTGGACAAGCTAACTGATAAATCCTTGTTGCAGCTTCCAAGTGAATGTAAAAGCATCTAGGTATGTCAGAAATATCCTGGAAGCTCTATCTCCAGAGCTTTTCCTTTCAGGCACTTAGCAGCACACGAACACATTCTAGGTTCTCCTGCTATACTCCATATCTAGTTCATGGAGAAACAGGCCTGGGACATGAAATTAACACTAGACTCCCCATCTGCTCTCATCCAAACTGATTCACTCTTTCAGGCTGGGGCTTCTGTGTCCACCCCTTTTATTATCACTGAACATTCATTCTGCCTAGCATCTGAGACCTAGAATCACTTCTCCTTCTGACCCAGCAGCCCAGGCTAAAGGGTAGAAACTTCTTTTTTGTAGGTACAACTTCCTAAAGAGGATCTGACACTTACATGATATGTGAGCATTGTGCACTCCTGACTCCTGGAAGTACACACTGCCCTCCTGGGATCCCTCTACTTCATCTCAGGCCCCAGGCACTAACCATTTTCCTGAGGATGGGCTGTGAAGGTTTTACCACCCCGTGCCTGCCCATCTACCTTGTTGCACCCCAACTTTTTCAGCCAACCCTCTGCCTCCTCTCCCACAACTGTCACATCTGTGAGCCACTGTGCCTCCAAGACAAATACAAACACATATTTTAAAATCAAAAAAAGCAATTCAGAACATCACTTTAACATTATAAATCAATTAATTAAAGGGCCAAGTTAAAGTTTATGCTTTCATTGGCAAATTTTTTTGGAGGATACATGTTTGTTATATTTGGGGGAGCAAACCATTTTCAATCTTACAAACAGCAACTACATAATTATATACAAACAATATGTGTGGCACTAGAGTCATTTTTATCTGTTCATTAAAATAGAACCCCTGAGTCCATGTTTATGATTACCACACCTTGATATCCTCCACAGTTCTGGAAATCCTGTATTACCTGACACTGAGAGATGGATCAAGAGCCAAACCCCTGGCCGGAGTTTCTCCAAATATCTTTGTTGGATACCTGCATCAAAATCACCCAAGTCATTTAGTAAAAATGCATATTGCATAAAAAGGAGGCCACCTTGCACCGACTCTACCAGAATCTGAATGCAGAGCCTGGGATTTTAATGAACACTTCTATATTCTGGATTTGTATTTTAGTAGTATTAGTATGTCACACATTGGGATGAAGGTCCATAAGGAGAGGAACATGAAAAAGAGCTAAAGTAATCCTCATCTACAGAATATAGACTACGGGAAGTCTATGGGTAATAATTGATGAGTCAAAAATAAGCAGTGCATGTGTGTTACTGAGTAATATGGAGAAAGACATCAGAAGAAACAGCTGAAAAGTACTAGAACTGTTCCCCTGGGAGTGGGGAGGGTGGGGGCTATTGGTTTTGTTATTAACCTTTACTACTATTTGATTTTTTTCCACACCCACACATTAATTAATTCAAATGAAAATACTTTGGAAATAAGGAAAATAAAATACTCTATTATTCAGACTTTTAATCTATTCAGATTAATGTTTCCACCCTATTTCCATTAATGTATGGTAGTAAAATGGCAGTTCTTAAAAAAATAAAACAGGAATCAAGAATGACTGCTTTTTCAGGACAATCTCTTCAATAAATGATATTGGGAAAACTGGACAGCTACATACAAGAGAATGAAACCAGATCACTAACACCATACATAAAAGTAAACTCTAAATGGATTAAAGACTTAAATTTAAGACATGAAACCATAAAACTCTTAGAAGAAAACATAAGTAGGAATCTCTCGAACATCAACCTGAGTAATTTTTTTTCTGGATTTGTCTCCCTCAACAAGGGAAACAAAAGCAAAAATAAACAAGTGGGACTACATCAAACTAAAAAGCTTCTGTACAGCAAAGGACACCATCAACAAACAAAAAGGCATCCTACAGTATTGGTAAATATATTCATAAACAATTTATCTGAAAAGGGGTTAACATTCTAAATATATAAAGAACTCATATGCCTCAACACCAAAATCAAATAACCCAATTAAAAAATGGGCAGAGGACCTGAATAGACATTTTCTAAAAAAGACACACAGATGGCCAAAAGGACATTTTTCCAAAGAAGACACACAGATGGCCAACAGACACACAAAAAGATGCTCAAAATCACTAATCACCAGGAAAATGCAAATCAAAACCACAGTGAGATACACCCCACACCAGTAAGAATAGTCATTCATCCAAAAGACAAGAAATAGCAAGTGAGGTGAGGATATGAAGAAAAGAGAACCTACACTGTTTGTGGGAATATAAATTGGTGCAGCCACTATGGAAATCGGTACGGAGGTCCCTCAAAAAACTGTAAAGAGAAATACCATATGACCTAGTAATTCCATTTCTGGGAATTTACCCAAAGAAAACAAAATCACTGATTCAGAAAGATATTTGCATCCCTATGTTTATTGGCACATTATTTACAATAGCCAAGATATGGAAGCAACCAAAGTGTCCATCAGTAGATGAATGGATAAAGAAGAAGTGGTACATGTACACAATGGAATATTATTCAGCCATAGAAAAGAAAGAAATCATACCATTTGCAACAACATGGATGGACCTAGAGGGTATTATGCTGAGTGAAATAAGCCAGGCAGAGACAGACAAATACCATATTATTTTGGTAAACAAACAAACAAATAAGCAAAACAAACAAGCAAAACAGCAATAAATTCATAAACACTGAAAAGTGACTGGTAGTTACCATGGGGGAGAGGTTGGGTGGGCAGGTGAAGGGGATAAAGAGGCCCAGAAATCTCAATCATAATATAAATTAGTCATGGGGATAGAAGTCCAGCATAGAGAATATAGTCAATAATTCTGTAACATCATTCTAAGTTGACAGTAACTACAAGTCAGAGCAAGCATTTAAAATGTAGATAACAATCTAATCTCTATGTTATATACTTGAAACCAGTATAATACTGTGTATCAACTATATTTCAATTAAAAATTTAAATTAAATTAAAATTTTATTTTAAAAATTAAAAATAAAAAATGACTGTTTTTTTATTTTGATTTACTTTGACAGAAGACAAAATATACCAACATACCATTTTAACCTTTAGTTTGACTGTCTATTTCTTTAAATGTATAAACAAATCTCACAGAAACTTCCTTCTCAAGAAAAGGTGCAAAACACCACTAACTTCCTACAAGTGATCAAAAAGGGATTCTAAACATAATAACGTGGACCTCTTCAAATTTTGTGTGATAACCACATAATTCCACAAAATATCACAGCATAGGACATAATTCAATATATTCTAGAAAGTCCTGCTGTTTTTCTTTATCCAATCTTTATGTCCAATTTGTATAATAGGGGTTTAGAGTTCATATGTTAGGTCCTCAGCAGACTCGAGATTATTTAGGAGCTTAGCAAGGAATGATAGAAGTTGGGAGGGATGTGCTCAGGAGGGCAAAGACAGAAATGTGGAGTCAGAGAGCAAGAGAAACAGGAAGAAGGTCAGCTAGGTAAGAGGAGGAGCAGATTCCAAGACTAACTTCTCTCCTGGCCACTGTAGTAGTGGTGTCCCTCTACTGCCCAAAAAAATACAGGAAGGTGCACAACCCAATAACATCAGATTTGTTTCCTACACTGAGTAAGCTCAATTTTTTTCACCCTAAGTTCATCATACCTCATTGGGTTCCCAAAGATGTGTGGTGAGTAGCCCTAGGTGACAAACTACAACAGCTGTGGTTATCACTACAAAGAGGATATATGATTTATCTATCACTGAGCCACTATTTCTTCCGTGTCACCTGGGAAAATCTAAAGGTTTACAACATGAAGTGGATTAACTGGATACCTCCACAGTGAAGCCACTTTCTTGAGACAGCCTTTCTTGTGTAAAGGGCAGCACAAGTTTCTTTAGCTTATTATACCTTTCCTCCGTGGCCCTCTCAAACAGTCTTAATTCATTTTAGTGCTTGTTTCAAAGAGCATTCCAAACTGGCTCAAAGCTCCTCAGATCCCATATCAACCTCTGTGACAAGAGGTATATTACCATTCACATTTGACTTCCAAGGGGAAGCGCAGATGTGGGATCAGTCGCATTATTACCACAGACAACATGAGACAACTTCTGTACCTGAGACAAACTCTGGACCGTTGCAAGAGAAAGGCCAGGGTGTTTGAGCATTTTGCCAGTATGATAGATGCTTTTCTGCCTCTTCTCTTGCATCTCTTTTTCTTTGGCAAATGTTAAAGTGGTTGGTCCCACCCAGTCATAATCTTGTTAAGTGAAGCCAAATCTAAATTACCCTTGCAGGCTATTTCTCCTTCCATGCTGAGCAACAGGACACAGAAAGTTGGCTATAACAAGGGTCCATTACATGCCCTGTAGAGCTTTAGAAAAGATTTGAAATAGGTTGGGGTTTCCTAATTGAGAAAATTTTCATGAAGGAGTATAGATTCTTCCTCAAATGTTTTAAAGTCTCCATTGCCTTATGGAAATCAAGAGTTCATCTCCCCTAAGAGGCCATGGAAATGGAGAAAGAGGTTACCAGAGTAGTTCCCTTTACCGTGAATTTCCCGACACCTAGCACAGGTCAGGGTAGAC
Organism: Smutsia gigantea; assembly: GCA_032199065.1. NCBI lineage: Eukaryota > Metazoa > Chordata > Mammalia > Pholidota > Manidae > Smutsia > Smutsia gigantea. Next base: position 118,396 of record JAVSCE010008509.1, on the reverse strand, counting down.
AAAGGATGGGAAATGACCTAGAAGCAGCCCTTCACAGAGCACGCCCAGTAAAATGAGACAAAAATAGTAATTCCTACTGGATGGGAATTTTTCCAGTTGTAGGTCTCTAATATTTTCCAAATTAAAGAAGTTTCATAAGTCCTGCAATTTGGAAAGAATCCCCAAAAGGCCCATCATGGGATGACAGGGCTCTGGGAGTTTCTACGTAAGTTGACAGCTCTCACTGATGTCATGAGGATGCTAGAAGCCATGACTGACACCACAGAGGAGAACAATCACTGAATCGTTAATTCATTGTACTGCTCGTTGCTCACTAGCATCACTGCCATCCCATTTCAAAAGCAGCAGTATTCCATGAGAAAGGAAGCTCCCTGATGGCAGGGCTCATCTCTATTTCACTGCTTGTTTCAAACTTCCACAATATCTGGCTCTCAAATATTCATGAATGAATGAATACTGCAAACACAAAGGGTAAGTATAGCTGAGACAACCTGGCATCTTCTTAGGATAAACATGTTCACAAGAATAAAATATTAATAACGGATCTGGCATCTTTTACATTTCTACTACATCCATACAAACTAATAGGGAAAGAATGCTAATCTTGTGCCTTCAGTAAGGCATTAAAAAATAAATGCAAGAGGAACAATTCTCCTACAAATTCTTTGAAGATTTGCTTTGCAGGAAGACTTTGGTTCCACTTCTAGGTCAGTCATGTAATCGTTAAGTGAGAACATGTAAAAATGCCTCATCCCAAAACGGCAATACCTATCTCCAATCATTGTTTTGAAAACTAAGCAAAAATTTCACTTAACCTCCATTCAGTCCCTGCCACAAATGAGGCCCAATAAATAGTACTCTTTAGTGTACTGACTGTATGAAAAATATTCGTTTTGATGGATTTGAATTCACTAAGTCAGATTAAAATATTTTAACTGAAGGAATATCTAGAATTTTTTAATGCTATTATGAAGTTGCACAAGGTAACTAGTTTCACTAATATATTAGATAAAAGAACACTTCATTACAACTGATTATCCAGAATTGCCAGTGCATTCAGAGACAGCAAACATCATGTTAAAAAGCTAGTCAACATTAAAATATTTTTCCAAAAGCTTCAAAATAATTTTTTAAATCCTCTTCCCATATTTCCATTGGCTTTGTCCAAATACAAAGCCATTTCTTCTACAGGCTTGGGATTCTACTGCATCAAGGGTGTGAAGCATCTCCTGCTACATCAAATATGAGTATTTATAAAGCAATTAACAAGCTGGAATGGAAAAGGCCAGCTAAACAAACCCCTTATTCATCTTAAGCTTCTGTTCACACACACATATGCACCTACAACATATGCATGTACCTGTGTATATATGTGTGTATATATATTTATTTATTTATACATATGTTTATTTACATACACACACACACACATATATATATATATTTTTTTTTTAATAAGAAATGTGCCTTCAGAGAGAAGCGATGATTTGATTGTCCTGTTTTGGAAAAAGTATATATTCAAAGTAAAAGTCTGCACTGCACAGTGCACTGACAACTGTCTTCTCTGTGCTCAATCTGCCCATTACTGACTTGGCACTCTTGCTGCTGGGACTCAGCAGATGCTTTCCTAAGAGAATAGTTTTGGGTAATTCAGCCCAGTCATAATGCCCCTCAAGTTCTCTTCAAGGACTTTTCATTTTACCCTCCTGGTTTATGTTCTTCAAGTTCGGCCCACAGACCACATGTATCAGAACAACACAGAGATTGTGAGTAAAATGCAGACTTCCATGGAGTGCTCAGACCTTCAGAACCCAAATCTCTGGAGTGGAGCTAGGAACACTCATTTTAACAAGCATGTGCAGTGATTCTTACACAGACAGAAATTTGAGCCTCACTGATCTGCACATGCTTCCAGGCGACTGTCATCTACTCCCATGGCCTCAACCATGAGACAAGTTGGAAATCTGCCCCCGACACCAAAATCTGTAACTCTGGGCAAGATCTTGGTGCCCTGACCATAGAAGGGCTCCTGGCCTAACACTCACAGTCTCCTCCTAATCCCAGCTGTTCATACCATGTGATTTAGGAAGGAATCAAACTCCAGTCTCCACTGTGTATAAGCTGTTTGGAAACTGAAGAGGAAGAGTGATGATCTTCTTTAGTTTCTCCAAAGCTATATTCTAGACAGAGTGATGCAATCCTGCAGGCAATTAATTTCCAAAACAAGACACCCATTCCCCAAAGATCAACATCTTCCAGAGAGTGTTTAAATCAGTAATTAATCAGATCACCCATCCATGGGGCTATTGCTCCTCAGTCCTCTGGAAACCTAAGGTTTTCTTTTCCTCAGCACTGAGGAAGATTTTACAAGTAGGTCAGGCACTGGGGCCTTTCCTGCTGCAAACTAGTATTTTCACCCATCAGACGCCTTCTGAGTCAAGGCAAGAAGCATATTTCAATTCCAAGGTGAGACAAGGAATGTGAGGCACAAAACCATATGGCGTTTTCTTTCTCTTTTTTGCAGGTTTGTTTCATGACTTCACCTCCTGGGAATTTGTCTTTCATCTTCCGGATTTATAGGGAGAAAGTGAGACAACTTCCAAAGAGAAATTCCAGTGCAGCATGGTGTCTCTCCAGGAGGAAACACCTCAGGAAGTATTTGTGATAAGTCAGGGCAGACCTGCATCAAAAGCATTGGAAACTTGGAGCATCAAACAAGTGCGAGCCACATTTAGGACTGGGAATGAAACATGGGACTCATCTTGGTGTCCGGTTACACCTCAAAACTTCACGAGGTGTGTAGAATTTTGCCAGGACCTTTCCAAAGTGACAGTAAGCTTCGTACACAGACTTGCTAAATCAGGATCTGAAGGTTATAGAATTGAGTCCACCTTCAATATGAGATATCTGCTTGCTCATGTTCATTTAAAACACAAGAACCATAGGAAACTTCTCGATATGTGCTAAAGATAAAAATGTCCCTGTGTATTTTAGGGCAGTTGGGGTAGGGAGTAGCAAAGGGAACAGATTTCTATTTGGTTGCTAAGAGAGGAAAGGTTTCCTTGTATCATCAAATCTCTTCCTTGAAGTCAATCTGTTTTTCTACAGCCCATAATTAGAGCCTTCAAACCAGTATGCTCTCTGTTTTCTCCTAGCAAGGAAGATTGGGAGGCAAACTGCATGTGGCTGCTGGTGACTTCAAACTCATTAAAGGCAGCTCAGGTGCCAATCAGTGGTTTGGGATCTGAGCACAGACAAGGTTAAGTAATGGATTTTAGGCTGAACTGAAGTAAATGCACCCTTTCCTGATACTCATTCAGAAAACTTAACGACAGGCTTTTGTTGACAAGTTTAAGTATCTTTGGTAGTGGATCCCAACAGAAGAGCCTAGATCTCCCAGGAGAGATAAACACAAATTTTAGAAATAATACAAAAGTTAGACACGTAGGTTTCCACGTCAATCAACAGTCGGCTAGTCCTTTTGCTCAGTGGCTCTCAAAGCCTGCATCCCAGCCTCAGCATCACCTGGGAACTCAGAAAATGCAAATTCTTAGGTCCTACCCTAGACCTACCGAATCTGAGCCTCTGGGGGTTTGCCCCAGCAATTTGTGTTTTAACAAACACTTCAAGGGATTAAAGTTTGAAAATCACTGTTTCACTCATGGTTCCCAAATTGGGCTAATAATTAGCATCACAAGGCAGCATTTTAAAACTTTCTGATCCTCAGTGCCACCTCCTAACTACTGAACCAGAATTTCCCCAGGTTCAAATGATCGGCCTTCAATGGAGACGGATGACTAACACATTACTCACCCAGCACCATAAACAGAAAACCACTGTGGAGTGCCTGGCGTTCCGAGGGATGCTGACAATTTTCCAATTTCTGCTTCAGCCAGCCTCAGTAAAGTCTCCCAAATCCTTATCACGTTAAATGTCAAGTGGAGTTCTGATTTAAAATTAAGTTGATTTCTGTTGCTTGTAATAACACAACAATGACTGCTGCCATCATTCTACCTGAAAATTCTGAACTGGATACTACTTGTTGCTCCCCCACCTCCAGAAAAACAGACTTCCTGAGAGCTGGTAGAATGCACTGGGCAAGAGAATTACAAGATGAACAAAGCTGTTTCGTATGAGGGGGAAGTTACTCACATAAAACTGGGAAGTTGGGAACAACAGAGGAACACATATTATGAAGAACCAAACATCCCCTATGGGTGAGGTGACAGAGACAACCCAGTCAACTTTAAATAAATTCAAGCCTCAGTTCCCACCCAGGTTAATTACACCACAGGAACCAAAACAAATTGCAGATTTGTTGTGAAAATGCAGTCAATAATCGGAGAAATCATAGAAAGCCGAAAGTTGCTAGAGACACACAAGGGTAAATACTGTCCTAATTTTGAAAGAGAAGGGAACGTTAAATTTTGGAAATTTCAGACCAATGAGTTTAACAATTTACTTTGGAAATTGTTCAGGTATTGCTTTAAACAGGTAGGTTTGAACATTCAAGAAAGTAAAGTGATTACGGGCACATGCAATGATCACTCAATAATCAGTCACAGCAAAAACCCCTCTCAGGTATGTTTTATATAGTCACTGGGGATCAAAGGATATGCGAGCCATTCTGTCTCTTTATTTCAGTAAGGTGTTGGCAAATGTACCATTATTTTCCCGGAGAGAGGATAAAAAAATTTGTGGCATGAATGATACATGCTACCCCAAACAAAAGTTTCCATCAGTGCAGTAAGTTTGATCAGGGGATAGATTATGGTCCTGATTGCATTATCTTTAAAAGCCTTAAAACTTTACAGGGTTCTAGCTCTCTCTGTTTTTTTGCCTAGTTTTTTAATGTCATATCTGAACGAAACACCAAATTCATTTTTCCCAAAATGCTACTCTACCTGCTCCTATGAACACACATTATTTTTCCACAAGCACTGTGTGGGAGATGGGGCACACCCTCAGATCTCACTGCTTGAGCCCGTGCTTGGAGCAAGGTAAAGGAGCTGTAGATACAGAAAATATGTCCCAGTGTTCAGCTCCCCAGGTTTAGAGCACGCCATCTTCAACAGACACCTTTTCTGGTCAGAATCAGCAGACAATAGAGAAAAATAGCTTTAACTCCAGTTGATCAAAGTTTACATGTGCTCAAATGTAAAAAGAATATGCACCTGCCCTTTCACAATTAACTAAACTTTCTGTTCTTTGCATCTCACTAGAGGAAAGCTGAAAGCTCACCTCAGATTCCCCACAGGTAAAATTCTCACAGTCAAGGATTTACTTCACTGATAACAACATCAATCTTAATAGGTTCACTTTTATACCTCTTATTAAGCACTAAGCACTCTTCTAAGCATCTTTAACAAATCATTTAACCTTGTGCAACGCTGTGTAGTATTGTTATTATTGTCCTATTTTACAGATGAAGAAACAGCACAGAGCAGTTAAGTAACTTGTCCAAGGTCACACAGATAATTGAAATCTGAATTCAAACCCGGGTATTCTGACTCCAGAATCCACTTTTTTGAGCCTTTATGCAATATTCAACTCCTGTATTTTGTCCCTAAACCTGAAAGAAGGTCAGTGCACATTTAGAGGAATCTTCAGAGTACACCCAATCATGATAGAGTATGAAATGAGAGGCTTTTTATTATGAAATTACAAGGGCATTCAATAATCTTCTTCCCAAAAGGGAACAGGACATCACAAGGGACAAAACTACTACATCCTAGAATGCATATTACTGATAAGAAAACAAAACAAATCTGTAAGCATCCATTAAAAAGAGGGAAACACTGAAAATATACCAGTAAGCTAAAGTTAGTGATAAATAAAAACAAGTCATTTCATACCTATTTTTGCTATTGTGAAATATGTAAAATACACAGATATTCTTTCTATTGAGCTAACTTGACTCTTTTATTTAGTGAACATACAAACCATTCACAAAGGTTTTTGGAGGTTTACCTACACCCTTCATTTCCCAATATCATTTTCCTATAAGACTTGAAGCTGCCCAACTGAGAATTTTTTTACTAGGTGTTCTTAGGGCCAGAGACTCCCCACATGTGATGAAATTCCACACTCCACAGTACTTGCTTGGCACAGAACTGTACAGCGCAGTGAGGAGACCCCACAGACAAAGAAAAGATGAATGGGCTGCTTTCACTGGCTGGATTCATCACATCACAATGATGCCTTCAAGGGCCACTGAACTGGGACACAGGGCTGCCTCCCATGTTTACAGAGCACAGCATGTGTTGTTTCAAGGACAACCCTCCTCACGTTGCCCCCAAATATTAATGCCATCTTATGCATCCCAGGAAGCCTCCCATCTGCTGCCTCTCCCCTGTAAACAGTGATCAGTGCTCCACATCTCTTTCCATACTGTCACCACAGTCAAAAACACTGAGACTCTTCCAGAACTGTCTCCTCTTGGCCTGCTCTCTCTGGTTTCTTCCAGCTCTACTTGCCTTTCCCATATTGCTCCACATTCAGGAAAAAAAACCAAAAACTCACACAATGTGCCTTTTTTCAAAGATGCTATAATCCTCCTTTGGTTTGATTCATTAGCTTATTCACTCATTTCATCCATTCAAAAAGTGTTAAGTAAGCCTAGTATTTGTCAGACACTGTCATAGGCCTTCAACAATGAGGGACAGCAAACACGGTCTGTCCCGTCATGGAGCTTGCAGAGTGATCAGAGGAAAACAAAGTAATCCCACCAGACTATAATTAGATTTGTGGTATTGCACTGAGGGGATGGAGAGGAAGCTATGGGAAGCCTCTCAGAATTTTAAGAGGAAGAAAGACATGGTCATATTTTTGTTTTAAAAGTTCATCGACTAAAAAAAAGTTCATGATGGCCGCATTTTGGCTGTAGGCAATGATTATCAATGGCTGCTGTATCTTAGATAGAAGGTTGATGAGAAAACTCAAAATGTATAGATCAGGCTGACAACACCTCAATCAACAGATCAAACTTAACATCATAAAAATAGGTACAAGCAGACATTAGGTGTCTCCTGATGTTAGTTCAGGATACCGGCTATGCTGTATTACTTCTAGAAAATCAAATCTATGTCTGATCAATCTCCCAGATAAAACTACCAGTTTCCAAAAGACAGAAGAACATGTCAAATGACACTATGGGATGTCATCAGAAAACCTAGCATCTGGGAAATACTAGCATACAATGTGATTTTTTCAATAAATAAATTATAATGACAAAAATAAGAGGGAGAGGGAAATTTGGAGTAAGAGAAACTTAAAAGACATATAAACCAGCTGTAACATATGAACTTTGTTTGAATCCAGACAAGCGAATCATACAAATAAAAAGAAAAGTGAGAGCAATTTAAATGCCAACTGGACATTTAGTGACTATAAGGAATTACTGGTAGCTTTTAAAAGATGTGATAATATATTCATGATTTTTTTCAAGAGTCCTTACCTTTTAAAAATGCATACTGAAATATTTACAGATGAAATGATCTTGAGTCTGGAATATGCTTCAAAGTAATCTGGTGTATATAAGGCAAGTGGGGGAAGTATGGATGAAACAAGATGTGCTATGTGTTGATGACTATTGATGGTACATAGGGGCTCATTAAACTATTCTACTTACATGTGTTTTAATTTTCCGTAATAAAAGTTCTGAAAAAAGAATGTAGGATTTAGGTAGTGGTTGCACAACTCTAAATTTACCAATAAATCACTGAATTGCAAACTGAAACAAGTGAATTTTATGATGTGTAAACTATATTTCAACAAAGTTGTATTACAAAAGAATGCAAAATAAGAGATTTGCCTATTTAAACTTTAAAAATAATAAAACAGAAATAGTAAAGATAAAGAGACTAGTCAGGAAGGCTTCCCTGGATATCAACTGAAAGATGATGATAGGTGGAACTGCAATGGAAACAGTGAAGATAGAGAGAAATAGATTCAAGAAATATTTAAGATAAAAACTCTTCAGGACTTGGCAAATGATGAGAGATAGGGAGGAGGAGGAGGTGTAGAGGATGATTCCTGGGTGTCTGGCCTTAAAGTTGATGAAGAGTTGTGCTGAAACAGGGAACTGTAGAGAAGCGGGGCTGGTGCAGGTGATCACAAGTTCCAGTACGACGGCACCGGGAGAACAGTGAGCGGAGATGACCAGGGGCAGCCAGCTCCCGGCAGAGGGGGCTCAATGCAGCGTCCTCTGTGACTTTTAGGTCTCCAGGTCTTTTCAGCAATGTCTGACTACTGATAAGCCAGCGTTTCCAGGCTGAGACATCTGGGGACTCCAGAAGTCCCACAAACAAACAAACAAACAAAAGGCAACAAAAGATGCTGTCCTTTCAAAAAGTTTGAGCTAACAACTTTTTTTAAACACAGTTAGAAATGATAGACTGATAAATTTTTAATATCGATTCCAGTTGAGATAATTTTTAAAGGAGTTTAATCTAACTACATTTATTGTTTCGACTGAGATCTTTGATTTTCCCTCCATCACTTTCTAAGCTGTTATACATACTTCTTTGATCATTTTATTTGGTTGTGACTATTGATACATGAATACTTTTTGGTATAATATGATGCTGATACATTTTGTTTATTATTATATTATCAGGATTTTATTTTATTTTATTTTTCCCCAGGGTTTGAGATGGTATATGCCTTCAGAAGGAGTGTAGAAAGAAATGGTGTCTGGTTTTCTGTGTGTGTGTGTGTGTGTGTGTGTGTGTGTGTGTATGTGTGTGTAAGGTAGGAGAAAGGGGAACAGGAGTTTGAGGGCATCTGCTCTTTTTCTGGCAGACAGTCTAAACAAAAGAAAATTAAATATGTAGTAAATTGAAAATTAAGTCAATATCTTAACTAAGACCTATTTGCTTTAGGATTAATGCCAGTTCCTTCCAGATACCAACATTAGATTTCCACCTATCTCAATTTTCAGAGTTCTTGAGAGTTTATTTTTTGAGGTCTTGGAGGGTTATTTTTATGAAGCATTAAAAGAGGCTGCACTGAGGAGTACCTTTAAAACTAAAAATCCCTCATAGGAAATCAAACTAAAATGACAAACTTCTAGTCTCCACTGAACTTTTAGCCTTTGCCAGCTTAGCTTACAGAAGTTTCTTGTTTCCAGTTCTCCTTTTCACAACATCTCAGCACAGAGTTTGTACTGGGAAATTGATTTCTCTTACTTCCCTCATATGAAGTTTCTATGCCGCTTACAATTTCATCCTAATAATTTGCAGATTCCATTTGGCTTCACTTATTACCATTGTTGCTATTCCGCGGCCCTCCCATTTGCTTCATGACATTCAATTCTGGATGCATTCTTGGGGTTTTTCCTTTCAATTAAATGCTTCCAGAAACAAAATTTCAGAAAATTGATTCACCCTAGCTGACTCAGATCTGACAGCCTTTCCAAAGAGATTTTACAAGGAAAATATTACAGAAATTTGAATTTGGCTTTCGTTTTTCATATCTCCAGCACTGTAAAATTCCCAATGAAGTAACAGTCTTTTCTAAGAAGGACCCAGATCTCTGGAATGTGCTGGTTCTCCTAGTCCAAGGGAGTTTCAGGGTACAGTGTAAACTTGCTTTTCTTGCCCTGTCCATCTGAAAGCAGCAAAGGCCTTATTTATCTTCTGGTTCAAAAGGTTTTCCTTTCATGGAAATTCTCACTCAAACAGAGTGATATGAGGATGAGTGAGCCATTCGTGTTATGAAACTTTGCATTTGCAAAGTATGCTTTTTATTTCCTTTCAATGATACCTTTAGAGGCAGCCAAACAAGTTCCTAATCAATCCTTAAAGGTACAGCATCATTCCCTGTCCTGGCCACTCAAAGTGTAGTCAGTCCATGGACCAACAGCTCTGATGTCAAGTGGGAGCTTATTAGAAATGCAGAATCTTGGGCTTCACACCAGACCTGCTGAATCAGAACCTGTATTTTAACAACATCCTCAGACGATTCATATGCCCATTAAAGCCTGAGAAGCACTGAATCAAGATTCCAGGTGTCACTGCTGCTTCTGTTGGTCTGTGACTACACTCTTGAGATGCCAGAAATCTGGAGACTGCAGGAAGACAAAGTAGAGTGGTGCTGAGGAAGAGCAGTGCCTAGAATGTGTCCTCAGGATGACAACTCCAAGCAATCCTGGACCCCATTAGGTAGAGAATTTGGGGAAAGATGCTTTGGGTATTAGTAGGAGATAAGGAAATTATGGAGGAAGAAGGTAATGATGGGGGCCTTTCATAAGCTCCCTCACATGTGCACACATGTATGTATGCTGAACATATTTATGCTATGATTTCTAAATTTCATAACTATCTTGTAAGTTATTTATTTTCAGGTTCTTTATAGAAAAGAAAACTGAGGTTAATTGAGTTTAAGTAGCTTACCTAAAAATCACCCAAGAAGTCAATATTGGGCATGAATGCAAAGCCAGATTTAGGCAACTCCAAAGCAATTCTCAAAAAATAAATTGCTCTCATTTTACTATCTTTCCATGATCTTTACTAAAAGAGTCATGTTAACAGTGGTTAAATTAATCTCCTTAATTTCTAACAGATAACCTTACTAGAATCAGTACCTGGATAAAAAGAAATACAAGACAAGGTCCTTTCTCAGAGAAAACACCATAGGTCAATGTAAGTTGAGGTTTTTTCTTTTTCACCAAAACTTATGTATCAGAGATTCCTCCTGAATTCAAGTACTCACAAATCTCTCATACTTAGAAGGCATTTTCTAAATTACTTTACTCTGAACACCAAATTACTATTTAAGTAAGACCCATTAGCCCAAATGTATGCCAATCAACACCAGCTGAGAGAGGTCACCTTGTAGAATTAGAAAAAAGAAATTTAACAAGAATATGACAACTATTCCTGAGGCAAAAATTCACATTTAATAACCACAGAATATCATCCTAAACAAAAATTTTAAAGATCAACATTAAAAAGTAGTACAGCATACAGCTGCATTGTGAAACTTATGACAAGAACCCAAGAGATGAATGACAAAAACCAATATCCCTAATGTTATATCAGTGGATACTTGTGACATCATGCATAGACTTAATAAGTACTGGATCTTAAACAACTGAAATGGAAATGAAGGTGGTTTACTATGGAAAACCATGACTGACAACTCAGAGTGTAGCACTAGTGATAGATATCAAACGTCCACGATGAAGATGCATGTAATTAGTGTGAATAAAATTGTTTTATTATGAAATGTGAGACTAGAATAGTTATGTTCCTTAAATAGTATTTCATATGACAAGTGATTTTTAAATATGTATGTGTGACCATATTAATAAGTTAAACATTAAAAGACTTTTGACTAATCCATCTATACCTTCAAAAATATTCAGTAAATTTCAATTCAAAAACTTTCTGTTTAATTTTCTCATCGAAATAATGGAGGGTAGCCTTTCTAATAAATAATAGTGGCACACAAATATTCCCAATATTCAGGAAACAGAGAAACGAAATTATACAACAATGTGATTGATACTAATAGTGAACTATGTCCAAAATTCATATACAGGAAGGAGCCACTCATTGGGATAACAGGGAAGGCTTCATGGGACATGTTATCTGAGCTAAATTTCAAAGGTGAATAGAAGAGGAATCGATGGAAAATACTGCATAGACACCACATATCCTGAGTCATAGATGTGAGAAGACATGGCATGCTTGAGGAAGCATGTAGTTTACAAGATATGTAAAGAAGGGTGGATGTATAAAAATATTTGCAACTGGAAGTAATTGTTTAACCACTCACCTTGGGATGGGGAAATCAGAAACATGGTATCTTATAAGAATTACCTGGAAAGTCACCTTCCTTATAAGATTACATGATTTCAACAAAAATACTTGATGATCATTTTCCTGCTCTATATACAAGCAACCTGCTGACAGAGAATCACAGTACAAGCCTAGAGATATAGGTAAAGTAATGCTCTTGAAGAAAAGTTTCTAATTCTAATTAGTTTCTAATTTTCTAGAAACAAAACCTGAAACTAGCTGAACAGGCTAAAACAGGAGACTTGGAAATCTTAGCCTTAGTTTAGACTAGGCTTTTCTATCGCATCTCTTTCCTTAATCCTGGGATTCCTCCTTTCTCCCAAAAAAGTACCCAAGAAAGCAACTGCTTTCTCACATTTATAAACTTTGTGCAGGGAGGTACACTTTGCCAGCCATAGGAAACTCTTACATTATATTAAGCACTAATTATCATTATATGGATAGTAATGATATTAAAAAGCCAAGTTGGCTACTTGCATTTGAATGTGGCCATAAGGTCAAAACATTTGTGTTGCATGCAGTGACAAAGGTGGCCCTTCCTCAAACAAGTGGAGAGTTTTCCCCAAAAGCAAGTCTCTTTCTCCTAATAGAACACCCCCATGAAGCACAGTGTGGGTGATTTTAGAAGAGCTATTCCACCTCCTTTCCCAGGCCTTAAGAGTTCAGAAAGAAAAAAGTCTAATGTCAGAGCATTCGATAATAAATACAGTCAATAATTCTGCTTTAATATGTCAATCTTACTCCTAATAAAATAGGATTGGATGGATACTTCCTTCACATGATGCTCTATCAACCCCAAAACCAGCCCCATGGGCAACAGAAAAACAATGGGACATTGTCCTTCAAGTTAGGAACAAGACAAAGACATCCGCCATCCCCAGGACCACTGAATAATGTTCCTGAAGTGCCAGTCAGCAGTTGTACAAAAAAAGAATTAAAATATGTACACATTTTACAGAGGAAATAAAAATTATTATTGTCAGATATGTTGATTTATTAGAAAGCCCAAGCATGACTAATAAACATCAACTGGATGCAGTTTAGAATTAAACAGACTGTTTATAATGTTGATATTATAATAAGAAAATTCTGGAAAATTATAAAAAGATGAGTGATATAATATTAAGATAAAACAATCAGAATAATAAGAAAAAACCTGGGAAAATTATTTTCTTTTAATCTTAAAGTGAGAAAGGCCTTCTTCACAGTGACACAAAATCCAGAAGCTGATAAAGAAAGAACAGATGAATTTGCATAAAATAAGAATACTCTACATAAAAAAAATAGTACAGAATAGACAATGAAAAATTGTGCAGTGTAATACATATCACAGACATAGGGCCAGTTTCTTCAACTTACAAAAAATTTTGGAAATCAATACAAAAGACCAACAATCCAGTAGCAATAAAAACAAGACACTTCACAAAAATGGAAATATATTTGGCCCAAGTACCATATTTCATTGATTCTCCGTTTGTTATATTTTAACATTTCTAAAATCTGGATGGTTTCTTAAATGTGATGAAATGCCTGCCGTACATAAAAAGGTATTAAACTGCACTCATAGTAAGAGAAAATCAAATTAAAGCTACAATGAAATAATATATTTCACCCAAGATACTGATAAAACAAAACAATAAAAGTACTCTGTTGGAAAGGTACAGACCAACAGGCACTCACATACACTGTGAGTGGAGGTGAAAATCACTAGAGCCTTCATAGAGAGCAGTTCAGCAGTACCCGGAAACAACCAAACTACATGTACTCTAGTTCTAGGAATTTATCTTAAAGAAACATTTTCACATGTGTGACATGAAATGGGTATACATATATATTAACTGCATCATTGTTTATAAAAGCAAAATACTGCAAAGAATATATACTTACATTCATAAATAAATTCCCCTATGCCCATGAGTAAATTATCTTATACTTATAAATGGAATAACATGCAGCTATTTGAAACAATGAGGCCAGTCTTAAATATATTGGTTTGGAACACTATACAAGATACATAATTAAGTGAAAAAAAAGTAAAAGAGAACACAACATACAAAATACTACCACTCACAGGGACAATAGATATATGTAAATGGAAATGAGTATGTTTATGGTGGTAAATATGTGGACTTTTTGTGAAGAATACAAAAAACTGGTAACTGTGATTTCCTCCATAGAACACTAAAAGACTGAGTGACAGGGGTGGGTGGGAGACTTTATTTTCACCATTTACCATCTTGCACCTTAGGAATGTACATGTGCATGTGAACCCTATTAAAAAGAAATAAAATTAAAATTTTAATTTTAATACAATATACATAACATTTCTAACCCTCCTAAGAGCAGAGCATAGAAAGGGTTGAGAATCATTGACTACCACCATCCCCTCATTTCATAGGTAAGAATTTATCTATGATTAAGCCACTTGTCCAGGATTACTAGATTATTTCAATGTCCTTTCCAATGCTAAGGTTGTATGATTTATCTTATCTTATTTATGTCACAGAATACAACGAATTAGCTATGGGTGGGCAAGGTTTAATGGCCTTTCATTTAATTCCTTCCTAGCATGGGAAAACATTCTCAGAAAATCATATGAAGGTGCCTTGGCTAGTAAAAGGCTGGTCCACTCTGAAACAGGTGGAAAGACTGATGCGCTCCTCAAATGTCCCTTATTCTAGCTGGTGCCCCATTTCTCATACAAAGGAACAATACATAAAATGACTGCTTTGTTCATGTGCCAATTTGCACTAAAGGTCAAACTACAGCCACCAAATTCATGATCTTCTTTCCAATGGCAACCTAAAGAAGTGATAAATGACAATGTACAGGTGTCCACCACTGTTTGCAAGTAATACACCAACTTATCAGACATCTCCTGGGAGCTCCTGGTGACTAAGTGGCATTCATCCATCAAACCTACCCTATTGCTAGTTAAGCATAATATGTCAGTGACCCTTCTTAAGTACCTACTGCTCTCAGCAACAGTGGCTTCATCCAAAGAAAGTATCACAGATTAGCAATTTCAATTTCTGGAGTACTCATCAATTTAGTTCTGGCTGTTCATGTATGCTCTGTTTTCTGGTTTCATCATTTTCCTCCTCTTTTCTTTGGCAAATGACAGAGTTTAGTAAGGTGTCTCCTTTCCAGTGAAACCTAGCCAAAAATACATGATGGTTTTGGGGATTCACTTGCACACTGTAAAACCTACTCTTTAATTAAGAATACATAAACCAAAATCTCTCTCAGAATTTAAAAACTCCTTGTATTTTATCTATATTTTTCAAAGGCTTTTAGCACAAAATTAGCATTATGTACATATTTTTAAATAGAGAAGAAAATGATTACTTCAGAAAAAAATTATTATTTTTCTTTAAATCATATTTTGGCCATGATCCTAGTTGTTACAGTAGTTCATTTAAATAAGTAATAAAGTGGAATTAGAACTCTGTATTTTTTAACTTCATAATAGAAAAATAATACACATTATAATATCCCTAACTGCTAAGGATACAGGAAACAGATACTAATAGCTTTATATAATAATATAGAAATATACATATTTACATAGAAACTTTACATATACTAATAGCTCAAGGGCAAACTGGGTCTTTTTGAAACACAAATTGGCAAAGCAAAAGAAAAAAGTAAGAATATTAATATCTCTTGATCTAACACTCATATTTCTAAAAATGTATTATCTTAGGGAAAAACTTAAGGACAGAATAAAAGATTTTACCTCAAGAACTTTCCTAGTACTTAAGTAAAATGAATTGATAAAATGAAATGCAAAAGTAACATAAAATGATCCTGGAGAGTTTACAAATTCCTGAAGAGTGGAGTAAGGGCTTCTGAAAATTCACTCTTCTATAAAGGAATGAGAATACCATCAAAACTTATCAAAATCAAAATTTTCAGAGCTAAAGAGATTTAAGGTTCATGACAATCTGAGGAGTATTTATTAAGGAAAAATAACTGAATCTCAGTAAGAACAGCGTGAGCTTTATGGTGATTTAACTTACACTAATCTCGTCCCTCTCTACCCAGTGTCTCACTGGCCCTGAAAACTAAGAGCCTCACAAGTACAGTAGCCTAGCAGCCACCAGAGTGGGAAGAATAGGTTTGAAGTTCCCCAAACATCCCATCGCCAGAGTATTTGTCACTATTTTAACCCCCTGGCAGCTTACTGAAAAGCTTTACTCTCAAGTTTGTCTTTATTTATCTCCAACTCAGAGCTTACTCTGCCCCCAGGGCATTTGTTAAAAGTGATCAGTAGTAATTATTTAACATAGTAGCTGCTGGAAGCAGCATTACTACTGGGAGTTAACAAGACATTGACCAAAACAGTTAAAAAGAAAAGTTAAGGAATGGACATCTACATGGGGTTTTGAAAAGAGCCTACATAGTTCTGTGAACCTAGAAAGCCACACATAAGTGCAAGACAGTATATATGCTCAGGAAACACCTGAAAAGGCCCAAATCCCTCACATCTGGCTGACCTTGAGGCTCTGGGCAATCAGGACATGAAAGATAGGGCAGTGTTGCAAGCTTTCTACTGGAGTGTTGAAAGCATGATCCAACACACACAACAGAGCCCCTTGGCAAAGGCTGGGACATTTGGGGAATTCTCTTCCCAATCATCAACTGACCAATAAGCAGAAATCCAGTGGTCACACAGGGCAAAGAATACAGACTTTACAGAATTAGCCCAACAAAGTCACCAAACAAATAGTGACAATAACAACCACAAATCCTGGAGCAGGAGGAATCAGATTTCTAGAGTTGTTACATTTTTTAAATGCCCAGTTTTCTACAACACAAAATGAAATGGAAAAGTGTGGCCTACTCACATGCACACACAAAAAGAAGGTGATAAAAACTGTCCCTGCAAAAGCCCAGAGGTTGTATTTATTAGACAGACTTTAATTCAGCTATTACAAATACATTCAAAGAACTAGAAGAAACCAGGTCTAAAGAAAAAATAAAACTAAGTATGAGAATGATATTTCATCAAAGAGAGAATATCAATAAAGAAAAATTATAAAAAAGAACCAAACAGAAATACTGAAATTGAAAAGGACAATATTTGGAATTTTAAAAATTCAGTACAGGGGCTCAACAACAGATTAGAACTGACAGAAGAAAGAATCAGTGAACTTAAAAGACAGATCAACTGGTATAATTCAGTCTGAGGAACAGAAAGAATAAAGAAAAAAGAATAGAGCTGCAGAGATATGTGGGACATCGCAAAGTATCCCAACTTAGAATTAATGGGAGTCCTGGATGTGAAGAAAACAGAGAATGGGGCAGAAGGGATACATGATGAAATAACAGCCCAAATCTTACCATATTTGATTAGAAACATTACTCTACACATCAAAAAGTTCTACAAATTCCAAGTAGGACAAGCTTAAAGAAATTCACAACCAACCAAAATCTTCAATAAAATACAAGCAAATTGATTCCAGCAACATATAAAAATATTACACACCAGGACCAAGTGTGATTCATCACAGAAATGCAAGGTTGATATAACATATGAAAATCAATATAATACACCCTGTTAACACAACAAAGGACAAAAAGTACATGAACATCTCAATATATGTAGAAGATTCATTTGACAAAACCCAATATTATTCATGTTTAAAATACTCAATGAACTAGAAATATAAAATAATTGCCTCAACCTGATAAAGATATCTACAAAAACACACACAGCTAACATCATACCAATGGTAAAACAGGTTAGCTGATAAGATGACAATACCTTTACAACCACTTCTTATTCTCTATCCTTCAATTTTGAAAAGTTGCAAGAATAGCACAATGAACACCCATACGCCATTCACCTAGAATCACCTATTTTTAGTATTTCGCGATACTTTTTAGACAGAATTTTTTCTGAACAATTTAAGTCTCATTTGTGGACACCTTCCCCCCAATTAAGCATGTACCTCCTAGGGCTAAGAACACATTCTTTTTTCCTTTTCAACTATGATATAACTATCACATTCAGGGAATTTAATATGAATGCAATGCTATCATCTAATGTACAGTCTATTTTCAAATTTCCCTAGCTTTCCTAATAATGTCTTTTACAATATATTTTTCAATCTAGAATCCAGTCCATGATCATATATTGCATTTAATGTTCTGTCTCTTTCATCTACTTTAATCTAGACCTTTTGCCAAATTTCTCTTTTCCTTCACAACACTTCCATTTTTTAAGAATCCGGGACACAACTGCATTTGGATTTGTCTGACTGTTTCCTCATGATAAGATTCAAGTTAAACATGTTTTGCTGAAGTACTACACAGGTGATGTTTCAGCCATCACTTAAGCAGGCAGGGTTGTTGCTTTTGAATGACAATGCTGTCTCTCCATTCCTGTGCAAACACGTTTTGGAAGGGAAAATATCAAAAACATGTTTTTCCAAAATTCATTTGTATCAGTAACTTCTCAAAAAACCACATACCACCAGGCCCTAAAATGGCCATAACTCAAAGGGTCAACTCTCAGTTCAGAAACAGATAAGCAATGTGAAACCCATAAATTTATTTGCACTAAAATTCATTATTTAGTCTAGACAAATCTCTGGGGCTTCCTCGCTTTTCAGCTCCTCCTTTCATTTGACAGATATATGAAGGTCTATTAGTTGCAAACGTAGTAGAGTTTGGGGCCCAGTGCTCCCAGATACACTAGTGAGGGCACGGTGAGCCCTTTCTAGGTCCGGTGATTTAAAATCACTATCCACCCTCTCCCCAACACTTTTCCCCCCTTCTCTGCTTTGTTTTTCTTCTTAGCACTTTTCACTCTCTGATATACATATATTTCATTTATTCCTCCTGGTTGTTGCCTACCTCCCCCACTGGAAATGTAAGCCTCATGAGGGTGGGCATTTTTATCTTTCTACCTGACTGTTATATTCCCAGCACATAGAGCCAGGCCCTCAGTTCTAGTGCATCCACAGTAAAAATTGCTAATACGTAAATGAGTAAATGAATGAATGATTGGTTTCCCTGCCCACATTAAAATGTGCCAGAGTCACAAGGGCATTTTAGGGGCTTGGGATATTTGAGCCACACAGCTCCTTTTCTTCTTTTTTTTAAATTTATTTATTTTTATTTTTTTGGTATCATTAATATACAATTACATGAGCAACATTGTGGTTACTAGAGTTCCCCCATTACAAAGTCCAGACCACATACCCCATTACAGTCACTGTTCATCAGTGTAGTAAGATGCTGTAGAGTCACTTACCTGTCTTCTCAGTGCTATACTGTCTTGCCTGTGCACCCCCCACCCCACATTATGTGTGCTAATCATAATGCCCCTTATTCCCCTCTCCCTCCCTTCCCACCCACCCACCCATAGTCCCTTTCCCTTTGGCAACTGTTAGTCCATTCTTGAGTTCTGTTGAGTCTGCTGCTGTTTTGTTCCTTCAGTTTTTGCTTTGTTCATATGCTCCACAGATGAGTGAAATCATCTGGTACTTGTCTTTCTCCGCCTGGCTTATTTCACTGAGCATAATACCCTCTAGCTCCATCCATGCTGTTGCAAATGGTAGGATTTGTTTTCTTCTTATGGCTGAATAATATTCCATTGTGTATATGTACCACCTCTTCTTTATCCATTCATCTACCGATGGACACTTACATTGCTCCCATTTCTTGGCCATTGTAAATAGTGGTGCAATAAACAGGGGGGTGTATATGTCTTTTTGGAACTGGGATCCTGCATTCTTAGGGTAAATTCCTAGGAGTAGAATTCCTGGGTCAAATGGTATTTCTATTTTGAGTTTTTTAAGGAACCTCCATACTGCTTTCCACAATGGTTGAACTAGTTTACATTCCCACCAGCAGTGTAGGAGGGTTCCCCTTTCTCCGCATCCTCACCAGCACATTTGTTGTTCCTATTCTTTTCTACATTGGTCATCCTACCTGGCATGAGGTGATATCTCATTGTGGTTTTAATTTGCATTTCCCTCATAATTAGTGATGTGGAGCATCTTTTCACGTGCCTGTTGGCCATCTGAATTTCTTCTTTGGAGAAGTGTCTGTTCATATCCTCTGCCCGTTTTTTAATCAGGTTATTTGCTTTTTGGGTGTTGAGGCATGTGAGTTCTTTATATATTTTGGATGTTCACCCCTTGTTGGATATGTCATTTGTAAATATATTCTCCCATACTGTAGGATGCCTTTTTGTTCTGCTGGTGGTGTCCTTTGCTGTACAGAAGCTTTTTAGCATGATGTAGTCCCATTTGTTCATTTTTCATTTTGTTTCCCTTGCCCAAGCAGATGCATTCAGGAAAAAGTTGCTCATGTTTATATTCAAGAGATTTTTGCCTATATTTTCTTCTAAGAGTTTTATAGTTTCATGACTTACATTCAGGTCTTTGATCCATTTTGAGTTTACTTTTGTGTATGGGGTTAGACAATAATCCAGTTTCATTCCCTTGCATGTAGCTGCCCCGTTTTGCCAACACCAACTGTTGAAGAGGCTGTCATTTCCCCACTGTATGTCCATGGCTTCTTTATCATATATTAATTGACCATATATGCTTGGGTTTATATCAGGGCTCTCTATTCTGTTCCATTGGTCTATGGGTCTGTTCTTGTGCCAGTACCAAATTGTCTTGATTACTGTGGCTTTGTAGTAGAGCTTGAAGTTGGGGAGTGTAATTCCCCCTGTTTTATTCCTCCTTCTCAGGATTGCTTTGGCTATTCGGGGTCTTTTGTTGTTCCATATGAATTTTGGAATAATTTGCTCTAGCTCATTGAAGAATGCTGTTGGTATTTTGATAGGAATTGCATTGAATCTGTAGATTGCTTTAGGCAGGATGGCCATTTTGACAGTATTAATCCTTCCTATCCATGAGCATGGGATTTGTTTCCATTTATTGGTATCTTCTTTAATTTCTCTCATGAGTGTCTTGTAGTTTTCAGAGTATAAGTTTTTCACTTCCTTGGTTAGGTTTATTCCTAGGTATTTTATTCATTTGGATGCAATTTTGAATGGAATTGTTTCCTGATTTCTCTTTCTGCTAGTTCATCATTAGTGTATAGGAATGCAACAGATTTCTCTGTATTAAGTTTGTATCCTGCAACTTTACTGAATTCAGATATCAGATCTAGTAGTTTTGGAGTGGATTCTTTAGGGTTTCTTATGTACAATATCATGTAATCTGCAAACAGGGACAATTTGACTTCTTCCTTACCAATCTGGATGCCTTTTATTTCTTTGTTGTCTGATTGTCATGGCTAGGACTTCTAGAACTATGTTGAATAAAAGTGGGGAGAGTGGGCATCCTTGTCTTGTTCCCAATCTTTTAAGAAAAACTTTCAGCTTCTCACTGTTAAGTATAATGTTGGCTATGGGTTTGTCATATATGGCCTTTATTATGTTGAGGTACTTGTCCTCTATACCCATTTTGTTGAGAGGTTTTATCATGAATGGATGTTAAATTTTGTCAAATGACAGCTCCTTTTCAATTATTTTGAACAAGCTGTCCCAAAACCCCTTTCTACCTTCTCCTCTCCCACCTGAATGGTCAGCATGTGAGTACTGATTCATGGATTTATTATAGAAAAGCACTACAAATGGGCCATTCTGTAGATCAGAAAAATGAACAGTTATTAACCAATTTGTGACAGAAAAATACAAAACTCTTATAGATCTTGAAAATGAAGCTCTGGATATGACACCCTCTGTTAGAGGATTTGTGAAGGTCTCCAACTCACGTCTAACCATGGCTACCTTTAAAGTTCTGAAGAAGTGGGAGAAACCAAAGACATATTTAAAAGAAGGACATGAAGGGAAAGTAAAAAAAAAAAAAATCTAGAGGATAAAATGGGTTTCTATGATCTCCCTCCCCACAACATGTCTTTCATCACCCAAAACCCAGGTTTATGCACAGTTCAACATCAATCTTACAAAAGCATTTGGCCTCACTCAGTGAGGACTGTGGGAAGGTCAGGAACCAAGCAGTCAACAGATTGTATATCATCTCCTCATCCAGATGATAAGGTCTGACTTGAGGGTCTCAGAAGTAAAGTCTCTTTGAAAGACTTTGAGAGAAAAGCAAAAACTAATTTCAGGCAAAATATCCTTTCTCTGAATGACTTTGAAAGTTCTTATCAAACTATATCTTTCATAAATGCTCCAACGATGTAAACCAGTAAAGCAGAGTCAAGCCTTTTTCCCATTAATTAAAATATGAAAATACAAAAATTTTTGCATTATAAAAATAAGGTTCAAGAACAAACCTTTCCATATTTGATTCTTTTTTATGGGGAGAACATATACTTTTAGCGTTTGAGGTTTTTGGTTTTAACCCAAAACTATCTTAACCAAACTTTAAACTAGCCACAAGACCTTCTTAACCTAAATTCTAAGTTCTCATTCACCAAACGGCATGTTCTCAGTCTATGAAACCAAACCCACTGTGTGCCTGGTGCCCTGGCAGGTAAAGGGAAGTCAAAACAGGACTTATTGCCTATGAACTTCCATCTTGAGTTTTGGTTTTTAAGCCGATGACAAAGGTTTGACTTTCTCTTTGGGAATGTAAGGCTACTTCAGTGCTAGAAAGAATGACTTAGTGTAAAATGTATTTATGGCCATTGTCAATTTTTATGTTTAGGGGCTGGGAGCAGGCAGGCAGGAGAGTGATGCTGAGGGTGCCTCGCTAACCTCCATAATACAAGTCACAAAATCCTGAACAAGCCCCTCTGACACTGGAGAATTCCCTCCTGCTGAGGCCTTTGAAACTTCACCTTCTTGGAGAAAAAAGTAAGACAAAACAAAGTTGTTTAGTTCTAAATTAGACTGGCCTCTCCTCCGAGGAGCCAGGCCGCCGCTGTGCCAGACTGGCATCTGGCAGCCCTCAGCAGCCAGAGGATCACATCACACGGTTTGGCTACACAAGCCCACGGCCAGCACTGCTCCGCACAGGGACTAGCCGTCACCGACCCTTCTTACTGTCAGCCTTGACCCTGTGCACATGTTCACGATGTTTCAAGGACTCTGCTAAAATGAACAGGAGAGGTTCCTGTCAAGGGATTGTGAAGATAGAGGAGGTATCCAGCCTGCCTCCATTAAATATTCAAGCTGAGAGCTCCTACATTTTGAGAATTCCTAAGTCTACTTTCAAAGAAAGAAAAGCATTTAAGAACTCATGGATTTGAATCTGCTCTGATCTTCCAACAAGCCACCATTTTAAAGTAAGTAGCGTCTGTTTTGAGGGTCTCGACCAGACCCCCACTAGGGCCTAGCTGCCCTGGTGCAGATAAAGCAAAGGTGCCTGTGGCCAGGATTCTCATCTGGCCCTGGTTGGTTGGCTCACTACACACGTGTGGGCAATACATTGCTATTGACTCTATATAAAGAGCTCCGCCCAGTGCTCTGGGTGACACAGTGGCACAGCTGCAAGGCTGCAGAACAGAACAGAGGCTGGAGTGGTGGCAGTGCCAAGGACAGAGACCGGGACATCTGTGTGGGCAGAGAGGCCCAGAGGCAGACACTGGCTTGCTGCCTGCAGACCCACTCTGAGTGAACGGGATTTTCGTGATTGACCTGCCACCGTGGAAATAAAGTTGGGTATGACCCTTTCACCCCAAGAGAGTTCTACTGTCATTTCTTTGGTCACAGTGAATCCATAGTGAACTTGCCTGGAGCTGAAACCCACTGGCAAGACACCTGGACAACTTAAGAGTCTGTTAGTGGGCCTTCCACTCTGGAACAATGCTATGCATAGATGATTTGATTGTGTTTTCCAAATTAAGCAAGGTAACTCCATTTATTTGAGCAGGGTAGTATTTAGGATTTTCACAAATATTAATGAATTGTTGGTAAATACTATGATTGGAACTCTGCATTCTCAGAAATATCAAATGCTTGGCATTGTTCACTCATTCATCCATTCAGCAAGTAGTTGTTGAGTGCCTACTATGTGCTAAGCTCCATTTTTGGTAGTGGGAATACAGCAATGAACAGAACAGTGTCTTTGCCCTAAAGGGATATAATGCTTATATTCTACCAGAGCAGGCAGAAAAGAGAAAGGTAGAGGAAAAAACAAATATATCAGATGGTGACCAAAAAGCTATGGGAAAAAATAAACAAGGTTGGTTTGATAGGGAGTGTCAGGTGGCAGAGGGAGCTGGTCGCAAAGTAGGCTCACCATTTTAGATAGTATTGGTAAGGAAAGACCTCACTAAAAAGATGACATTCATACATAGCCTTGAAGGAGATAAAGAGCCAGAAGAACATTTGGAGAACATTCCAGGCAGAGGGTTCCACAAATACAAAAGACCTGAGATCAAGAGTGTGCCTGGCATGTTCAAGAAATCACAAGGAGTTCAGTGTGTCTGGAAAGGTTCATGTGAGAGAGGAGTCTTGGGAGATAAGGTTGGGGATGGAGTTTTGGCTTTAACTCTGAAAGAGAAGGGATACCAGTGGAGGATGCAGAACAGAGGGAGAAAAACCCTTAGAAAGGCTCACTCTGGCTGGTCACTAACTTCCATTTTCACTTTCATCCTGATTTCTTGGCACAGTATCAACCAGGCAGACCACAAATAGAATATCAACATGGCAGGAGAGAAGGTCCAGATGAGTGTGAATATGGGACCTGCTCCTTCTTTACATTTTGGCATTCATTCATTCGATGCTGTCCAATGCAGTAGCCACTAGCCACATGTGCTGCTGCGTACTTGAAATGTGGCTAGGCTGAAGTAAGACGGGCTATGTGAAATGCACACTGTAAGGTGAATATGCACCAAGTATAAAAAAAAGAATGTAAAATGTCCACTGATATTTTTATAATGCTTTTATATTGAAATTATATTTTAGACACAATGTGTTAAATATAATGTACTGTATTATTAAAATCCATTTCACTTGTTTCTTTCATGCTTCTTTTAATGTAGCTGCTGGAAATTAAAAATTGCATGTATCACTCACATTACACTTGCCTTGGACAGACCAGAGTCAGAGTGCTGTGAGGATGGTGCTTGGACCTTCCCAAGGTGACCAAGACTCAGCAGCTTCTTCAGTAAAGAGGAAGAACAGATCAGACTGTAAAATTCTGTCTCCCTATGAGTACAGAGGCACTGGCATTTGGAGGCAAACAGGCAGCTTCTCCAGGGAGTCTTCTGTACCAAGGGCAATAACAAGACACCAAGAAGCTACCCAGTAAGATTCTCCTCAGAAAACCAATCCAGGAAACTCTGGTTTAAAATATTTAAGTTTTATACACAGATAAATGTCCCAAACCCAAACAGGTTACCATTGAAAGAGCTGGGACTAAGAATGATTCTGCCCAACAGGAAACGGAAGACATCTTCTACCAAGTGCTGGTTACTAGGTAGGGCACTTAGCATGTGTCATTCCTTAAACTCCTTGCCACCATCTGGGACGTCTCTTATGTAAAAAGAGAAAAACGGGTGTGGGGGTGTTTGGGGCTTCAAAACCCTCATGTGGCTCTGAAACCTTCTATTTCATTTCTACACCAAGAAGCAATGGAGCCTTATCTTTCTTGTTTTGCATGAAACTCTTCATGGGTGGAACAGCCTTGTAGGTCCTGTTTGGTAGAGCAACCATATTAGAGATGGAAGAAGAAAACAGAAGGTTCCTGGGTATATTTTGCCGAGAAGTGGTTCCCAATTTTATGAACAAAGAAAGTGAGGCTCAGAGATGTATTCATCTGCATGAAGAGCAAAGCTGAATTAAATCCCTGCCCCACAGACTCCAAAGACCATGCCTCCCTACCAGGGTCCACTGGCCAGATCCCAGGTGGAATAGATAGAACTCACCTGCTGGGCCCTGACTCTATCAAATACTCTGGTCATGGCTACCCCACCCCATGGAAAAATTCAGGCCCCTTGATACCAACATTTGGACAATGCCTGGAATGGGGAAGCAACAAGGTGATCATGGAGAGTGAAGCACCTTAAGATCTGCACAGGCCTTGAGGAACCGATGCCGCTAAAAAGGCCATAGGACGTGCTCTCCTTTAAGCATCTCAAAACTCTTCCAGAAAGCCATCAATCTCATGTTACCTAGTTTCATACTAATGTGGATGCCCATCAAGCTACTGGAGTGCCTTTCCATTGCAGGATTATGAATCTGGGTCTGTATAATAAGCACCGACATGCTAAGCCCGCCCCACTCAACAGTATAAGTGATGGATCCCTGCGACTGGAGTTCTCTTCCCGGCTCTCTCTACCATCCCATTTTACCGTCTTGCCCTTGTCTTGAGGAGTAAAAGAAAAGCTTCCTCTGTCTATAATCATTGTTCTGCAAACAAAACCTACGAATCCATTTCATGAGTGAAAAACTTCATGCAATGGAGGAGAGCCCCTTGCTCCTTATTCTAGACATACTGGAGGCACCAGACATGGCTCAATACTTCAGAGAAGCTTTACGATCAAAGAGTTAAAAATAGCTTTTCTCTTTAGCTTTTTAATATGATAGGCTGTGGCACAGCTATAATAATAGGTAAAGACTTTTCACATTTTTAATATAATTTAAATAATATTAACTATTTAAAAATGTCCATGATTGTTCATTTGTCAAAATTCATAGATATGTATGCCGAAAAGAGTGAATTTTACTGTGTATTAATTAAAAACTAATTTTTTTAAAGTACATTTAAAATTGTAGTGATGACCTATCAGTATTTAGGAAAAAGTCATTTCTATTAACTGGTATTTAGAGTCTGTCAGCCTGCTTCCCAGGAAAACTAAGGTCTTTTCTGAGTTGGAACTGAAGAGGCTCTAAAAGACCCTTGCTTTACTTATGAGGAGACTGGGTCTCAGAGAACCTTCATGGGAAGATTCCAGGTCACCAAACTAGCCAGGGACAGAAGCAGGACAGGACCCCAGGTCTCCTCAGCATGGCGAGTGACCTCAAGCCACAACGGTGTCCCCTAAGGGATACACAACACATCTGCTGCTCCAAAAGCATTCAGAACAATCTAGTTGCAAAGGCAAAACTTTTAAAAATGCCATACTTCATTGAACTTTTCTGAGTGTTTGCTCAAATGATTCTACTCAATGATAGAAGTTTAGGGTAAACATCCAGTTTGGTTATAAATGAAATCTTGCTTCAATGTATGAAATTTTTTTGTGTTGGAAAAAAATCCTCTTACACCCTGATGTCTTTCTGGCATGTGTTCTGTTCTTTCAGTTAGTGGGCTCAGTTATTAAAGACAGCTGTGTCCATTGTTTATGAATATTATGGATGCTGAAAACCTAATAACAAAACCCAAAATTCTCAAGAGTCCTCCCCCTCTCCTTTTCTTCAACTTGAAACTGAAAAGAAACACATTTCCTACCAATGTCAGGACCAGTCATGTCTGTCATCTACCAATCACATCCATAAACTCAGATTGGGGAAGGAAAAGAACCCCAAAGTCAACACAGCCCCACAACAAATATGTGAAAGTATATTCAAAGTTTGTTTTGCCAAATTAAACATGAGAAAAAAACTGAGCTATGTATCAATATAAATGATGTGATGAGAGTAATTTTTCATAGTCATTTTATAATTAAAAAATAACTTTCTATTTCTGAATTTTACTTCCTACACTATGACCAAAGGATACTCCTTTGTAATGAGCAACTGCCTTTATTCATGTTTGACCTCATTATAAATTTATATTTAATCAGACCAAAAATGAAACAGGTACCTTCCCCCCCAACTAAAGAGAAAGTCATGAACAAACTATAGCCTTTCTTCTTATTCATTATAAATATCATTTTTTCCTTCATTTAACTCCAGCAATGTGCAGAGTTTTGAAAAGTCCTCGCAGAAGACATCTGGAACAGAATATGTGAATCATGATCACATTGTCTGTTTCTGTTATGTGTGTCATAAAGAACAGGAGGGAGGCACTACAGCAAAAATTTAGTACATAGAATTATGTGATAGACATGTTTGACATTGGATATAACTCCAACTTGTTTATAAATTTCATGGTGCTCCTTACATAGGAGGTCCACCCAGATCTTGGAGGCCTGTCCCTTCCCCAAATAGCAGAGTCTGCTCAACATTTCGAGCTGGCTATCTAAACCACAGCTAGAAAACTTAGGTAGGTTTAAAAGGAATGATTCACTGCAATGACTGAGTGTAGGCTCAGAGATGCACTCTGGAAAGCAGTGTGAGATGTGCGCAGGGGAAACAGTCTTCTGTGTTTTTGTAGTCCAGTGTTCCCCAGTCTTTGAGAGAATGGTGGCTCTCTTCAATCCAAACGCTGCCGCTTACACTAAACAAGTGGTACCATTTAAAATTCCACTCCAAGGGAATGGTAGTAATGGAAGCCATTCACAGGACCACAAACGCACTGCTGCCCTATGAATTGAACATTTGAGTGACAGTTTAAAAGTGCCAAATGTGTAATCAAGTCATTCAAAAGATATTTCCTGAGTATCTAGTGTGTATAGGACCTCGATGCTTACTCAAGGAGAGGCCAAGACAGCAGTGAGGGGGCATTGTGCCACTTTACTAAATGGACAATCATCCTGAGAACCTGATGGGAATTGAAGAAGGGCAGCTTAACAAGGACTGGAAATGACAGGGAAAACAGAAGCAGGAGGGAAAGGAGAAGGGAGGGCAGAGGGAGCAAAGAGAAGAGCAGACCCACAGGTACCAACTAAAAAAAGAGAAACACAAGTTTTCCAAGTAAAAATGGGGAAAAAGACAAAGAAATTCTGGAAATATTCTAAAGTACTGTAACACTAATATTTACTCTATTTTGCTGATGAAATAAGATCTTTATTTTTACTTTTACTAATGAATGTTTCCTTTCTCTTCCTCCCACACCACAGAAAGATACCTCCTTACACCTGCCATTCCATGGAGCTAATGTGGAGCCAGAGCTCACCCACCGCAACCCCTCCTCTACAGATTTACCATAAATCCTTATGGCATTGCACTCATAAAGAAAAAAAAAATGAACATTCAGCTTGCTGCTTTCCAGATTGAAATGAAGACCCAAGTAAGAAGGTAGAAAGTTCTAGATCAAATAGCTCATTTTCAAAAACATAGATACATCAGAACGTGTAATATCTGGCATTCAGTGAAATTCTTACTGTTTCCTGTGTGAAAGACACCGTACTCAAAGGTGTAAGGCACATCATGCCTGTTCACAAGAAACAAAATCTAAAACACACCAGGAGGAAAGGTGGGAAGGGATGGGAACAAGAGCTCTAATGGAAGAACAGCCTGGAAAACAGAAGGAACACTCCTCACTCTGAGCTGAGAAAAAGAGAAGGCTGGGGGAAGACAGAGGTGGGAGCTGCGGAGCTACAAGGGAAGGCATTATAGAAACTCAAATAATAACTTCATTTTAGTTTGAGAGCAGGTACGTAACTTCATTTTATCACATCAAAGGAGTCAGAGATGGAGGAGAGGAGCTTCAGTGAAGGAAAGTCTTGGACTAATTAAATTTGGGATCTGACAATATTGACTCACTTTTTGTTAATATATTTGGATCAAAATTTGAGGAGAAAAGATTGAAAGAAGACACAGCGTTTTAGCAAACTCTGTTATTATCCATCTTGCTGTATTCACACTAAGGTCAAATGGCGCACACAGCATTTTCTTCAGTGTTTTTAAAAACACACCTTAGCATTAAGAGGAAAATATTAATATCCTTCACATATACCAACACTTCAGTAAAATTTTAACCACCCAATAGAATGAGAAATAAAACATAATTAACTAATAGACATATGAAAAATGTTTAGTTCAAATGCCAATGAAAACAAGATTATTAAATAGCCAAATAGTTTTGGCTCAGAAAGATACACACCTATGTACTGCCGATTGAAGTGCAAATTAGGACATCACTATATGAGGTATTTAGAAGCACAAATACATACACCTTAAAATGTTTGTATCCTTGACCCACTGATTATACTTCTGTTAGTTTAGCCTAAGGAAATAATCAGAGAAACAAGGAAAGATTAATTTTCAATAGATGTTTGTTGCATCATTCACAATAATGAAAACTAAAAACAATATTAATTTTCAATACCAGAAAAATGATTAAATAAATCATAGTATATGGTAGAATATTATGTAGCTCTTAAATATTATTTTTCAATGACTTTTTAATGAAATGCAGCTATGTTCACAATATAATGTTGAATTAAAATAACCAGGATACAAAACTGCATTTAGAATGTGATCCTATCTAGTTATACAACTCTGTGTAAATGTGGAGGAAAAAAGGGTTGGCAGGAAATAGATCAAATCATATTAACAGTGGTTACCTTTGAGTTGTACGATTATTTCTATTTTTCAATAGAGTACTTTTCATAATTATCATGTATCTTATAGTTGGCACATAATATCACATAATATTATCACATGCTTAGTACACAAAAAATGTTGCAGGATGGTTTGATTTGGGGTTCATTTTAATAAGCACACCCAAGTCAATAGATTGTAATTGTCTGGAAAGAAAAGGTGAGACCCCTTCATGTTTGAGGGCTCAGTGCCCAGTATAGTGTCTGACTCACAGAGCAGATACTCAATCATTGTTAAATTAATAAATGACTGGCTGGCTGTAGAGACAAGTGATGGATGGAAGATAGAATGGATAAATAGTTGGAAAATTCTTTAACACTTAGTAAAATCAGTATCTTTCATGGGATATTTCAGAGTTTAGAGGGGCTCGTCATGTGACAGACCTTAAAGAGAATAAAAGGAAGAGGAAAAAAATAAAAGGACTGATCTTTACAAAGACAAAATGGGATGAGATTTGACCACTTAAGCTCGTTTTTCTACAACTCTCAAGCCCTATTCCAAATCCCACTCAAATAGGTACAAATGTATCTGCTCATGAAACAGATAGAGGAAAGCAATTGTTTAAAATCAATTACAAATTTCCCCTTAATTCTACCAGGAGGACAAGTTTATATTCACGGAAGCGCTGAAACTTGTACATAGGTGAACCCAATCTGGCTATTGCCTCTCCAAGGAGGGCTACCCAAAACTGGTGCTTAAGCTCAGTCAGTGACTATTTCAAGGACCAGATGGGCCCCATCAGATAAACATTTATATCTATCCGTCTTTGGAAGCAGAGGCAATGAGGATGGCTCTGTCCCAGCAACTATCACATTTTCTTTGTGTATTCATAATTTCTTGGCGAGTAGACAACTATGGATCATAGTGTCTTGATTCTCCAATTAATGGGAGGTAACAGATACATGTTCTTCATCCACTCTGGCATCACAGTGACACAGACTT
Source organism: Smutsia gigantea (assembly GCA_032199065.1). Classification (NCBI taxonomy): domain Eukaryota; kingdom Metazoa; phylum Chordata; class Mammalia; order Pholidota; family Manidae; genus Smutsia; species Smutsia gigantea. The sequence goes on along the minus strand of JAVSCE010008509.1, from coordinate 87,340 downwards.
AGGCTGGAAGCCCAGGGCTGAAATCTGGTATGAGTTTAAACTTGCTTAAACTTGTGAGTTCAGAGAAAGGAAGTGTAATTCACAGCTTTATTGTGATAGGGGTTCTTTTACACCAAAATTCGGGTTCTTTGCAGATGCTCACATCACCATTATTTCTCTCTTGGAATGTCTTATTGTTCTTCACTCCACAGATTCAAATGGCATCCCCCTCTTTCAAATGTCCGCAATCACACATAATATTTCAAAATTACACTGTTGATGGTGGGAGGGAGGGTAGGAGGAAAAGAAATGACATGTAACTTTATAATCATGCAGTCAGGATTTCAGTTCCTATTAGCTCACTGATCTTTTTGATCTTTGATATTAAACTTCTCAGAATCTGTTTCTTCATCAAAATAAAATGTGACTAACGTCTTCTAGGTTGCAGGACAGTTTTGAAAATTAACGTTAAAGTATTATATGGATCTGGCACATGGTATACACTCAGTAAACTACTATCATCAATAAATCCTCTGTAAATAAATCATTTGCTGAACTCTTTTCAAACTGTGTGTTCTTGTATTAATACTCAAATGTAATACAAGAAATTTCCATTCCAACTATTTCCCCTACTGGGCTCGTTTTTGAGATGGCGACTCCCTAAGTAGGAAAATAACTTTATAGGATGCTTCAACTATAAATTACATAGAGAAATAAGCATAAGGAACCTTCGAAACCACAAAAATAAAGACATATATGGGGATTAAAATTCAGGATTGTATCTGAAAACACATGAAGCAGGACTAAAATAAGATTTAAAATAAATAACAGTTGTTTCCAATCTTTTTCCCATCAAAACAATTAAGCCCCCTGTTGATTCAAGAACTTGCTGAGGGCAACTAGAGGCCCGGATAATTCAACTGGGCTCATGAATTCTTTAAGACATACCTTGAAGCCCTTGACTCTCTGTTTCCACCAGTTTAAACTGGTATATTATGAAACTTGCCAAATCCAAATGAAGTCTCTACATTGAAAAACTCACCTTAAACCAGACCCCTCAAAACCTGATAAATACCCACCTTTGCCTTCTTCCTTCTAAGACACTATTTTAAAGCTCTTTCTGCATAATAATCAATGAACACAGTAAGCAATACTAAACTCAGTTTGACTTATAAACAGGTCATTTTGGTAGTATTTTCAAGAAGCAAGAATTTAACACCTCCATAACAATAGTTGTACATTTATGGATTCAATCTAAAGAGAATGGCATTACAGTAGACTTTCCAACAGAAGCCTTAATGGACAGGTGAATCACAACTGTCCAAATTCACTCTAACATAAAACACCAAGATGCACCTCTTGGTCTAGGCAAAAACAAGTAGAGCACCAGCCACTTTTCTAAGCAGGTTGGAGGACCCTCCTAGCGACCAAGTTCCACCCAGCCCTTAAAGAAAAGCCTTTTCTATTCAACTGTTCAACACCAAGACCATTTGTCCTCAGAGTGATGGTACATCCACAGTGCAAAATGCACTGCAGTAATTATACCCATATTTCAGACTAGTCTTGAAAATTATTGAGGGTTTGGTTAGATAAGTGTTACTTAGATAAATGGCCCACATTAATCTAATTCACTCAGTAATTGCTCAATTCTCCAATATGTTGCCCAAATGTAGCCAAATTTCTCCCTGCGGACAGGAGGATGTAATGACAGCCTCTGAGATATGCCAAAGTGCACGTTTCCACAAGTAAGGCAGAGCCCGCGCGAGAGAGTTTAGGTCTTGAGGGTCCTGAGTCCCCATGTCAGAGGAGCAGCAATGTGGCTGGGAGTAAGAAGCTTGGATTGCCAAGGCATCATGTGACCACAGAAACGATGAGATGTCCCACTGTTTCCTATTACAGGGAAATGCAAGCTGAAGCCAGACACACTGGAACGGGGAGGGGTCAGACACGTCTCCCCCTCACTTTAGGGCAAGGACAACTCTGAGGGTGGAGCATTATGCTCTCGTTTCAGAGCTCTGCCACAGCAAGTGCCCCTGATCATGGGCAAGTGCTTCCTGCCACTGCATCTTCCTGCTGCCATGAGTGGTGGGAATCTTTGAAGCTTAGAGAACCCTGCTCAAACAAGACATCTCCAGGGAAGTCATGCACATTCCATACAAAGCAATTTATAGCGAGCACTACAGCAGCGGAACATAAATCCCTCTGCCTCTCGGAGTGCATCTACTGTGGTGTGCGTCTCTTATTCCCTACTGAACTGGGAAAGACTAAATGTGCAAGGGAAAAATAAAGTAGCAGAGGGGAGAGAAAGACAATGGGGCAAGAAAAAGAACTCAAAGTCAGCACTCAGTGCTTCCTGAATTCTGCAATTACTATGACCGCCCATTATGTACCAAGCACTGAAGATACAAAGTCCCCACTTTGCCCTCATGGAGTTAAATGAAATCACCACAAACAGAAATATCTAATTACAAATGTTTTAAGTGTTTAGGAAGTAAAGTATGGGTTGTTTTAAAAGGTCTAACCACAGGACCTGATCTGGTCTTGGGAGTCCGAGTAAACCTTCCTAAAGAAGAATGGGCTTCTGAGTGCAGGATGGGAGAAGGTTAACTAAGTACAGGGGACAATAGGGAGGATAAGACAGAAAAAGCAGCCTGGATACAGACCTCCTCAAACTTTATTTGGCAAAGGACTCCTTTGGGGGATCTTGTTAAACTGCAGATTTCAATTGAGTAGGGCCCAAGACTCTTCATTTCTTATAAGCATTCAGGTGAGGCCAACACTGCTGGTAGGACCCACACTTTGTGTAGCCAGCATCTGGAGGATCTACCCAGGCCAGACCAGAGAGAAAAAGGGAGGGCCGATGATGAGGCCAGAGAGCATGACAGAGGGCAGACCATGCCAGGCTGTGCAGAACATCTTAAGGAATTTGGTCTAAGAGGAATGGGAACCATGAATCTCTCCATTTTCTTTGTTCTCTCCAAAGAACCTTCCCGGAGTTTCATTTTCCCTGGGAGACAGCACTTCGCAATATCTTAAGTGTAAGTGAGAGCAAAGGTGTTTATGGACTTCAGGGCTTCTAAGAGCCAATAAAGTACAGCTCCTTCATCACAGACAGCCCGTTAACAACTCATGTTTATTAGTAAAAATCCTCTGAACTTAATACGCCTTTGTCAGCAAAAGTAATTGATCTTGGCTGGTTAATTTGGCGGGTTTTGCAGACTGAGGACTTGCCACTCTTTTTAGAGTGTCCTACAACTCCATGGGCTTTCCCCCCTTCAGTAAGCAACTTCCAGAAACACTGAGCCCACAGGGTTCTTAAACTAGTTTGGTGAAAGGGAACAGAAACACCTCTTGTGGGCACCATGGTCTTTAGTCTAACAAGCCTGACAACGTCAGGTTTTATAGAACTGTCTGTGCTGACTGGCACCATCCCGTTCCCTGAAAATCTGACTGCACAGAGGTACACCGGACTGTTTTCTGTTCATTCAGCAGAAAACCACAGCTCAGGCTTAAGCGAGAGAGAAGCAGATGGGTGCTTTAGCCAATGTTCGGAACGCGTTATGAACTATAAAACATTGTCTGCTTCTGTCTTAGGAAAGAATCATCTTCTTTGCATTTTAAAATGAATTTTTCACACTGAACACATGCCATAAAGAACACACAGTAATATGACTCAGGCAACCATATGGAACAGTGACAGAAACTCACGTTTTCACCTCCTTGATTACTGTTGGAGAAGTAATTCTCTTGGCACTCTTAGTTATATAATGGGAAACCGGGGATGATCCAGTTTAGCAAATGATAGCAAAGAACCACATTTTCTACGTGAGCCATGATGATATTCACACGTAAAAATGTTAGACGCTCTGCTTCTGGCATGGGTCAAGCGAGAGGTTGTGAAATCTCCAGATATCTTTAAAAGTTACCATGTTCTCAACTGTCTGGAATGCCATGGATAATGAATGTCCTGACCTAAGGCAAGGATGTAAAATCATGTGTAAGGCATTTGTCTCATTATCTAAGGAATCCATCTCAATAAGATGAACGGTCTTTCTGGTGGTCTGCCTCTTTCACCACATCACGAAAACATGGGTAGACATTTTCACAAATTTGGAGAGTGTAACTAAGTGGGGGGTGGATGTAAAATACAAGCCTTGAGAGTGGGGGACACCTAGGAGATTTGCAATCTATCTGTCAGACAGGGTAATACACACTAGGGGGTGCTTTACACATGCAGGGTGTGCTCCAAGGCCACCTAACCCCACGAAAGCAGGACATCCATCCTCAGCACAGCCGTTCTCCGGTGCAGGGGTGGGCCAGGTTTAAAGTGCAGAATCGTCAGAGTTTGGAAAAGAGGACATTAGTGGTTTTTTAGTGTAGTACATCCCAAGGGAACAATACAAAAGGGGGAGAAGAGCGCCAGCATCACCGAGCGCCCACAGCGCTGAGCACTGAGGTTAGAAAGAGGAGCCTGGCCCCTGCTCTGATGGAGGCCACGGTCTAACACACAGAACTGAAACCTAAACCGGTGACCATGCTACAACATGGCAGGTGCTCACCCGGAAGAGTGCTGTGTGTGCGCGTGTGTGTGTGCACATGTGCTGTGTGTGCATAGGAGGGGAAGGAAAGCGGGAATGATGGCAGGTTAGCTAGCCAGTAAGAGCCCTGAGCCTCAGGAATACAAATGAGAAAGGAGCTGCTGCCTCCACCTGGGGGAAAAGCGTGCTCAGACAGTTGCTGGGGGCTGGTAATAACTGACTTTGAAAGGTCAAGCATTCCACGAGTGAAGAAGGAAAAGGAAGGAATTCCAGGTGGGACAGCAGCATGCACAGCAGACTGGAGGCATAAAAAAGGAAAACACTGGTGATCCTGTGTTCTAAAGATGTGTGTATGAATATCTATATGCCTACAGGTATGTGTATGTACGTATATACATACCTATTTAGAGATACAAAATATTAATGTACCTATGCTTGTGTGAATATATATGTACCCACAGACATGCACGCCTATGTGGCAGCTGACTCTGTTACTGTCCCACGCACACCCTCTTGCCCTCACCACACAAGTGCACATGCCAGACTTCCAACTGCCAGCACGTGTGAAACTGCCTAGGACTCTAGAGGCCGCTGTGCCCCCCGAGGGGCAGGCTCACAATCATATTTGATCAACGGTCCCTGGGGCAGATGGGAACTGGCATAGACATGTCTCATCTCTCTCACCTGCAGTGCGCTGGCTTGGGAATGCTCAGCAAGAGTGAGCTCTGGCCAAGCACAATGATCCTGGCCTGGTGATGTACCTGCAACCAGCTGCCTCCCCCTCTTCTCAGCTCCACACCCCTGTGCCACAGTCTTCTCTATCTGTAGCAGAAACTACTTACCTGTAAATACTTGTCTCAATGTCTGTTTCTGGGAAATCCAAATTTAGGCATGTAAATGTGTGTGTCTGTATTTATATTTATAGGCATATTTAGATAAATTTGTATATATGCATATGAAGATATACATAGATACAGACATATATACACAGGTATATGTGCACACACTTACCACACACATGCTCAAGTGAATGTGTTTATCTCTGTGTATACATAGGATTATTGTGCTCCTTTTTACCAAAGCACAGTAGGTCATTATTCAGTCTTCTTTTCCTAGAGGGGAATCTGCAGCCCATGGCCCTCCGTGTAGCCTCCTCAGCAGAGCATTCAGCCTCACAGTGGTCCCGTCTAAAGCCCTTGCCCGCTTTGCCCTCTCACTCAGTGAGATGGCACCTCACCCCTCCCGCACCTTCCACACCCAACCTTACAAGCCCATCGCCCACTAGCGCCATCAAGCCCCAGACCCCTCGGGCCGGGGCCAGTTTGCATATCACCTTCCAAGGCAAACATCTGCACAATCACCACCCTCAAGGCAGAGCCAGCTGCTGCCAAGACATTACCTTTTTTTTTTAGCATACTACCTCAAAAGATAGCAAAATGAAAGAACATTAAAAACCAGCATATTTTAATAACAAGCTGAAAAAGAGAAAGAGTACACCTCACATTTTTGTTTTCATGAAGAAGAAAACTGCTCTTATGACCCTCCCCATACCCAAGCCTACGGACAGATGTCCCAGATGTCGGACTGCCACACACGAGCGCCAGCCTCTCTCCTACCTATCCTCTTAGCTTAAGGACAGAGAGTCATTAGCTGCCCTTAAGTGCTGAGGGTGGTACCAACATGGACAATAGAAAGAATATAGGATTAAGAATATAGGAATGTAGGAAATTAGAATATAGGGATATAGAAAATGATATAGAAGATAGGCCTGGAGAGAACTCACTTAGCAGAAAAGTTTGGGCAAGTAACAACATCTCTGACTTTGTATTTCAACTGGAAATGAAGGGGGACATCCAGGGGCCTGAACATGGCCCTCATGTGTTTCATTCAGCATGCATTGTGTTTTAAAACACATAAAATATGAATGCCTTGAGTGCATTTGAGTTTGTGCTCCCTGTACATCTAATCTCTAAACTCATTGCCAGTCCCACACTGGTACTTTATATGGCTGTCAGAGGTGACACTGCAGGAACTGTCCATCCTCCTCACCACCTTCTAAATCTACCCCCCAAAGAGGCCCAGCTGCCTAACCCTGGAGCATTGCTACAGGAAAGACAATTCCTTCAGCTGCAGATTTAAAATTTCCTACTGAAAGGTGCCTTGTTTTCCCTCAATCCACTCAAAAGAATGATTACAGTTTTTTTTAAGTATTAGAAAACTTTACAGTTTCCAATATGGAAGAAATAAAATTGAGGAATGGACATCATTAAGTGGCAAATGTAAATGACTTACATAAAAATAACATAAAGCTATTGGACCATAATCAGCAAGAAAGGAATTGCATGGGGTTGAATCTGAATATGCAAACTCATGTTCATCCTCGTTAGTAAATTACTTTTGTGTTTTTATATATTATAATATAATGTGTATTTTATACCTCATATTACATGTTTTTTACATATATCCTATTTCCCTTCCTTTTTTACCTCCTTCTCTGCCATATAAAAACCATCATCCTTGGTCATGTTTGCTTTAATTGGACTCTCCAGGTTGTTTGTGCATATGTGTTATAGGAAGAAAGAATGGTTTTAGAAAATACATGCAGAGGATAGACAAATGCTATGATTTATGATGGCCACACATGATTCTACTTTGGCAAAATTAGGATGCTGGAGTTCCTCATGTGTTTTTTTAAATATTCTGGACAGTATATTCAAAACAGTATTCAAAAAAGAGTAAAAGCTTTAGAAATAGATGGTTGTACTAACTCCCTACTGTAAATAACTTGGATTGGTGGTTAAGACCCCATTCCCCATCATCACCATTACCACCATCACTACCAATGATTTTACTCCAAATTTGAAATACATGAATAAGAAAGATCTCTTTAAAATTATAGCATATGCCAAATTCCTTTTTTCATTCCAAAGTGCTCTGAATGTATCTACGGCTTTGTCTCCCTAATCCCTACTCTGCTTTGAATCCACAGTTTAGGGCCATTTCTTCCTGTCCACTTCCCCCCAGGATAACTGACTGAGCCTCAGACAGGCTCTCTCACCCCGCAGTACCCGAGGTAAGCTGCCTTGATCCCCACCTGCTTCCCACTGAGGGCACTCAAGAACTCAACAGCTGCCCCAGCAGGGCGTCCATCTGCCCCAAAGAACAGAGAAGACAAGTCTTCCCCAAGAAGAAGGCAGGTGGAGGAAAACAACCTCTCTCCTCACTCCTTCAACCAGTGGTTCTCAGTCAGGAGTGATCTTCTTCTCCAGGGAACATGTGGCAACGTCTGCAGACATTTCTGGTCATCACACCTGAGGGGTGAGTGCTGCTGGCATCTAATCAGCAGAAACCGTGGAAGATGCTAAACTTCCTAGGGCACAGAGGCCAGCCCCACCACAAAGAACTACCCAGCCCAGGATGTCAATGGTGCCAACCTTGAGAAACCTGCCTTAGAGCAAGGAGGTCTCGCCTGGGTTCCACGTCAGGAGTGAGAGGAAGAGAAGCTGCGAAAAGTCAGGGCTGCTCCTGGTGGATCCCGGGAGCAGTTAAACAGAAGGAATGCCCTTGGAACACCCAGGGCAGTACTTACAACACAGGAACACTTGGTGCATTTGTTTCCTTCTGGCTGAAATTCCTCCCCTTCTCTGTACTGCACACCCTCAAATACACAGCCTGGGAAGCAAAGAGGAGTTTAGAATTAGGGCAGCAGCCTTCGTTCAGCCTGACACTATCCTCTATCGACTGTTCATCCATCTCCCACGCCCACCTCCACCGGCAGAGTGTCCTCTTTCATCAGAGGACAAGACTGCTACATGGTAAAAAAAAATAGGGTACAAAAGATTGACAGGGGTCCAGAAACCCAAAGATGCTACAAAGCAAGTAAGACAGTGGAGTCTGGGTCAGCCTGGGGGGAGCAGTACACAGTGGGAGTACTGCAAGTCTGAGAGGTCCACCATGATCACTGTGACCACCACCAGGAGAACCAGCCCCCCAGAGGGGCCAGAGAGACAAAGGGAAGGCCTAGAGAGAGAAGCCAGCGATGAGCGAGAGAGCTAATGACACGCAGAGCTGCCACTTGGTGAGTCTGCCCAGCCTCTACCAGGCCCTTCACAGCCCTGATCTCACTCCATCTTCCCAGGGGGCCTTAAAGATGAGGAAAACATGGCCCAGAGAGAGGAAGCAACTCACCCACCTGGCAGGTGGCAGGGCTGGGATTCGAACTCAGCCCTCACCCGCTGGCCACACCAGACAGACAGGCACCAAGGCAAGAGGGGCAAAGGCAGGGCAGGAGGTGCTGCACAGGTGTTCAGCCCCACCCTCTGTGCTGCTAAAGGGGCTGTGGCCCCACCAAGTTTGACTTAAAATAGGACCAAAAGCCCAGAAGGTGTCTCCTAGTCAGAAAGATCTCAGGACACTTCAGAGATCTCCGAAACGACCTGCAGCACAGGCTGGCCAGTAACCCCGTCACACGGGCCATGCGAGGACTGTCAGCCAATGGCAAAGGCACTTTCCTGAGGACTGTCCTCACGAGGTGTTGCACCAGAACAGCTGAGGCCCCTTTGCATGGGTACACGGCGCTGGAAGCAGCACTATCAATGGCCAAAACACAGCAAAGGGGTTCTTGTCAAAGGCTGGCTCAGGTCCCTGGGGAAGTGTTCAAGGCTCCCAGCCAAAGTGGTCTCAACAGACCTGTCCAACCTCTGGGAGCAGCTGGTTCCTGATGGGGCAATAGCATCACCTACCACCACCTGATCTGGCTGCCGGACCCACTCATTTAAAGCTAGATGTGGAGACTGACAGATGTGCAGAGGAATGCTGCCGAGTCTGAAGCTGAGGATCTGAGCCATACTGTGCTTTTCAAGTTTTTCTGATATCCACACCCAGAACTAGCAATCAACTGCCTCCTTGCTGTGCCCACTTCAGTACAGAAAGCTAGTCTGCAAGCTAGGGTCCCTGCCAGCGGCTGTACCTCAGCACTGTTAATAATGGCAGGTGCCTGGATGTCTCTTTTCAAAGGACATTTCCAACAAAGGGTCTTCATTTCTTTCATGTTTGCATCACTGGTTCTATCAAATAGATTGATAGGCAGATGAACCACGACAATCTACATTTAACAACTTAAGTAAGGGAATTTTAAATGAAAATTCTGTGCCAACTGTTCCCATCACAACCAACCATCCTTGAGCAAAGAGTCAGACAAAAAGGAAGGAGCAGACAAGCAAGAATGCCCTGAAATCAGTTTCAGGAAGAAACTGCGCACAGACCCTACATGTTTGTCATTACGCAGAATACCATTCCATGATCAATGACAGATGCCCACCCTCCTGAATTACCAAGGAGAATGCCCCCAGGCTTCCCATGACTGTCCCTAGCTAAACGTGGCTGAGTCCTCCCTCCCAAGACAAAGGATAATGCATTCTGGATGTGGCCTCTTCAAGTCTTCCAATTTGCATCCCAAAGGTCGGCCTTTGAAAGGAGAGAGAGGGAGCCAAGTGGATTCTAGACCCATAAGCAAGGTCACAGAGCCTGTCCAGGTGACACAGGCTACTGTGTGGCACTGGCATGCTGACTTTTAAAGATTTGCTTCCCAGGGCATCTGGACCCACGCAGAACAATTATGGTGTGGCGGTGGTGAGAGGTAGCCTAGGATGCTGGCCAGGAAGGAGAAGGGGCCCCAACTCCACCTTTGGCCCTTACTCACCCCTGGCCCTGGGGCAGCTACCTGCTCTCACTAGGTCTGTTAATACCGTGTGACCTGTGGAGAGGACCTCACCCCTCACTGGATGGTCGTGAGAAATCAGCCCTTCAAGACGTGCAGTCACAGAGCTCAGCCTTTCCTTCCTGGGAACTCACCCAGACACAAAGTGAAAGAAGCAACTGCTCAGATATGATAACCTCCACTGCTGAAATAAATTCATCCACACTTTCAAAGGCAGCCTAAAAATATGTCTGTCTCTTAAGTGAGGAGGATGTTATATATGCTAAGTTGATTCTGTATCAATAAAGTAATAGTCTACTGAACACAACTGAACTCATATTTAAGAGCTGTGATGATTTTAAAATCTTTATGACATATAAAATTTGCTCCATTATCAATCTTAGGCTTGGTAGTGAAAAGAAATTATCTGGGAGGCCTGGGTCCCACCCCCAGAGATTCTGATGGAATTCATCTGGGATTGCAGCCTGGGCATCGAGACATTCTTTAAAGCTTCCTCAGTGATTTTAATGTGCAGCCTGGAGAATTACTGATCTCAGTAAAGATCCTTTAGGCATTGAAGAGTATGGTTATGTGATACAAAGCTTTTAATGCACTCAAGCAAACTCTGCTTGGTAGATACACAATAACGAGACTATGGAAAGAATTATTTTACTTTGAACCAGTTTTCGGCCTTCACGTAAGCTCATCCAATAACTCAGGCTTCACAGAAATCCCAGCGTGAAAAGGAGGTTTGGCTCAATCCCAATCCCAGCGTCCAAAGGAAGACTGTCCAGGGAACTCAGGAAGGTTAGAGGAACTGGAGAACAACTATCTTTATTGTCATTTAAAGATGACAAAGACCGGACTCTGGAAAGGACTCACGTCTAGGTGCATTTCAGACTGTATGGAAGGGAATGGCAGGTGCCTGAAAAGGGAACAGAGACTCATCTTTCCGGAATGTCCCTTGGGGTGCTTTAGCCATTTCCAAGGAAGGTTCACAGAACAGAGGGCCCTTTGGAGATGAACCTCAAAAGCAAAGAGTAGCAGTTGTGGGTATCACTTCCAGGAAGGAAAAGCATTCAGAATAAAACCCAAAACGCAGAACATCTGTTTAAGAGTATGGGCCAGGGGCTTAAGGGATCAGAAAAAAAAACCTCTCACCTCAAAATTCCCCAGCTCATACCTAAGAGTAAGAAAAGATGTGGGAGGCCTTTGTAATCCTGTTCAGAAAAGTAAGAGGAAATACTCCAGCCACTGGAAGGGAAAGATTCCTTCGCTTCAGCAAGGCAGTGGGCCTCTAAAAAGACAGTGGGTCCGACTTGTTGCACCACACTGAGAAGTGAGACCAGCAAAACCCTAAGATAAATTCCCTTTGGGACATTGCTCTTAGTTTTCAAAAAACATCTGGTCACCTCATCACCAAGGCCAGCTCTGGCCAAGGTATTGCAATATGAAGCAGTGAAAAGATTTCTGGAAGCAAGGGAAAGCCACAGCCTTTCCTTCCAAAATAAGCGTTACCTGCAGCCCCGTGGAGTGGAAAGCAGGCCTCCCGACCCTGGAGCCTCCACATGCCAAGACCTACAGCACATTGCGTTCATCCTGGGCACACCGGAGAGTCCAACCAGACATTTCTATGCAAAGGAGTTTGCTCTCTAAACCCATTAGGTACACAGATGTAAAGTGGAAAAATTCCAGTCAGGAGCGGGGAAAATCATGCATTCTTGAGAGAGCTCAGAGGGATATCAACAGTCCTGTGCTGCACCAGGGGGCCTTGCAGTCTTCCCCTTGCTGAGAGTGTTACCTGGACACATAGGGCAGCAGGTTCCCAGACGCCTGGAAGGGTTTTTACAATGAACAACACACCGCACCTCAGACACTGTGACAACGCCTTCCTGAAAAACAATGCCACAAGCCAAATCAGGCCAGAGTTCCCACTTAGGAGTTACACACTTCTGGAAAGTAACAAGGTTAGTACGAGAAAGGTCCAAAGACAAAACGTGCAAAGGCGGGGTACGTGTCAGGTCCAGGGGTGCCTGACACAAATGAGGTCAGGTCCCCCCAGCTTGCCCATTGATGCTTTTGAACTCAGAGTACAAATCCTGCCACCCATTCTTTACCCTGTCCTTGGTCTCTTTCCTGATTTCTTTGAAATTTAGTACTTAAGACCTTCTTGCTATTGGTGAGTAGCTGTCAGAGCCTAGCTGTTCATTCACAACTGTTTTAAGGTTTCATGCTTACAGTATGTTCTTTAATTGTTATTACATTTTAAGCCAATTCTTAAGAAACATAAAGCACAAACATAATACCAGGCTGGTATCTGGAGACCTAAATCCTTACCGCCCTTCTAGAAATAACCAGACCAGTTCTGTAATCTCAGAAATTTCACTCTGCCTCACATAAAGCCTGGCTCTCATGCATCAAATGAAGAGATGAGATAAAACTATTTTAAAATTCATATTACATGTGTCAAAATAGAGACTTTAGGTTTTAATAATGAAATCAAGTGACTCATTTGCAAACTGATCTTGGGACTAACATTTTAAAGTCAATTGAATCATTTTTTAAACTAATTTTCAGAGTTGGTCTTCGAAGAATTTTTCTCCATATAACTCTACCCATTTTATCAGTGAATTTACTTGTTTGTTTAATTTTGTTTTGAGGAGAGGCAGTAGCACAGGCTTAAAAAAGTGCAACAATTTAACAATGAGATAACTTTCTTCATCACATCTGCTACCATATTATCTCTAACAAAGAAGCTTATATCCTAAATGTCTTCATATCTGTCAGGTCTGAGGGTTCCACTCCCAGAGGAATTTACTGTAGTCTATATCATATTTGGGAAAGAAAAAGACAACTGTTAAAATAACTCAACATACAACATCAAAAAAGGATTTGTGCTTTAGTTATATAACTGTAGCAGTACAAAAAGCTATGGCCCAATATCAATTTCCCTTTAGAATCTGCAATCCAGATGGAGGATTCAGGTTCATTCCCAGCATGATTCCTGTTTGCGATCTTCAGATTTTCCTCTTCCAGTAAGAAAGTAAAAGCAGAAAATCAAGGTAAATTTTTCACCATCAGAACTCCTTTGGTAGGAGGATGTAAGAAGGAAGCTAGAATTCAACCCAAATGGAAATAAACCAGATCATTAGACTAGCCGTTATCTGTCTGGCACCGAGTAGTACCCAGTACATTCAAGCTCCAGCAGAAATGTTTTTAATGGCCGTCTGAAGTATTACTTCTAATCACCCTGACATAGTACCATCCTCATTTTATGGGGGGAGGAAAGCAGGCAGCCCAGAGAGGGTAAGTAACAAGTTATGTGAGTGGCAGAGCTCAGTTTACTTGGAGCCACAGGTTGCAATTGTGTCATTCTGCAGAGGAGTGTCTTAAATGAAGACCGCCAGGAACCAATAAATGGTCCTTGCTGCCTTCATGGATGAGATCTCATCTCTTAAAGAAGGAAGAGGTAAGCAGAGGTGCGAAGGTGCCAGCTGAGCAGAGGAGCAGCTTTTTATAACTACCTTAACAGAGGTTTGCTTTTATAGCTATTGAATGAAATGATTTTTCAACTAGCTAAAAGAGCTTAGGCAAAGTTTTCAAAAAGGAAGAAAATATTCACAGGCAAAGCTCAACTTTGGTAGGCAACGCCCCCAATCTGTGCTTCATTCTGCAGTTCAGCATTTCCTGACTCCCAGGACTACTGGTGTTTTAAGGTCTTTTCCAGTAATGATTCAACATCCCTGCATCATTCTCACTGGGCTCTGCTGAGTGGCTAATGACCAAAGATGATAGAAATAGGAGTGTCAGTGTTAACAGTCGTTAATAGCTTGTGGTGTTATTCAGTAAACAAAATATCCCCTCCAAGGCAATACTTTTTGCTTAATTTAAACAAAGTCTTCATCCAAAGGCAGCAGAATTCACGACTGGGCCATGCAACTTGAGGACTTTCTTAAGACCTCTCACTGTTGTACAAAAATGTTCTACTGCACCCCAAACGGCATGCAGTTGTTTTCTAAAAGTCAGTGTAACCATGGCTTTCAGAGTGCCCCTACCAAAGAGTGGAAATTTCCTTAGTCAAGAAGCGGGATAGGGGTGGGATGGTGCAAACTGTTGAATGAATGTAGGCTTTTGATGTTATTTAAACTCATTGTTCTCTGTTCCGTAAAGCTGACTGAATCCATAACTCGGAGTAAAAATTAAACAAATATGTGTTATTCAGTTTATCTATTATTTATATCTGTTCTACCTACTTCTTATTTTCACAAATAATTTACATTTACCAAATATATAAGCTGAATAAATAACTGAAAATCATTCAAATGAACATGCCCACTGTGGGCATATAATAAGAACATGACTACATAAAATTCAGATTTCGATAAACTAAATGTCAGTAGACTTAAGATCAGTGAGAAATATACATTACTATATTAACTGTTATTTCTCCTTTAAATTCAAAAGCATATCCTTGGACAGTGAAATGGGGTTGAGGGAAAACGATTTAACATCTTCTCCACAGAAAAGAATTCTAAAACCATGTCAAAATTACATGAGCATTTTTTTAAAAGTATTTCTTCAGAGATAAGGAGTTTGAAATTTTAGATTCTTCATTTTCCCTGTGTTTATTTTGCTATGTTTAGGACCTGTAATGATTAGAGCCCCACGGAATCAGTGTTCTTTTCAGAATTCAGCAAACACCAGCCACGGCAGACTCCTTAGAAGGGGAACTGGTGGTTCTTAAGGTTATAATGTACTAATTGCTTTGATTTAATACAGTTTATGGATCTGCTCCAGTTCAAAATGTTTCTAAATCAAAGAAGGAAAACATATATCCTCTAACAATACCTCTTTCTACTAACAGGAATTTGTGTTTTGCTCAAAGTTGACTCACAGGAAGACATGACTTTTCCCCAAGGACATATGTATCTTCTCGGAGTTTTTCCAGGCACAATTTAACAAGAGGGAACAACTCTACTGTGTGTTTCTGGAAGCACGTCCTATCCATTATATGTCCTATACCTGTCTAATTATGGTGAATGTCACAATAAATATGTATAAGAGTACAGTTGGTCTTTCATTTGTTTCTCATTGTTGTTTTGCCTGTTTTTTTTCTGGTTTTGTTCTGCTGCCTGAAAGCAGAGTTTCCAGTAAGCACTTTATGGACTCCTTTTCACCGTAGAGTAAAGTAACTGGGCTTTACCTGGCACTGGTGCAGGACACAGGGTTCTGCAGGACTCTGCCATGTGAAGGAGCTGTTATAGGTATTCCCTTCATAGGTGCAACCTAGACAGGAAACACAGAAGCAGGAAGAAAGGCCAAGAATGAATGTGTGTTCCCTTTATACTTGGAGCAAACAAGTTGTATCCCTAAGCCAGGACAGGCGATTGCAGGAACCATCATGCTCTGTGGATATTTTCCCCACAACACACAATTAACCTTCTAAATACCCACGTGGCTTTTACTTACATTAACTGAGAAGATTAACCTTACATACTATATTTTAAATGGAACACCATGAATCGATGACCTCTCTAGGCCAAAATGCATATCCTTGTAACTTCATTTATGCCTTGTGAAATATAAGGAGAACAAGGGCTAAAAACACCACAGTGAAAGGGGATTTTACATTAAGACTATTAAATGAACCCCAAGTTGCTAGGGGTCAAGAGGGAAGTTTAAAACATGGTAGGCAATTAAACCAGAAAATTAAAATATGGGAAATGATTGCAAAATTCTATACCCATCTTAGACTCTTGATAAGCTACTGTCTTCTCCAGATGAAACCTTCCAAGTCTTGCCTCCCAGCTGTAAAAGCTATGATATAATATTTCACTTTGATTTTACTTGTAGATAGTGGAACTAGATTAAGGAAATCTGAAACTATCCATGTATGGATTATAACATGTTAATTCACTAGCCAAAACAGAAGTCATGCTCATTCACTGGTAAAAACAGAAGTCAAAAGCCAGAGATCCTCAAGAGGCACCAAGCCAGTTAGCTGAAGACCCTATAGAAAGCGCCAAAGAAATAATGTCGCAAAAATCACAACCTAGATCTTGACTGAGTTTTCCAAATAACATCTCCACCCTGTGAATTACACTTTCAGGGAAAATGCATCTGGTTATGCCTCTAGTCACTGCTTATTAGATTACTAGAAGCCCACCAAGCAAAGGGATTTGTCAATTATAGTCCAGTTGCTTAGCTCAAAGAACACACATGGGATAATGCAGAAATAAAAAACTTGCCTTTCTGTACCAATGACTGAAAAGCCAATAACCTCAATCCACTTTCTTGTTTTTCTTGTTGAACATACAGAGAGGAGATTTACCTCCTTTCCTGAATTATTTTAGATACTGCCATGGTAATTTTTTTAAAAACCTGCTTAATACATACAAACAGAACAATGGACTTAGGAAAATTTCAATGGATATTTTCATAAACTTAGAACTATGATCCAAATTATGAATGATTGAAGAGAGTTCAGTAATACTCTTCTCTCTGGTTCCTACAAATCAAATTACTAAAGTACACAGCTGATTGGAAACATATTAGGGAAATGCTTTCACTATATATTTTTTAATTTCCTTTGCATGAAGTGTTACAGCGGTAAAATGTTCAACCACAGGATCCCCTAGCACACTACAAATACTTACACCAAACCAAGAATGAATACAGTAAATTTTCAACAATGAAAACCAATATAAAACAATTGGGGCTAGCATAAATCTTACCAAATGCACTTACAATAGACGTGCCATATGCATGTCTGATCCACTAACACAGACGCATTTGGATAATAAATAACTTGTTCCGAGAGATGGAGGCGGGGAAATCAGAGGACCAAATCCAATTCATGTTAAGTCCAAGTGAATATGAAATGCCTGCCAAGTCTGCCAGCGGAGTTTCCAAATATGTTATATATTTTCATCCTCTGGATTAAAACAGCCAAAAGAAAGGGTGGTTTTATGCTGCTAATAGGGCAGGCAAAGAGTCTGCCTTTTTTGCTTTGGAGGAGGAAGTACACTAGGAAACCTTGGAGCCCAGAGACTATTCCTCAACAATGCCAGGTCATGTGCAAAGGGCTCCCAGGTGTAGGACAGGCGTCTCTGGATTATTCCACTCCATATGGGATAAAAGCCATTGGATTGAGTGGTTCCTAGTGCAGGGAACCCAGCAATGTTTCCTGCTTCAAATAACTGCCGGTTGGAAGGCTGGCTCCTCCACCATAGCTGAGCATGTAAAGAGCAAGGTCAAGTGCTTCATTGTGCAGTACTTCATTGCTGAACTGCCCTGTTTACATGTCAGTCTTCCCCACCTGGGTCCATGTAAGATTTTCCCAAATGTTGGATAAGTCTGAAGGACAGAATAGACTAGAAAACATCTGCATTAATCTCTTCAGCAAATATAATGTACACCTTTCCCTTCTTCCCCGACCCTCTCCAGCATCAGCTCGTTATGAAGACTTCAGATGCAAAGCATTCTAGTAGGCTTCATAGATAAGGGGTTCTTATGGATAAGATCACTTTAAAAAGGACATTTTTACTGCTCTTTGGGTTCATGTTCTAAGATAAACATGTTATCATAATGCAAAACACTAACATGAGCTCTGTGAAGACTCACATACACATTCAATCAAACAGAACCTCATATATACTCTAGAATTCCCCCTTCCTTTCTGTAAGGCAAATTTTATAACAAATTCTACTTGCTAGCAACTTTATGCTGCTAATAGGGAAGACAGGCAATATCTTGCCCCTTTTTTAATTGAAACCCAAAGGAGGAATATACTAAATACCTCTTATTAGCCAGGGTAGAAAGGCTAAGAAAATTTTCCCTCAGACATCAAGGCAGTGCTTCTAAAATACCTCTAGTGAAAGACCGGTTTGTTTTGTTTTTGTTCTTCTATTCCAATGTGGACTGATACTTTCATAAAATATGATAAAAAGTAATTACTAGAAAAATTAGGTTTAAAAGACCAAGACAAAATATAAGCCCAACTGTTTTATTATTATATGTATTATATGTAACAAGCATAGAATTACTCAGTCAAGTAATAGTAAACATTTCTAATTGTCTACTCTCCACTTCTGTACTTATCTCATTGCAGACCAGCGTTGTAGTCCATGGACCACTGGCAACCTGCAGAGCACATTCTGGGTTGCTTCACTGGGGGATGTATCATGGGGTAGGAGAACACCCAAAGAAACAATCCAAATATTTTAATCCTCAATATCTAGAACTAGAAGAAAGCTTGCAGCTAATATACTTTAGCTCCTTCATTTAGAGATGAGAAAATTTGCAGAGAAAGATTAAAGTGCTTGCTCAAAGTTAGAAGGCATTAGGTGTGAAATTCTCACTAGAATCCAGGTCCTCCATGAAATCCACACTTTCACTTCCAGATTTAAACTGGTGGTACTATTTGGACACTTTTTAATTCATAATATCCTTTGCATTGAAGACTTAATGTCCCAGGAAAAATATCAAGACTGTCCACATTAAAGTAAATGATAGCAGATCCAGGAACTAAATGAAAGAGTAGGTTAAGGGGGGCAGGCAGAGGCACAATTACACAACCAGTGAAGTATTTTTTTCTTTTTTTGTGAAGTATTTTTAAGCAAACTTCTGAAAATAGAATTTATAAACATTTTTAGTTTTCTTCTGGTGATACAAAGCTTCTTAGATTCCACAAGATCCAATAAAACCATCCATACTGCAGCACAAGACAGTGCTTATTTTCTGCTAAAATCACCACAGTGTGTTTAAACTTGTGGTTCTCACTCTAGGGCTATTTTGCCTCTCCCTTCCCCCTGCCCCACCTACTTCTCCACCCATTTTAGTAATATTAGGAGATACTGTCTGTTGTCATTACTGAGGGATAAGGATGCTACAAGCATCTAGTAGGTAGAGACGCAGGATACTGCTAAACCTGCTACAATGAGCAACTAAGAATCAACCAGCTTGAAATGTCTATTGTGCCAGATTGAGAAACCCTGATCTAGACCATCAAACGTAGTCCCACATAGTTCTTTTTACTAACTAAAATAACACAAAAACAAGCCTCTACTAGCTATGCTTTACTATTGTATGTATTTTGGCTTCTTTTAAGTTAAATATTTTCAGGGTGGGGAAGAATTTCAGACCATTTCTCTTGTAGAGAAGCTCAGTCTAGCCAACTAGTCAACTTAGAAAACACACAGCGATTAAAACAGGAAGAATACAAATAAATTGAACCCACAATTAAACAATAAAACTCATTTTTCCTATTAGTTGTGATTTTTTTCAGTGGCCACAGTATCCCAAGGGAGAGACAACACCACACATTTTCATCATCCTCTTATTAAAATAGCAGTTAAAAATCATCAGGACCATAAAAAATAGCTCTGGCCTTCTAATGAGCCTCAGCTCCACCTGGTTTCCCCTTTCTAGTCTTAATCCCCATTTTTCATGTTAACATTAACCTTAGAGCAGTGAACTAGGTCTTACTATTACCAGTAACTTAACCCCTGGAACCCAAGGGCCTCACAGTGTGGCCCCCACCTGCCTCTCCAGCCCTTGCCCTTCATTCCTAGAACTCCATCTGGGTCCTTAGGATTACACACCTTTCCCTGATCATAATGAACTTAAATGCTTCTTAAAACAGGTTCAAGTCCTTCAGTCAAGGTGGCTGGACTCCCACCTCACCAGCCCACTGAAATGTCACTCTCTTTCTTCCAGGCTGCGGCTGCCTACCAAGTGTCCAATCTAAGGGATACTTGGTCTTTACCCTGTAGGACTTCCGTGTGGTAGGCTGACCACTCTCCCCTCGGCCAACCTCCTCATAACTTCTAGATGTTCTCGTTCCATTCCCTCCACTCCTTCCTCAACTATGCTGCTGGTTGTTTCCTCCCTGGACTGTTACAACAGCCTGGCTGACTGTTTTTCCTAACTGGAAGAGGGGCCTTTTTCAAGCATCTTCCTGTGCAGCTACTAGCTGTGCTCTTTCCAGTCAGGTCTTATCTCATTCACACAGTTGGACTTTATCAGCGACTGGTGGTTCTCAGCCTGACTGACATATAGACTGGTATCTATCACTAACCTTTCTTCTCCTGACCAGCTGGATCAGGGTCTTGTAAATAGAAGCAGAATCTAATGTGCAGCCAGGATCGAAAACCATTGACCATTACTATAAAATTCAAACATCTTAGTTATACAGCTCTCAGGCCTGGCTTTGACTCACCTCTCCATTTTCTTATCTACTGCTCCCAAACTCCCAACATGCTGGACAAGCGACATTGAGAATTCCCCCGGAGATGCCCAGAAGATCTCATCCTATGGTTTTGCAATGCTGGTTCCCTCTTGAAAAATCAAGATCTCATCCATTCTCTCCATCTCCATCATCCCCACCATGACATATAGGTCACCCAGGCTCTCCATTGCCTGAATAACCCCTGTTTCAAGACTCAACTCAAGGTCAGAACCTCTCGGAAGCCCCTTAGAAACATCCCCACTCAGGATGCTTCTGTGCACCTTCTTCATGCACACTGAGCCTTTCAAATGTCTGTTTCCAGGCCCCCTACAGCACTTTGAGTAAGGAAGGTACTTAACAAATGTTTAATTCTCCTGGTAATAAATAGTAAGGGCCAACATACAGCTTACTCATAGAAAAAAAATGTAAAAAGGATGACATTCCCTAGACCTTCTCGTGTTGGCAAGTGAACCAGTTAGGTTCACTATTCCACCTCCAAAAACAGCAAAGCTTTCCTGGAGCAACTCAAATGTCAAAGTCTGTCTCTTGTAACACCAGGGTTGAACACAATGAAGGGAAGACCTTGAGCACACCAGCACCTATTGAACCCTAGAAATGAGAAACACATCAACCCTTTTCCAATCCCCTCGTCCCATGCTATGCAAGCCTCATCTTAAGTTAATTTTCAGGAGGGTGCCTTTTCTTTCAAAAATCCACTTTGGTCCCCCAAATTACTAGTTTATGCTTGGCTTTGTGGAGGGAAGGACTAGCATGCAAACTGTCATATTTACTTAAGTTAAACCAAACTTGGGGTCTTTGAAGTCCGTTCATGCCACATGGAACAGGGAAGCAGAGCAGACATGTCTGCCATTCTTTGCTCCTTCCGGGCCACTTGATAGGGTATCTGCACCCCCTGGACTTGGTCAATAAGCCCCAAATTACCCCAGCCCAATACAATTTTTTTAATGAACCACTTTTCGGACACTGTTCTCCAGAAACATATGGAAGTATAATCAAAAGGGATAAACATAAAATCTGACTAGCCATTTCAGGGCTTAAATTGTGTCCTTAGGAGTTCATTTAAAACAGGCTTTTATTACTCTTCAAGGCTGTACCTACCCTGAATCCTACAGGCAATTTTGCTTATTTTTGGCTAATGGGAATTTTATAGCTAAACCATTTCCTCAATCCCAAAAGAAAGAATCAGGCCTATGAACTGACTTAAAGGACAGTGTGTGCCCCAGTCACAATATTCTTTTTTCATTCAGAATAGTTTCTGTTCTGTTTTGTTTTGTTTTCCAATTAGGAATTAAACATAGGATTGAAATTAAATAATAATAGAAAAAGAAATGGCAGACAGGTACTTCACTTAATTTTTGTGGCTTTATGAACAAAATCCCAAATACGCAGAAATATCAGATGAGTACAGATGACCTACAAAATCACCAGTATAAAGGAACACAAACTCTCCATGTGACTTACTTGAATTTCTAATCTGGATGTGTATCGAAGACTGTAAGGTGATGAAATTGTGGCTTACAGAACTAGTCTCATAACTTCCTAGGATTATAATACATACACTACCTGCCATTGATATTAAGGTAATAAAACAGATTCCATAAGCTATAAATAAGTTAGGCTTCTTTTCAATAAAATATGCTTTCAAACTTTTAATGTAATACAATAAAGGAAATATGTAGTACATTAAAGGAGAAAAATGCTTACAACAACTTTTTAATCTGAATTACATCACCCAGCATTCTTGCATTTGCTCTTACCATAAACAGTTCTAAATATGATTCTGGGTGAATCAGAACTGTAGCATCCCTTCTACCCTCAGCACCCCATTGTCAAATAGCCAACATCCACTGCTTCTCGGCAGGCAAAGGAGAAAGAACTAGGTGGAGCTTATACTGAACAGAAATGGAAAAGAAAGAAAAACCAGAAAGACGATCTTGTGAAGTAATAAGACCGGTTTTCTAATGTGGGCAGGAAAATGTCACTGGAGATCATTTCAAAAGATGAGTTCCAAAGAACATTTTCAGAAATACTATGTAAATAGTTCTCCAACAAGAGAAAAGGAAAGAAGAGAGAAAATTAAAACATTGCATAATTATTGTAAGTGTGGCATTTTACTGGGAGTTTTCACAGGTGACTTGATTTGATTCTCATCAAAAGCACTCTAGGACAGAAAACATTTTACCCCTAGTTTTTGAAATGAGGAAACCAAGACTCAGAAAAGCTAAATTACTCTGTCCAGGTAACACAGCCCCTCTATTTATCTTACTCCAAATCCATGTTCCATTTATGATTTGGGTTCTGCCAGGCACAGAGAAGAAACTCAGAAAGAGATAGCTTCAAAGTAAAAATAATATCCCTGGGGAGGATGACATGCTGCCTTTCAGTGATACTTTAGCATCATGTTCCAGTAATGTCTGAAAACCAATAATATGAAGTAAAATGTAGGCTTTGTGGCTGAAGAGGCAAGACCTGATTTTTGTGGATTTATGTTTAAACTCTGTTTTAAACAAACACCTTTACCTCTGGCTACCAATCATGCTATGGGTAGGGCCTTTTGACATTTTAAAGCAAGAAATAATGAGAGATCAAAAGATCAAAGGTAAGCATCTAAGGTTGGATTCATGCATTTTTCAAAACAGGAACATGTTTCATAGTTTGGGTGCACGGTAATGGCCTAAAAAAACAATTTATTTGAAAACAGCAAAACAACCAATGAACTCAAAGGATTAACTGTGGGGGCTACAGACAAAAAGTCATGAAAGGAACCTCAGTTTCCCCAGAGTAATTTCAAAGACATCGGTGAAAATGTCTTTGACAAGCATAAAGAAGAAGTGAGTTATATACAACACAGATACAAAAAGCCATTTGTGTGATTAATCAATTGCTCTGAATGATTTTTATACCGTGGGAAGCATATTACACAGACATAATCTTCATGGTTGACAAAATAGATGTTTAGGACTCATTGTGAAAAAGTGTCAGAAATCTCCTACCATCCCCACCTTTTTCTTTTACTTTTTCTTTTGAAATAATTACAGATTCACAACAAGGTACAAAAAAATATTCAGGGAGGTTCCACGTACCCTTCACCCAGCTTCCTCCCCCAGTGCTAAGATCTTGGGTAATTACAGTACAATATCAAAATCAGGAAAATAACATTGGTGCAGCCCACAGAGCTTGTTCAGATTTTACTGGTTTTATAGGCATTCATGTGTGTGTGTGTGTGTGTGTGTGTGTGTGTGTGTGTGTGTGTGTGTGTGTGTGTGTTTCTGTTCAGTCTTATTGCATGTGTAGATTTGCATAACCAGTCAACATACAGAACTGAACAGTCATCACCAGGTCCTCTTAGGCTATTCATCTGTAACTGTAGACACTTGCAACCTCCATCCCTAAGCCATGACAACCACTAATCAGCTTTCCATCTCTATAATTTTATTATTCACAAACGTTATATAAAGAGTCATATGTATATAGACCTTTGATATTGACTCTTTCCTCTCAGAATAATTCTTTTGAGACCCACGGATCAATAGTTTGTTCCTTTTTATTGCTAAGTAATATTCCATGGAATGGATGTACCACCACTTGTTTAACCTTACACCCATTGAAGGACCTCTGGGTTGCTTGGTTAAATAACCAAGGGTGAAAAAAACAAGGGTTATATGGCATTAAGTGTATGTTTTGTTCCATAAGAAACTGCTATACTGATTTCCAGAGCTGCTGAACCATTTGACATTTTCACCAGCAATATATGAGAGATTTTCCACATCTTCACTGGCATTTGGTGTTATCACACTATAACATTTTAACTATTTTGATAGGTGAATAGTGATACCTCTTTGCAGGTTTGATTTGCATTTTCCTAATGGCTAATGTTGAATAACTCTCCATGTGCTTCATTGCCATCTGCATATACTATTTGATGAAATATTTCTTCATATCTTTTTCCCATTTCTAATTAGATTTTTTATTTTCTTCACAAGGTCTTCCATAAGGCAAAGATTTTTTTTATGAAGTCCAATTTAGCAATTTTTCCTTTTTATGGACAGAACTTTTGGTGTCAAATTTAAAAACTCTGCCCAAACCTAGGTCCCAAAGACTTTCTTCTACATACTTTTTATAAATATTCTATAGTTTTGTGTTTCACATTTAAGTCCATGATCAATTTTGAGTTAATGTTTGTATAATATATGAGGTTTGGACCTTGTTTATATTTTCCGATGGATGTCTAATTCTTCTAGCACCATATGTTGAAAGGGTACTTCTTCTATTGAGATATCAAAAATCAGTTGGGCATATTTGTATAAGTCTATTTCTGGTATCTCCATTCTATTCTATTAGTCTATGATTTGTTCCTCCACCAATACCACACTGTCTTTATACTGTAGCTGTATATTATAAATCTTGAATTGGGTAGATTGATTCTTCCCATTTTATTCTTGTTTTACAAAATTATTTTAGCTATTGTAGGCCCTTTGCCTTTTTATATAAATTTTAGAAAAGCTTGTCTATGTCTATGAAATACTCCTGCTGGTCATACTCCTTTCTATACCATTTCAAAAATTATTTATATGGGAAAATCAGGCTTGATGCACACATCATCCAGGAGCCTCGCCCACTACAGAACAAAGCCTACCTGTGTATGCCAAGTACACTTTTAAGAAGCATTTTTCAAAGAATAGTCTAAAGACTCAGGGCATCTTTAGGGAGCCTGTAAAAATGTAGATTCCTGCAGCCCACATTTTTCCTCTTGTCTGCCATCTCCTTTACCTAGGCTCTTTCCTAGAACGTTTGAGCTGAACCTCATTTGCTTGGGATGATTTTAGAACAGTGTGGCCAGCAGAAAAGGTGTCTGATTAAACAGCCCAACATATATGTACAGTCTTCTGGGAGGCTATGTATGGCTCCTTCTGATTTCATGCCATGAGTCTTTGTTTCATTCTAAACATGGATAGCTTAGGGCATTAAAGAGAAAAATTCACCCTCTCTAAAAACAGGACAAATAGAAAAAGACCTTAACCTGTGGGCAGAAGCTATAGAAGACACTGGCAAATACCTGACCAGAAAAGCAGTCACTGATCAGTATGATATACTTGGAGAGGAATGAGGAGAAATTTCCACCAGCAGCTGAGTTCCCACCTCATCCAATATGGAGTTGAAGGAGGGGTGCTTAATGGGAACTCTGTACTACCAATTTCCTCCACTTCCTGAATTGAAAGGAACTGTGGATTTCTGGATTTTAGCTTGTCAAAGAAGGTTTATCTTTTAAAATTGTATTTGTTAAAAAGAAGAAAAATATCAAACACCTGGCATATAGTCAGTGGTATGCTGCTAATAACAAGCTCTACAAAAGAGAAGTGCCCTGATTTTGTAGTGTGTGCCTATTTCTAAGGTGTAAATATTCCCATCATAGCTGATTTCAAGCTACCAACATGGTGTCACTGAACACAGAGTTAGGGAGATGGGCACTCCTGCATGCCACTGTATACAAGCACCATTTATTTTAACATTAGAGGCTACTGGGTCTATGAAAGCGTAACTCCTCCTACTAGCAGACTATGAATACTTGGCTAGAGTTTAGGATATTTAATGGCATCAGAGGGCATGTTCCTTATTCTATATACCTAGAATAAAAACTTAAAAGTACCAATAGTCACATCTTTTCAGTTTTGACATTATCTCTGGCCCTCATCCTGCTAAAGATGGTATACACAAACTCATAATTTAACCAAGAAAACATTCATTTCAGTGGTTCCCAAGCCTGCTGAATATCAGAACCACCTGAGGTCTAATTAAAACTATAGATGCCCAGTGGAAACAAACCAAACATCCATTGCTAGATGAATGAATAAACATTCATGGTACATGCATGTAATGGAATGTTACTCAGCCTTAATGAAATTCTAACACATACTACAACATGAATGAACCTTGAAGACATTACGTTAAGTGAAATAAGCCAGACACAAAAGGACAAATACTGAAGGGTTCCACTTATATGAGATACCTAGAATAAGCAAATTCATACAGACAAAAAGTAGAATAGAGATTACCATGGATTTGGGGGCAGGGAGGATGAGGAGTTATTGTTTAATGGTATAGGGTTTCAGTTTGGAACCATGAAGGAGTTCTAGAAACAGACAGGGGTGATGGCCACACAGCAATGTGAATGCATGTAATGCCACTGAACTGTAGGCTTTAAAATAGAAATTTTATGTTATGTATATTTCACACAACAAGGAAAATACAGATGCCTGGGCCTTACTCATAGGTACTATGATTCACCTGGTCTGGACTGGGACTCGTGCATCTGAACATTTCACAAGCAGCCCTGACAATTCTAAGGCACATCCAGGTTCAGGACCCCCACATTCCACAGAAGAGGAAACTGAGGCCTAGAAAGAAGTGGCTTGGCTAAGGTCAAGTAACTAGAAGTGGCAAAATCAGGAATTGATTCCCCATCTAGTTCCAAGTCTCCTGCACTGTCTTCTTCAAATGGCTGAGATAGTCTTTATGACTATCCTCTGATCCACAGGCCCCAAGACACAGAAGTTCCCTGCCTGTCTAGATGCCTGAAAATATGATCCTGGATTTTGCATTTAGCACCTCAACGTGGCTTTGCCTCTACAGGTTTGAAGCTGTTACACTTGCATTCAAGCACCATCAAGGTGGCCATACCACAAGCCCAGAATCCAAAACATCAAAAACTCAAAGTGCATTTTTCTAACTGATCCCTCTGCCTGTCCCAGGTATGGTTCTAAAGATGCCAACCTTTCTCAGGTAGTCAGAGGACTGCCTCATGTGCTAAATATCAGCTGGTCAATGCCTAAGCATGTCTGCAGATAAACATCTTGAGCCCTTTAACCAAGTTACTGGAAACATAATTAGCTGGCTCTGCTGTATATAAGCTCATCTGAGTGAAGGAGGCACTCAAGTTCATGGACATACCAATGCACTTTGTTCATCTTTATTAGGACTCCAGTCCTATTAAATGTCAGCCTCTCTAACAGACAGATTTCTAAGACAAATTAGCCCTCAAGATGAGATTCCTCTCAAAAAGAGAATCCAGAACATTTGATCTTAAAAAAGAATCGAGCCAACCTCTGAAGAGACCAAAAGTATTTTCTGATCAAAGCCCAATAAGAATGGTTATAATTGCAGCATGATAATCATTTAAAAAATAATAAATAGATGCATGTACATTCATGCATATTCATAAATAGACACATGTCATGCATACAACCATATTTTCAATTTTGCAGTTGCCAAACTTAAGCAGCAAATGAAAGAGAATCTAGACAGATGTTGGGGACTTCTGTGTCGAATCATTTCTTCCCTGTAGTTTCTGATGATGCACCCTGGAGTATCTAGTTTATTTTTCTCAGTGTAATAGCTTCCATGAAACAATGACATTAGAAGCCTCAGAGGAGATGAGAGTGTTTTGAATCCAGGACATTTTGAGATTATAAGCATCACTGTGATTTCATTCCCATAGTGAAACATAAGGCAGGAGGAGGGAAAATGATCTTCAAGTGCAGAACAGCTTACTCCTCATAGTGGGCAAGTTACAAGGGTCACAGAATAGTTTTAGGAGCAACTGCAGCAAACTCAAAGTCAAATGAGAGGTGCATTTATATGATGTTATAAAAGGATGCAGATGATCATATCAAGATGACGGTCAGTATGAAATATGAAGTCATATTGGTAACTTTGCACAATATAACAAAAGATCTATAAAAAATTACATTTAAGTCATTACTAAGTCTATTAGTGATGAGATATATTACAGCCACCACCACATGAAAATACACTTAGCCTGTGATGATTTTGAGAATTTTTTTTTTAGTCTCTAGGGAATTGAGTGAAGAAACAGTAAAGTTCCAGGAGCCTAGAACTGGTTTATAGACTTTCAGCCATTGTTCATTCCTATTTACCCATTCTTATTCTCTCCTTAAAATTCTCACTTAATTCATTTTAAGCCCTGAAGAATCCAAAAAGGATGTGAGATGTGTTAAGATGTATATGGCTCAACTGTAATACCCTAAAAATACCCCTGAAATCATAAGACATGTACTGAACTAAGACTGGAATTTGGCCCCAATTTTCCTCTTTCTCTTACTTCCCTGTTTCCAACATGAATATTCAGTAGGCAAGTACTATGCGCCAGGCACAGTGATCACAGCTGAGAATACTACAGTCTCTGTCCTCACAGACACAGTGGCGTGGGAGTTACGGAGAATCGAAATGCTCAGCCAGCATTGTGCCTGGTGTTAGGAAGGAGAGATACTGAATTCTATGGCAAGTAGCCATGGAGGCCAGGAATTGATGCTGAAAGTGGGAACTGAATTAAAGGTAAAAGTTAACCAGGTGACATAGGGTGGAAAAGAAGCCCAAGCCTCGGGAACATATGTGCCAGGCCCCACAGCAGGAGGCAGGCATGGGGCACTCAGAAAAAACAAAAGAAAGCCTCCTACCAGAGTAGTCCAAAAGAAGAGGAGGCTAAAGGAATAGGCTGCAGCCACACCATGCCATTCCCTAGCCACTTACCAGGAGGAGGAGAGGGACCAGCCAAGAGTGAGCATTTGCTAGCACTTACTATGTGCAGTGATCCATAAGCTCTTCTAGCTCTAAGCACTATTTTCAAAAAATGCTTCTACTTGTTTGTAGAAGAGCTGTTCTGAGTGTGGTTGGTGGAATTATAAGGTGCATCCCCAGATTTCCACTCCTTGATATATCCACATTGTATAATCCCCTGCTCTTGAGCACAGACAAGACCTGTCAATGTGATGGATGTCATTCCCATGATTAGGTTATATCACCTGCAAACACAAAGAGATTTTGCATGGGTGATTAATGTCCTTAATCAGTTTGACTCTGAGTTATTAAAAAGGGAGATAATCCTGAGTGGGCCTGACCTAAGGTGAGCACTTAAAAAGAGACTATAGGTCAGAGAGATGCTCTTCTGCTGGCCTTGAAGAAGCAAGCCATTCTACGGTTGCAAGGAATTGAATTCTACTAACAACATGAGCTTAGAAAATGACCTTTAGCCTCAGGTAAGACCCCAGCCATGAGTGACCTTGATTGCATTCTTGTGAGACTTAACTAAGCCATGCCCAGAATCCAAACCCATGGAAACTGTGAGATAATAAATGAGTGTTATTTTAGGCCATTAAGTTTTTCATAACTTGTTATGTATCAGTAGAAAATTAGTAGATGGGATCAGTAGCTGAAGGTGGCTATGTTAGGTTGGTACCACTTAAGAGACCCCCTGTGTTCTGATATGGCTGTGTTGCCCATGCCTGATTAAAGCACCTTGCACGTAATACAACAGGGAGACCAGGGCCACTGGCCTTTTCCACCACAACAAGGAACATTCTCAACTTGCACACTTTAGAAAAGTGAAAAAACTGATGCACCTCCTGTCAGCAGCAAGCCTTTGAAATCTAATCTTCTAACTTAAAGGCAACCACAAACTCTCCACTTAAACTGCCTTCCAAAATCCTATGGAATCTAAAAAACAGAGACCCCAAATAAATGGGTTGGGACAAATCTGACAGGGAAGGAAAGATCTCTGTTTCAAGTTCTCTAACTAGTTTTAACAACAAAAACAGATTTTTGTAAGGTATGATTTTAATGTTAGCAATATATTTTTAAACAACTAGGGCCATATTTATTTAAATGCCAAAATAGCCTGTTTATATGAAGGGAAACCAACCTATGAAATATATCATTTTATACTTTTTTTGTGGTTAGAGAAAAGGAGGAAAAAAAACAAGCACCTCTCGTTTTTTGTTTTGTTTTGTTCTGTTCTCTTGTTTTTGAAAATATATTGACAATGCCCATTCAAATTTATGGGGCTGAGTAGATAAAATTAGTTATACTGCATAGGCTAAATTATGTATACAGGCATTCCATAACCTAACAACTTTCATCAAGAAACACATCAGAAATTCTCCTAAACTCAAAATCTTAGTAAAAATAACAGCAGTACTGGAACTGAGTAGCTCCATGGTAAGATGCTTTTCAGAGCAATACAGTTTCCTAATGTTTTAAATGATAAGTTAGAGTCTCAGCATCAAAACTGCTAGGAGTTAAGCTAGTGGAGTCTGCCATTGGGTTGGAAACAAAATACACACACACACACACACACACACACACACACACACACACACACAGGATACTCAAAGGCTGGCTTTGGAAAAGATCCCCAAGAGTCTGGTAAATAGTTCTCTCCAGGAAAGCGTAGCAGGTGACTGGGGTCAAGAGTGGAAGGGAATCTTAACTTTGACTCTAGATGCTTTTATTACTTTTAATTATATGAATGTATTATCTATTAAAAATATTTTATGAAAGCAGGCATACACATACTCACAAAAGAGTAAAGCTCCTCTAAATTATCAAACTGGGGCACTGCTGTCATGGATACTGAAGAGCAAATAAACTTAAGTCAATTAGTAAGAAAAGCCACCACCTCCTAAGCCACATGTTGTTTTTAATCACCTCCACAAAACTTCTCTGCCCACATACTTCCTTTGAAAGCGCTGGCCCACCCAGGCTACAAAAGCCCAGGGAGGGGGGAAGAGGTGTGGGGAGACAGAGACCAAAGTGATGGGCATCTCTGTCATTCCTTTCCGAGCCCTTCTAACTCTGCAGGTCTCTCCTCCCTCCTTCTTATCTCACAGGTGGTGTAATACCAGGCGCAAGAATGGAGCATTTGGAGTCTGGGTACTCCCTACCTCTCAGCAACTGTGGGATCTTGAAAAACATCACTTCACCTCTCTATGTAGCTACAGTCCCCTTAAATCAGAATAATAATAACTACCATCTCAGGGCTAAATACAACAATATCTATGAAAGCCTAGTGATCTTTTCTTCCAAAAGAATTTCTAAACCTAGTTCTCAGTAAAATTTAAATGACCAATAGAGCATTAACTTGAAACATGCCATTCCTTATTTGCAATGGGAAAACTAGAGCCAACTATATCAGGTGAATCACATGTAATAAGTACCAAAGAATTGGGTCTTGTCTAAAAGAAAGGAAAATAGAGGTTGAGGAAAGAGCCACTCTTGTTTGGACAACAGTCAAGGCACGGCTAGGACTGCCAGAAGGATTGCCAAAAAACCGACAACCAGACTGGCACATGGCTAACTCAGCCTTTCCATCTTAAAACATTTAAACAATAGAACAATTTACTCTTGTCAACATAGGGAGCATGATTATTTTTAAGTAAATTTTTTTTAATGTTCATTCCTATTTATGGTAGTGGCTGGCTCCCTCCAAAACAGCCACATAGCAATATTCTAAGAGGTATGGTCATCTTCCAGGTCATTCTCAAAGCAACACGAAGAAGCCCCTTATTCATGATTTTGTATTGTATGAAAGGCAACCTACAAATAATACTGTTCAATCTTTTACCATCATTCACAGTCGCTTTTACTTTGGTCAGTAATTAGTCTCTATCAATGAGCCCAATTCCCTTAAAATTCTCCCTACATGCTCTGCTCTCTAGTTCTTATTTATCAGAACCTAGAATGGTTGGTCTGATTTTGGAAATCAGTGTGCAGATATTTATGCTTTGACTCTTTCACTTCAGTTAATGAGACATCATAGGATATATTTTAGATCAAATATAAAAGTAAAGCTATTAAAAAATTCAGCCCATGAGATCACAACCCATCAAAAAACAAGACAAAATGCAGAAAAATCAAAGGTAAGGGAAGATTGCGGAAAATAAGCCCACCTGACAATGAAAGTCTATTTTCTTAAATCTTTTTCATCAAAGTATTACTGACAATTAATACTGCATGCTCTATATAAAGAAAAAAGGGTGGAATTGGACCTATAAATGATTGAAACATACCTTATTCATTTATGATCCACTAATAACAAACATATATTCAGATAACAAATACATTATTGTTCATGAAAGAATCCCAAATTAAAGGGTGATTTTCAGTCCAAGTAAATACAGAAAAGTTGCCAAAACCATGTTTGTCTCAATGATCTCATTTGTTTTCATCAAATAATACTTTTTTTCAAATTAGATTAATCTTTTGCCCGACTGTTGGAGTTTTGGGGTAAAAATTTATAAGCATTATTAGCATAAAATAATCTCAAAAGTGCCCCAGAATACCTGCTTGAGAAGAATTAATTATAATTTACTTAATTTTTTGTTGTTGTTTTAAAGAATATATTCTGGCTTCATAAAAGTCAAGAACAATTTGGTAAGCAGTGCCATCCCATAAATATCTGGCATGTGAATCAGTAAATACTTGTTGAATGAATGAATGAGTGGAACAAATGAGCAATCTGACTGACGCATACAGGAACACAAATGCACCACACACACACACACCTTTCTAAGAATCCTTATGGAAATACGAGTTTTCGTATTTCTGTCCTCAATCAGATCTACCCTCTCGCTTCCTTTCAATATCAACATCTTTTTCAGAGGAAAATAAGTAGACGTCCTGATAGGATTCTCTTACATTTGTGTCTGACCCCTCTCCCTTCCCCTAATCAACAAACAAACAAAAACTTATTCCAAATGTATTTAATTCAATAGGTCTGAAGGGACGCCCAGAAACTGGTATTTTAACAAGTTCCATAAGTGATTATGAATTGCAGGCCATGTCTAAGACTATTTCATGCCTTTGTGTGTCTCACGGCCCTCACCTCAGGCCTCCCCTTGGGCCGCCCTCCTTAGATGTGATCACCTCCTCCTTGTTCATGACAACGAGTTGCCTCTCTGGAGAGCCTTTCCCCGCACACTCCCCAGGCCCTGGTCCACAAGCTGTCCTCCTTCCCTTTCCCTCTGCACTCTGGCTTGCCTTCCCCAGAGTACTTCTCCACTGGATGGTATTCCTCCATCCCCTCAGTAGAGAAAGCTCCTTTAGGGCATGGACACCCTCTGGTTGATCTCTTGGCAAGTGAACGATTTAGCTTTTTGGGCCCTCAGCCACCTCACATGTAAAATGAGAAAGATAGAAATGATGTCACCATTGTGAGGACTAGGTGGTGAGCATAAACCGGCCAGCCCAGTGTCAGCATTGTAGGAGGACAAGTCTCTTTGGGATCACTACTATGAAGATAATAAGTGGGGGAAAAGCACTTAAAATCAACCAGAAAGTTTACACCTCACAACCCACGGAGCTTCAACAACGCTAAATGGAAAGGCAAACGCCCACGGCTTTCACACCCTTGGGTCAGAGCTCTTGATAGATACAAGCAGGTTTCACTTTTCATCACCCTGGAAGGTGACCAACATGTAGAAGATCTTGTTTTTCTGCAGGAAAAATGTCATCGCTGAGGTGTGTTTCCTGGTCAGCTGCCTGGCCTCAAACAAAGGATGGGAATGACTCATAAAGACCCATAAAGGCAATAAACTACTGTGATTATTTAAAGGAATGAAATTAGGCTCCACATAATTATATATAAACTATGAACACTAATCACAGATGTGGCCCAAATGTATGATGGTACACATAAAATAAAATATAGATATAAATATAGAATAAAATATAAATAAACATAGATATAAGTATAAACATGGCATAATATGAGATTTTTAATGGCCCAAATTTCTTAAGAGATTGTCCAAGAAAGAAGGAGCTGATCATAGCCCTTCTCTCCATGCTTTCCCCCTGGTGGAAGTATCAAAACAAACAAAAAGCAACAACCTCAGAACACTTTGAAATGCTTCAAATGTGGAGAATTTGTGATGACTAGGATGGCAAAGATAATAATAATGGTATTTCTCATTGAAAAATAGTTCTTAGAAATAAGAGGCAAGTAAAACACTCTCCCCTTTCTCAATCAAGCCTATACTCTAAATTTAGTTAATTCTATAACTGCAGTTGTCAGCATTGGGCCAAATTCTGTGAAAATAGTATCATTCAAGGCGTAACTTGTTGACAACTGTCAGCACTTCCTAATACACTGAAAAACATAAAAGCAATTAATGACCCTGAGCTAGGTTCTTCAATAGGAACTTGACACCATTTCTCACCAAACCACAGAAAGGGGGAGGAAAATTACCCATGTAACATGGGGAAGTCCAGAGCAGGAAAGAACTGGGATAGGAGAGGGCATGTGATGGTCTAAAATGAGGAACCTCCATTATGCACTGTGGCAAAGATCTTAAAGCAAGGGCAGCCAATGGGTCTTACTGTTCCAGTGTAACCCCAGCTCTCCCTCCTCTTTTCCATCAGTTTTGGTAAGGAAGGGCTTAAAACCCCTCAAGGGAATAGGAAAGGAGACTAGCCTTGCCTTGGTCAGAGGCCACTAAGTAATGTCCATTACAATGTAACAGGTGCAAACTTCCCCAGACAGCACTTTTGACTTCCAAGTTGCTGTCCTTAAGGAACATACATACATGGGCACAATCGGCTGGCAAGCTGGTTCCCGCAGCTTGGCAAGAAACTGACAACCTAAATGGCTGTCAGTAGGAAGATGTTAAGTAAATTTGTGTACATCTATTTCTGGAATCCATACAACAGGTAAAAAGCATGAACTGGCATAGGAAAAATGACTAAGTCCTATTATTGTTGATACTTTTTAAAAAGCAAATAATGAAAGATTATGTACTGTTTAATTTCATTTATGTAAAAATAAAACCACACATACAAAACTGCATATGTATATACACACGCATGTGTATGTGTGATAAATATGTAATAAACTGAAAAAGGCCCAGGAAAGATACAAGAAATTGATTATTATTTCTGAGAAGAGTGTGTTCTTGTGACTCAAAAAGGACTTTTTCCCTTTTGTTTATATTTTAGTATAATGTAGTAGTTACCTATAGTTAAAATTAAAAATAATTGTGCTAAGGAAGGGAAGAAGGAAGAGAGAGAAGTCAGAAGCGGGGGAAAAAAGCCCCGACAAACGGTGGGCAGTGCTTGACCAGGGCTGAGCTTCAGCTCCCCACCCCACCTATTTACTTACACACTGAATAACTAGGAAAGTTTTGATAAGCATTCACCAGCACTTCAACATCTGAAGTGTTTCTTGGTCATTATCTATTTTCCTTTATTTCCTATACCATTCTAGTGATTCTAGTGATACAAGATTTTCAAAATAGGAGGAAAGCATAGGGTCAAAGAAACACCATGGCCTCACAGCTATAACAGGCAAAGAAATTTCTTGCCTCAAAGATGCGTTCAGCAGACCATCTATAGACCAATAGCCTCTAAATGGCGTGGCTCTCATTCCTTCATCAAGAAGGTCCACCTTCTCCCTTCCTTTCTTTATCTGGCAGCAGATAAGCAAGCTTCCGTCCGCATGAGAGTCCCGTGGAGCCCCGAATACGTGCCCAGGGACCTTGGTCCAGAGCCACTGATGCAGCAGGCTCGCAAGCCTGCAGGAGAGACCACAATCTGTCCCCGTCTCTGTCATGTGCTGGTTCTGTGACTTGGGCAAGTTACTAAACCTCTTAGTGCTACCAATTTTTCCACCTGTAAAATGGGGCTCTGACAGTACCGCCTTCACTCAGTTTAGTGCCTAGCTCTGAGTAAGAACTAAGCTATACTAGCTGCTGTCATTTTGATAAAGAGTATGATGACCTCGGTTACTGTTGTTATTGGGCAAGGCCCAGCAAGCTGCATTTTAACAGGTTAGTCTGTGGGCCACTGCACTTTGAGAAACACTACGTACACTCACAATTCCCTCAGGTAAGAGAAAGGACAACAAAAAAGCAATGTTCAAAGGGAGCTCAAAGCAACTATCAAGCTTTTACCATTGCTTCATCCAGTTAGTGACACTAGACTTCACCTTCCCACATGCTTGCTGATGGTGGAAAGGTTCTTCCAAAAGGACTGTCTCCACTGCGGACACTGGTAGACCCACACCCTCCACCCGTTCAACCAGGCTGAGTCATGCCGTGCTCACTTCTACAAGAGGCCTGACCAGTGTTGCCTGATCTGCCTGGTGAGCAACCTCAAAAATAAAGTGGTACCTCTGAATGTAAATGCCTTTCAAAATAGGAAAATTAACTACATCGGCTTTCCAGTTACCATGTGTTAAATGACCTGAAAAAAAGAGGCTCCATTTCTTTGCTAAGAAAAACCCATTGTAAATTATTCCCTAATCTGATTAAAACATTTTGACCCTGAGACAATCTTGCCTAAACAGCATTCTGCCCTAAAATAAGGTATTATCAACACATTTCTCATGAATATGATCCCTCACTGAATCACTCTCTTTGAATAGGAAAAGTGAAAACCCTGGGTGTTAGCATGGAGGATGCCTGTTGAGAGAGCATTTAGGAAAGATGCAGCTGTTGTCACAGAATTTCTGCTACACACTAGGAATTTGCTGTGGTGGTGGCTCTTCCCATGTATGAACAGGTGAAGGAGAGGTTTACCCACATTCCCTAGAAGGCTAAATCCAGAGTAGGCTCTGGGTTAACAGTAATATCTACTCTCTACCCAGATAATGCTCCCCTTTATTTCTTCTGTCTAGTCCTAATTCCTTTGCTACATGCCCTTTGGCTTCAGCTTCTTGTGTTTATCCTTACCCAATGCTAGAATCCAGGGCACCACCTAAATGCCCAAGGATGTTGGTGCAGTCCCACAACAGACCTTATGTACCATTAAGGACAATAGTTCCAAATAAGTTGAGAAGATATTATGCCCTGGTGTTAAGTGGAAAGTTTTTAAAAACTAATGCGACAGGAGTAGCAAGACATCAACCAGGAAAACACTTCTACATGGGAAAAAATTCAGAAAGAGGTACACCAAACAGTCACAATTGTTACCTTTGGGTGGTGGGATTATGAGTAATTTATTTACTGCTTTCCAGCGGTTTACACTATTGGTCAAAGCTTCTTCTATGAGCATATGTTACTATTCTAATCAGAAAAACTTAAATAAGCCAGTAGCTAAGAGCAAATACCACTGTGTCCCTTAAAACCCACAGGGTAAACAGTGCAGTTATGGAGCAGAAATGGAGAAAATGAAGGGGACGTCTTTCACATTGTTAACCCCCAAAGCCTAAGACATCAGGTCCCTTCAGAAGTCTCTCCTAGGACGAGGGCATAGGAGGCAGGCTGGACATTTTGACTCCCCGCAAATGTCTTAACCTTACCATCAGAAAGAAACTCAATTCTATTATTGGGTCCTTTTTAATTTAAAGAATCTTATCTTCTTAAGCTCACAAAGAATACTCAGGAAATCTATCTGTCTTGGGGGTCTCCTTTCCTAGGATAATCAAAGGAAAGAATGGTGATGAAGGAAACAGCAGGACAAGGAGGAAAGGCCACACACTACAGCAGGAGGAAGTTCCCTCCATATCACAGGTAACGTGCCCTTCCTGTAGTATCCAACTGACCTCACACTGGCAAGTCAACCTTGCTAATGATTGAAAGAAGATAGCAAATAAGCAGTTTAAAAAATGAAGAAAGAAATGGAGGAGGATCCTTAGATGAGATGACTTTGATACACAGTGGCTCACTAATGTGTTTTTCATTGTAATTACTTTATTTGATCATCTACTTGGGAGAGTCCTAAGAAATTACTTTCTCAGGCTTTGCTCTCAGAAGTCATATGGGTAAAACAGCTGACTCCCAACTCTATAAGAAAAAGATGAGAAGTAAATAGTTGATTCAGAAGGTTCTGAAAAGATATCATCCCAGCCCATATGCCCCTGCTCCAAAAGCCTTTAGAAAGGATGTTCACATAGTCAGTCCATCAAGTATTTAAAGAGTGATAACCATGCTTATATTAACTGAGAAATGTTTACATGCCAGGTACGGTGCTAAGCACTTTGAATGTACCATCCCATTTGATTACGCCAACACAATTATTATCCTCTTTCACAAGGGAGGGAAGGGGGATAGAGAAAGGTCCCATGTCTCCACTGGCTCAAGTGGAGATGTTGGTAAATCAGTTTCCTGGGACTGCCATACAAATCACCACAAGCTTGGTAGCTTAATTTATTCATTCTCTCACAGTTCTGCAGACTAGAAGTCCAAAGTCAAGGTGTTGGCAGGGCCATGCTCCTCTGCAGCTCTAAAGATTCCCTCTTTGCCTCTGTCTGGCTCCTGGCAACCGTGGGCGCCCCCTGGCGTGAGGAAGCACAGCTCCAATCTCTGCCTCTCGGGTGTTTTTTTTTCTAGTTTTTAAACAATTATTATGGTTTCTTGTAATAACTATAGTTATTAAGAAGTTTGGCGTTAATTCTTGAAATGTGGGTTTTATATAATAGCGTGTTTTGAAAAGTTCTCAGGATCTCTGTTGAATATAGAGACTGATGAGTTGTCATTAAAAACAGGCTTTCATTTTTAACTGGTTTCTGTAGAGCTCTTCTTCATGGTTCTTTCAGGCCACTCCCAACTCCAAAAAGAAACGTATATATTCTTTCTGAGGGGATAGAAATCCTGTGGTACTACATCAAAATCTACTTCAGTGGTTTCCCCACCCAGGCCATGCATTCAGTCTGGGAGCTTTTTAAAAAGCAGATGCCTCCTCCCGAGGACAACTGAATCTAAATCTCAGGGAACAGAGTCCAAGTGTTTATATTCGACAATTTTGCAACATGTCCATATTCTCCGTGTGTCTGTCTGTCTTCTCCTCTTTAAGAGACAGCAGTGATATCAGACTGGGGGCCAGTATGACCTTATCTTAACTAATTACACTCTGAAGATCCTTATTTCCAAAGAAGTTCATATTCTGAGGTTCCTAGTGGGTGTGCACTTTTAACGAACACTCTGCAGCCCAGGGCTGCTGGGTTCAGACTTGGTGGCGGGACATGAGCCCACATCCTGAACCACGATGTTCGTGCTGCCTTGTGAGGCACCCACTCTGTTAAGCTGTTTACATACACACGAGGCGATGTCAGAGCACCGCCTGGCTCCTGTCCTCAAAGAGCTGACTCACTGCACACAAATGAGGTCACGAAGGAGGCCAAGAGCCGTGTGAGCTTCCGTACGCCATACAGACTTCACGGGGCAGGGGTGAATGAGGGCGGGGCCCTGGACCACAGGCAGCCTCTGAACAGGCTGGGAGGAGGGACCTGAACTAAGGCCCAGAGGCAGGACGAGGAACAGCGTGTCCTAGACAGAGCACGTGCACTGCACGGCCACAGGGAAAGAGCGTGGGGTGAGGATATTTTAGACTACTTCAAAGACAAACGGAGGAACTAAGATTTAATTTGGAAGGAAAGAAAAAAATTTAATAGGAACCAAAATGATAAAATTCGGGCTTAAAGACTCCTCTAGCAGAGGTGGGCGGGGTGAGCAGAGAGCCTGGAAAAACTGACCGCTGAGACTTCTTGACAAAACATGCTGTGTGCGTGTGTGCGGACATGCACGGGCATCGTGTTTACATCTTCTCTTTGACATGTTAGCAACTTGCCTTAGAAAATAAACCAAGTATGTAGATGCTGGCCACGCTTTCATTCCTCCACCAGGACAGTGCCCCTTACTACCCACCTCCCCGACACACACTCACACAAGCCTTCCTCCCAACACCCACTGGCACCCCAGCCAAGAGCTGAGTGAAGAGAAAGGTGAGAGAAAAGGAAAGAAAAATGCCTGAAACAACAGCCAAAAGAGAAAGCAGCCAAGACATAAATCACCTTTGCAGCGCTCACAACAGGCTCCCCTCTGCTTGATGGCCAGGGCACAGTCTCTGGACAGCGCCGGACACTTCTCTCTCCTGCAGGTCACTTCCTTATTCTAGGAAAAAGAGAAAAGAGACATTTGAAATAAACTTCAAACAGAATCCCCAGAACCCTGACACATGGCTGAGGTCTTCCTAACCTCCTATCTTGCCTTCATCATTGCAAGAAAACTCTAGGATAGCAAATAGGGTCTTGCTGTCTCTGGAAC
Source organism: Smutsia gigantea (assembly GCA_032199065.1). Lineage (NCBI taxonomy): Eukaryota > Metazoa > Chordata > Mammalia > Pholidota > Manidae > Smutsia > Smutsia gigantea. The sequence goes on along the minus strand of JAVSCE010008509.1, from coordinate 47,047 downwards.
AGAAATATCCATTCAGGAACATAGGACTTTTTGAGATTAGGGGCAGATGAGAAAGGATGAAATGTCCCCTCTTTGCAAACCAACTTAACCTGATAATCAAATGTCAAGAGAGAAGCTTTGTCCCTTTCTGTTCTAAGGTTTCTTTTTAGTACACACTATAGAAATGATAATATTTGTGTAAATCGTATTTTGCCCATTGGGCTACCTGGGCCAGGACTGCATTGTGAGAACAAAAATATTTGTGCATGGCTGTCCAACAATTCTTAATAGTAGAGTGCATTAAAATGCAGCAATCTGAAGTTCCAACTCAAATAATGACTGAGTTGAGTATTGAATCAGCTAACTAAGAGAAAAAATAATATTCCCCATGCCAAGTAAGAGACACAGTCGTCAGTGTTTTATAGCCATGGGACAGCTGCGTTATATTAGCACTTATGCTAATGAAAATGTGGTGAGCATTTGCATCTTTGGTTTTATCCTGAAAGGTTAGCTGTTAAAATGTCTTAGAGAAGATTCAAACATCATGTATATGCCTGTTTATACACAGACTGGATGCACATGAACCGAAAATACTATGTCACAGAACTTCAACAAGATTTGAGCTTTAGCAAGTGTCTTCTATATGCTAGGTGCTGTGGCTTTCATTCTGATTACAACTTTCAGGATAAGTATTTCACTAACCTGAGTTTACAAACACGAAGACTGCTGCTCAGAAAAGGTATATGACACTTTCACGATTTCACAGCTCTGCTTTGGTTGAGGAGAATTTCAAGTTGAACTCACAAATGTGTCCATACCCACGCCCTACCCTGAGTGAAGGCTGGTACTACATATTCATTGGTTGATTTGGGGGCAGATCAGAGAGAAGGGACTGACCAGTTCTCGCACCTTGAGATGAACCTGAAATATGGAATATGTGCAAGAGAAATCCTGACTCAGCCCTGACAATGAGCTTGGGAAGATTCCCAAGTGTACCCAGTATGCTCCAGTGTCAGGAGGAAAAGGAAGGTCTTAACCATTTCTGGTCCAGGACCAAGGTGATGTGTGGTGTATGTCTGTATGTGTGTGTGTGTGTATGTGTGTGTGTTTGTGTTGGGTGCTGGGGGTCCAAGCCAAGCCTGTACACCAAAGGCCAGAGCCAAAGCAGTTCTAAGATAAAACACATCGCCTCTGGGCAGCCCGCAGATTCCTTGGGAGTTCTAGAGACACCCTACGTGCTCCAGGGACTAATTCTAAAATGAATCTAGATTGTAAACCCCTCCCCTTCCAAGTGATCATAACCTCCAAGAGTCCCAGAACCTACTCACTCCAACTCACCAATTACCACCCCCCAGAATGGAGGATACAGGACAAGGGATGATGGGCCCTCACTCTCCCGACAGCTCTGTGTCCACAGCAGTCTGGTTATTTCACTAACCTAATGGCTTTTCAAGGCCACTACCCATCAACACACCTGCCATGACCAGCATTGCCCACACTTTTCCACTAAAGAACACACAAAGAAAGTGACCCTCATGTCAGGCAAGGGACCCTGAGACCAATGTGGTAAACAAACAGATGAGGCCATCCGAGGACCTGCCCAACCACCCAGAGAGAGGACACCAGTCCTCAGCCACCGTCCCCACTCCCGCAGGGTCACCCAGAGAGAGGACACCAGTCCTCAGCCACCGTCCCCACTCCCGCAGGGTCACCCAGAGAGAGGACACCAGTCCTCAGTCACTGTCCCCACTCCGCAGGGTCACCCAGAGAGAGGACACCAGTCCTCAGCCACCGTCCCCACTCCCGCAGGGTCACCCAGAGAGAGGACACCAGTCCTCAGCCACTGTCCCCACTCCCGCAGGGTCACCCAGAGAGAGGACACCAGTCCTCAGCCACTGTGCCCACTCCCGCAGGGCCACCCAGAGAGAGGACACCAGTCCTCAGCCACCGTCCCCACTGCAGCAGGGCCACCCAGAGAGAGGACACCAGTCCTCAGCCACCGTCCCCACTCCAGCAGGGTCACCCAGAGAGAGGACACCAGTCCTCAGCCACCGTCCCCACTCCAGCAGGGTCACCCAGAGAGAGGACACCAGTCCTCAGTCACTGTCCCCACTCCAGCAGGGTCACCCAGAGAGAGGACACCAGTCCTCAGTCACTGTCCCCACTCCCGCCGGGTCACCCAGAGAGAGGACACCAGTCCTCAGCCATTGTCCCCACTCCCGCAGGGTCACCCATAGAGAGGACCCCAGTCCTCAGCCACTGTCCCCACTCCCGCAGGGTCACCCAGAGAGAGGACACCAGTCCTCAGCCACCGTCCCCACTCCCGCAGGGTCACCCAGAGAGAGGACACCAGTCCTCAGCCACTGTCCCCACTCCCGCAGGGTCACCCAGAGAGAGGACACCAGTCCTCAGTCACTGTGCCCACTCCCGCAGGGTCACCCAGAGAGTGGACACCAGTCCTCAGTCACTGTGCCCACTCCAGCAGGGTCATCCAGAGAGTGGACACCAGTCCTCAGCCACTGTGCCCACTCCGCAGGGTCACCCAGAGAGAGGACACCAGTCCTCAGCCACTGTCCCCACTCCCAGAGTCACCCAGTGAGAGGACACCAGTCCTCAGCCACTGTGCCCACTCCCGCAGGGTCACCCAGAGAGAGGACACCAGTCCTCAGCCACTGCCCCCACTCCGGCAGGGTCACCCAGAGAGAGGACACCAGTCCTCAGCCACTGTCCCCACTCCGGCAGGGTCACCCAGAGAGAGGACACCAGTCCTCAGCCACTGTGCCCACTCCCGCAGGGTCACCCAGAGAGAGGACACCAGTCCTCAGCCACTGGCCCCACTCTCACAGGGCTGGTGCTGCTGATATTTCTTTCTTCATCTACTGTTTGTCAGTGTATGATGGGAAGATATGGTTGACCTGAGTAATCCACACTCATCTTCCCTATGTGTCGTGTGGCTAGGGTCCTCACTGGGGTAACCGTGTTTACTCCTTAAAAGCTTGTGAAGAGGTGGTCCTTATCCTTAGCTGCAAATCAGAACCCCTGCAGAGTCCTTAACAAGACTGGCACTGCCTCTCACTGCTGAAGCTCAGCTCTGATGGAGCTAAGGACCAGGCCTAGATGTTTTTCCCAGCTCCCCAGATGTTCCCAGGGTGCAGCCTGGGCTGACAACTACCGCTCCGTGAAGCTAAGCGGGGCTCAGGAGCTGTCCACAGGCCCTCAGTGAGTGACAGCCCTACAACCTGAACCCAGGTGTCCCGGCTCCAAGTTCTCCAAGTCCCTCCCTCACCCTCTCTTCTTCACAGTGATAGTGGCACCAAGACTCACTATCAGCCATGGCCTCTCAATTTATTCTCAGAATTTTTCTCAAATTGCAAATGTTAATATATAGTTATGGTCACAACCCAAATCAAAGAGGCATATTTTTAAAAATTAAGTGCATCCTTCCACTACCACCAAAGTAAGCAAGAACAGTAGTCAGGTATATGTGCTGTTTGCCGTTATTAGCAGTGGTGCCATCTGGCGAAGAACTGCAGCTGAATACCAAATCCCCACACCCCAAGGTGGCTGTGCGGTGACACACTTCCCAAGCAAGGCATCTGTTACCGCGGTGTCAGGCTAGCAGACCTGGCTACAGCCTTAGGGAAGGACTGTCCCCAAAGCTCATCTCTTCAAGGCCAACCCCTAAAAGCATCTCCTCTCTGAAGAGAAGAATCCTCAGACACGAGGAGTTCAAGGCAGTCAGAGTGGATATGAAGTCACAATTCGGGGTCTGACAACTAGGAAGATAACACACTCTCTTAAATATGGGAACTCTGAGCTGAATTAGAAACCTGGGAGCCAGTCAAAATCCATAACAGGATCCCAGGATTCATAATAAATAGCTTGTAATTACAGCCCAGCAGAAAAGTTATTCCAACCAGATGGTTTGTAGATTCACATCTGGAATTTTTTTTGTACACACACACACACACACACACACACACACACACACACACACACACAAGCACAGAGCAAACCTAAACCTTAGCGGTAGCTTTAATGGGCTTTTATCCACCTTCTAATAGTAATACTTAGAGTTTTTTATAGTCCACCAAAGGTCACATTGGTGTAAAGCTGTCTTATCTGAGCATTTCCCTGATGCCTGGTTGGCATGGATGTGGAGCACATGCTTAGAATCCCAGGCCCTCAAAGAAAGAAAGAAAAAGTACAGAGAATCACTAGTTAGAGGCTGATTCCTCCATCTCCTTAATTGAGTCCAGCGCCAGAGTAGACTCAAGCACAGGTTAATTAAGACCACTCACTGCACTTCCCCTGATTTTGCCCAAAAGACCAAAACACCAGACTTCAAGCCAGTGGTTCTGGTAGGAAATTGTACACACAATGCCATGCCTTTAGGAGTCCATCTCTTTTGGAACTCATCCCCACGTGCATCAAGTGTCCTCTGCCCTGGCTCAAGGTCATGGCTCATTTGGTCCACTTTTTCATTTAAGAAATGTTTTCTGATACAGTCACACTTTCTATGTACACAGTGTACACTTTCTATGTACCAGGCTCTGTGCTAAAAATTTTCCATGCATTATTTCACACACACACACACACACACACACACACAAAAAATTCCACATCATCCCCATTTTACAGATGAGAAGCCAAGGTTAAGAAACTTGCCCAAGGTCACACACGAGGCAGATGTAGAACAAATGGAGGTCTGTCGGACTCAAAAGGCAAGTGTTTAAATGATGCACTTTGCAACTTCCCAGGCATTCAGGATACAAGCAAGAACAAAACAATGACCCCACCCTGAGGCTCAAGGGAGATTAGTGCTTTCCGGATGGTTCCTTAGATGTGCAATGAGCTCTCCAACAAGAGCAGACTGACTAACTCCAAGGAGCTGTGTCACCATCAACCACAGGAAGGTCTACAAACACCAGCTGTTTTCTGGTAACGAGGGAAGTTGTACAATTTTGGATATTGACAGGGAACTGAGCCTAGCACACCTTTGAAAGCCAGGCTGGCATCCTCAAATAAAATTTCCCCAAGACTGCAGTTGGGTTTGAATTCCCCCAAATCTAAGCAACAAAAATGGTGGCAAAAAAAAATGCACTGGAGAATATCAGAATAATCTCCAAAAACCCAACCCAACCAGTGTATAACAGTAATAAACCTCATCATATTTTTCATTCTCCGGCTCTGTCTCCCATGTTTATCACTTTCTAGGGTCTGCCAGTCTGTGATTTACCTGTTGTCAAAGGCATGTTTGCATTATTGCCTCCTTTCCAAACGACCAAACATATCAAAACCCAAAACATAGCCTCTGGAGGCACATGAAATGAAGTGCCAACATGCAAAAATAAAAGGGGGGCATAAGGAGTAAAAAAGAAAAAGTCTACACGGCTGGCAACACAGCTCTATAAGGATTCGAGCCAAACCACAGCTTCAGCCACACAGCCAAATTCAAACAGGAATCCAGCAGCCAGGCTGCAGTGGCTGAGGTCTGCCACTAGATGGTAGCACAGAGTTCCCTGGGCTTAGGAACCGTGGCCAAACCACCAGCCAGTGCCTCCTGAACAGTTTCTCAGGGTCTGGTCTGGAGGGAAATGATCTTTCACTGATGGGGTTGCACATAGAAGATAGCAAATCACCACTGTGAAATTCTCCTGTTTGCCTTCCTCAACCAGAAAAAAAAATGTTTTTGAGATGCTTTTGTTCTGTTTCAGCCAATATCTTAAGATGCTATTTTTTCAAAGATTCTTCCAGGACCAATGCTATGATGCAATATGTAAAGTATTGCCTGACCTTTCGTTTATACTAGGAAAATAATAATAAAGTAGAACTCTGGAGAGGAAAACACAGCAGCTAATATGATGAGACTGATCGTGGAGAAATGTCAGCTGGCCGATACTCTATATTTAGACCATGAAATAGTATCACAAATCTCTTGAAATAAGAATTAAAAGGAGAATACCTGGTGCCTTGCCTGCCGACCCTCCATAGCCACATCAGGAAGGTAGCAGACCACACGAGTCTCTTCCTCTAGAAGATGAGAAAGCTGTGAAGTTGAAGGGTTTTTTTCTGCCCAAACGAACAACACTCAATATGTCAATGGAGCACACGGGCCAGGTAGCATCATTAGAGGGAATGAGGAGGTAGAAGTGGCTCTCTTTCCTAAATTAGAAGCCCTCCAGACTATGCCTCCCTCTGTCACACACACACCCCTGTCATTTTTCATCACCGCAGTCTTATGTGAGGAGGGAGCCTATGGTTTTGCTGCCTTCAAGAACCTCCCTATCGAAATGCACATATTCATGAAGATAGACCCCTATTAACCCTGAATAGGCTATTCCCTCTATCGTCAGCTACTGTCAGGGGCTGAATGCCCAGCAAGGCAACTTTGAGAAGTAAAAGAGCTCAACAGTAGAAATGCCAGGGCAGCCGAACTAAAGACTTGGCCATGTGCCATTGTATCAGTGCTGCAGGAGCGAGACAGATCACACTGCACGATTCCTCTCTGTTCTCCAGACACTTACGCACTCTTGGAGGAAACAAGACATCACACATTAGCAGATGACACAAAAACTGCACTGTAACTTCTCACACCGAGTGAAATTTACAAAAGAGAATCTCACCTTGACTCAGAAGCCACCATGGCCAGTGGGCACAAGTTGGACACTTTGCCCCTTAATCAAATTCTTTTTATTAGAGAATTTCTTTGAAAAACATGCACAATGGTGTTTCACTATTCGAGAGTCTCAAAACTGCTCACAGGGGAATTTGTTTTTAGGAATATGGATGTCTTGTGTCAAGTTTCCCAAAGAGGAAGGTAATCCATATCGGCACATGTATTCTCCCTGGAATTTCTAGTCTCCCCATGCAAGAAGTCAAAGTGGTCAACTTCTCCTTGAAGTGCCCCACTGCAACCCAATTGCAGCCCCAAAAGTGCCAAAGAAAACTTGACAGTACTTTTGAACACAGGTCACAACTTCTCCTAGATAATATACAATTCTCATAAACAGAAGAATAATACTTCATGTTTACATAGCACTTTTCTTCTAAAGAGCTCAGTATACATTATTTCATTAATCCTCACAGGCTTAAGATCTGCAGATGGAGGAACACCACACAATGAAGCTAAGTGTCTCAGGTCCCTCCAATAGCTAGCTAGCAGTGGACTTGGGAACAGAACCCAGGTCCCAGGCCTGAACTAAGGGGCCAGCCAGGGAGGTTAGTTGCTAAAGCGCAGCGTTAAAATTTATGGGTATAGCATATTAGAATTAGGTTTACTCCCACATAACTGTTGAGATTTTAGGAATGGATCAGTATGTAGTTGAGCTAGTCTGGAAATTTTCTGGAAAAACAGGTCACCTGGATCAGCCATGCGAGGTCCTCTGCCCTGTTTTAAGGTAAACTGTGACAGGTGCCATAGAAGGGATGGGCCAGGACTTGGGCAAACAGACTTGACTGCAGAATGTCACAGCTCTAGAATGCAGAGATGTAGGCAAAAGCTGAAAGAAAAGACCCAAAGGGGCAGGTTCCAGTGCTTGACAGTGGTTTTGATAACTGGAATGCAAAATAAAGTGATTCCCACCCTGGAACATAAGGTCAGGGGAAAACCTTTGCAAGCAAGCAGGAGCAAAGATAACACAAGCTTGTACCTGCTCCAGCTTGTCTCCTTTGGACAAAATCTGTTCTTAATCTCTTAGAAAATAATCAAGAGAAGGGGGAACTGAGATAGTTCAGTGGTTGCCAATGGCAATATTAAATTTGATTGATGATTTATTATTTTAATTAAGCTTTTACTTGCTTGTTCTTTGTTACTGATAGTACAATTGACTTCCCCATAACTCTTTCACAGAAAGAGCTGGGAGAAAAAAAATAAAACATGTTTGGTCCACTACAAAGCCTTAGTGTACAAGTCCGAGGGTCTGGGCCATGTCTCTCAGCTCATTGAAAGTTGAAAAAAAAATGGAGAGAAAGAAAAAAAAACTAACAAAACCATTTCTAAAGTAAGAAAAGTATGTTTGATAGGGAGAATGACCCAAACCTCCCAGTCAAGAGAATGATTTCCCAAGACCTCTTCTCTTCCCCAATTAAGTGAGATCACTACAGGAGATGGGACGTGCCTGAGGTCAGTACGAAGGGTGGGAGGTGTCAATGGCCCTTGCTTTTAATGTAAATTTGCACTTCCAGATCTTTCTGAACCCCAAAACTCCACTACTTTCGCAAATCCCTTCAACAGCCAAAGCCACAGAGCTGATCCATCACTAACCAAACAATGAAGTGGCATATAGCTTTCTGGGGAAGGTTGTTGCACTATTGAGAATAATAGCACCTGACATTTATAGAAAACCTATTATTTGCCAGACTATGCTGAACACATTTTATGTATTATATCCTTTTAACCCTAGAAACAAGCCTGAGGAAGGCACTGATGCATCCCTATTTTATGGGTAAGAAATCTGAGGCAAAGAGGTTAAATGACTTACCCAGGACACAGCTAGCCAGGGCAGAGATTCAAATCCAGGACTCACTGATTGATCAGTCAGTGATTTACTCACTACACTTCACAGCTTGGTTTAGAGGCTAAGATGAGCCACCTCTTCCTTGCAGCTAATAACTTAAATGTTTGCCTTTGTTAAGCAGTCCCCATTTTGAGACCATTATAAACCTAGTGGTTTATGATTTCATTTTGAACACATGAGTAAAAATAATGCCTTTGGGGAAAGACAGATTAATCTCTGACTTACAAATTCAAAACAAGTCTCAGGTTCTGAGTGCCCGGTCATTTGCAAGTCAGACCAGAATCTGGACTCAAAGCCTCCAGGTCCTCTCGTTTCTTCCTTGATTTGAGCAGGAGGGAGTCCCTCGCTGGAGGCTGGCATCATCCCATGGCTAAGCTTTGGAAATCTTAACATTAAAGTATCTTGCAAGAACATATTTTTGGAGACTGATGTTAAAGCATCTTGCAAGAACATCACACAATTCATTGCACTGCATCTGGGAGTGTTATTCTTTCTTCCTCCTGTCTAGGCTCAGCAAGACTTTACCCCGGAGACCAGGACCCTGGCAAATGCGGCCTCCTCCAGCCCAGCTAATGGTGCAAACTCTGAACAAAGCTGCCCTTGAAGCCCAGCCATTTAAAAGACTTTATAAAGCCCACTGGGGCCCCCCGATTATTTTGCAACAAGTCATATCCCATGAAGAAATTCACTTCCCTGCAACACAAAACAGAGGGAGATTAAAGAAAAAGGCAGGAGGGGCCAGGGGTGGGGAAAAGAAGTAAGACCCCCTGCTATTCTGTCTGGCCAGAATCGTGTCTTTTAGTACCCATATCCTCTACAAAGACAATGTTCTGATGATATATGGCCCTAATACATCACTGCATGACAGTGTTCTCCTGATACTGTACCTTGAAAATATGACACGTGCCAGCAGAAGCAACGGGGGATTAATAAGGAGGCCCTTTTTAGATTTAACTTACTTAACATTTTAATTTTTTTTAATGGACTTTAGTTTGTTGGAGGGATTGTTTGGGGTCCTATGTTGTTTAAGGATTTAGGTCTGGCTTTTTTTTTTTTGGCCTCTTCAAGGAACTCTCAGAACAAAGAAACACAGGCCATTAGAATGTCCCAGCTACTCAAATACAGCTCTGATTTAAAACAGGGCAGTGTCAAACAGTTCCTCATTCTGTTTAATCATACTTTGAAATAGAACCAAAACATTAGGGATGGCAGAACACAAAAGAAATCACCACCAAATAAAAATAGTAGCCCAAAGAAAGTAGCACTGCCTGGTTTTTATTATACTGTACATCGTATAAGCAAGGGGCTGCTGGCAGCACCACATTAATGTAACTGGAATGGGCTGAACACAAAGCAGCTAGTGACTTAATGCAGTGGCCCCTGTCACAGATGCAGCTCTGCCCCCATACTCTGCTCCTAGAAGCAGACTGGGAAACCCGAGGGTGGGCTGTGTCCCCTTCTGCCAGAGAGGGACAGGAGCCAGGTATGTGAACCGATAGGAATAACTGTCAGCATCTTTCCTTTATTTTGACCAAATTCTCAAGTCTAAACTCTTCTCCTGCCTCACCAAAAGGGACCCAAACAGCTGGGGTGTGGGATGCAGTCAGTGCTGCGGAGAAAATGTCCACAGACTTCTGACCTGGGCAAAGGGTGTGAACTAGGGGTGAGGGGAAGTGAAGTCCCAGCACAAGAGGCCCAACTGCCTCTCCCAACACCTTTGATTATTTTACATTGCTGAGCGCCCTTCAGCACATGATGAATAATGAATCAGCTTCTTCCTCTGCCCAAAAAGAAAACAAAAAGGAAAGGGGAGATGAAATTCTATGAACAGTTTTATGCCTTTCTGGTGAGTTCTTTTGAAATCAAGAAGCTGATGGGGACCCAACTCCAGGGACCCAACTCCAACTACCAGCAAGGTGTACATCTCAAGAGGGCATTAGCCCAGCTTCCCAATCCCTGGGGCCCAGCTCGGAGGCAATGCCCAGATTGGGGGGGGCACTGGAGAGAGGAGGGAGTGAGGGTTAAGGAGTTAAAACAATAGTAAAATTAGAGCAACCTGCATAGGAAAGGTTGTGATTTGAGGTTAAGGAGGGGTACTAGGAGATTTTATTTCAGCAGTAGCTTTTCTGACCCACCACAATATAAAAAAACTGGGCAACTTGGCTATACAAAGAAGCTAAGGACTCAATGGGCCTTTTTAATTGCGCCCATACATGATTTTCTGCCAAAGAAGAGCAAACACAACCAAAACGTGGAAACCGAATGCCTTAGATGCTGTTAGTGTCCTGCCAGTGACTGGTGGTGGCAGGCCAGCAGAGGCCTGTAACTCTCTTGTCGGCGTGTGTCTCCTTTCCACCTCACCACCCACAATGGGTGGCACTCACCAGGCCCCCAAATGCCCCTTACTGCTGCGGGTCAACAACAAGCCACTGAGCAGATTTTTCACGGAACAGACAGGATTTTTCACGAATTGCCCGTGAGAGCCCGTGCGCTGTCGGGAGCTACAAAAATACCTGCGCCTGACAAGTAAATGGCGCTGACATCACAGGGAGTAGGCAGGGCAGAGGAACTGCTCGCAGTCCATCTGTCATCTTGACAAAGTAACGTTCTGGTCACTGGTGAGACACTTTTCAAGACATCTGCACAATTGACCCCGACCACCAGCAATCACAGAGGCTTTCAAAGGGACCCCTGGGAGAGCAGGCGGCAGGGTTGGTGCCTCCCGTCCCGCATCCTCATGACCGTAAGGGCGGCGTGATACATCAGGTGCTGGTAAGCTCTCTGCTCCCGGGCTGCATCCCTGCTGGCACTTACTGCAGAGGGTATCCAGTTAGCCTGAGGAATGTCAGGCAGGGGAGCAAAGGCGAGCAGGAGCCCTCTAGCTGGCTGGAAGTTCAGAGAGCTGAAAAAAGCCAGCCTCAGACAGCATCTCCCATATGAAGGCGATTCTGTGAACTGGGGTTGGTCTGACTCATTCACCAAGGCCATTAGCAGTGTGTTCTCTTCACCAAGGCTCTCCCAGGGGCCACATGCAGATGTCAGAAAGAACTGGAGAAGCCACAGATTTATTTCACAGGTTTAGGAGCAATTTTAATCCACGAGCTTCCATTTTCAAACGTATTCAACAATTAAGAAGTGCAAATTTTGCATATAATCCACTTTTGATTAAGGTGTTATAAAGAAAGCAGAGTGACTAGTTATCCATAAAACATTATTAACATGAACTTGTTGTTCACAGGATTCACAACATGTGTCACATTTTAAAAAATAAATGGTCCACCATGATTCTTACCCTTAATAATTGGTTTTTAAAAGGGTTTCACCATAAAATAGCTTTCTGGGAGCTTTAACTTCTAAAATAAGACAAAAGTGTTAACAGAAAATAAATGGTCTTTAGAAAATGTGACACCTTGGCTATAAACTTGGCTCTTTCTGCATGTTAAAACTTTGCACTGCAGAATTCAAGTCTATCTAACTAAAAAGCTATGAGTCTGTTTAATAAATATTTTTTGAGCCCCTGCTGAGGGCCAGGCACTGTGCCAGGTTTTGCTGGGAACAGAAAATATGAATCAGATACATCTTCTGCCCTAGAAGAGCTTACAATCCAACAGGGAGAAAGGACAGAGTATAAATACAGAAAAAAAGCACCTCACATGTTGCGACATGACTGCCACATAGGGCTATTCATTTCAGAGGAGGGAGAGATTAGTTTCAACCAAATTCTACTGCCACTCCCTCCCTGAGATCATCTAAATCATCTGGGTTCTTTAGATACTATGTGCACCACTGAAGGAGCCTGAAAAAAAAGTTCTGTTGCACAATTACCTCACTGAGACAGAATTCAACCTCAACATGTCAGCAGGTTGGGATGTAACAACCCACGAAAGTAATCTCCTTCACTGATGACATCCCAGCACACTCCAATTTAGGGGCAGCGAATGGCTGGCCATTGTGACAGAACAGTTTGTTTTATGTCTATCTTGGGAGAATATTTTATGCCACTTTTTTCTTGTTCTATGAAATCATAATGTTTAACATGCTTTGCTAGTCTTTCATCTATGTTTTAAGAAAGGCATAAAATAACAACCTACTGAATTTTAATCTATATTCCAAAACCAGTCATTATCATTGCTACCAAGTATATGAGCAGTAATATCTGTTTTTAAAAATAGTTTCCTATAGGAAAAATTTTATTTCATAATTATTATTGCTTATTATATATTTTACTGTGATTATACAGACTTTTCATCTCAGTGTATTTGTGTAGTTTATTCACTATAAGACTTAATATGCAAAGTACTGTGAGCAATGAAAAAGGCAAATCATGGAAGAAGAAGCAGAGTTTAAAATAGAAAGGGAAATTTATAGTTTATTTTGGGGGTAAAGAATTAATCAGATCCTTGAATTATTAAATCAAAAAATTAAACACAAAGGGAACATATTCATTTATCCAACGGATTCGCACTCCATAGCCCAGCACTGTCTCAGGCCTCAGCAGGACAGCATGAAATGAGAATCCACATGCTCACAGAGCTGACAGGCTAGCAGGGAGGCCTACAGAAAACAAGCAGATGCAGGATATACTGGGCCCTGATAGGAACCGGGGGAAAATGAAGCAGGACATGGGAACAGAATCACAAGGTGTGGTACTGCTTGGGGTGGTGATCAGAGACAGAGCCTCTAATAAGGGAACTTTTGTTCAAAGACCGCAGTGAAGTAATGAGAGTATGTAATATACTGGATCTAAGTGTGCTCTGGGTACAGGACAGAAATGCAGACGCCCTTGTCAAGAGGGTGTCGAGTATCAGGCAGAAGTAACGGGAGCCAACGAGTGTGGCTGGAGCGGAGAGGGGAGGATGCATTTGGAGGTGGGACTAGAGATGGCATCAGAAGCCAGATCTTGTGGGGCCTTGTAAAGCATTGTTATACTTCATACTGTATTTAGAGTGCGATGAGAAGCCACTGGATGATCTTTCATAAATAAGCGAAATAATTGCATATATACCTATAAATGGTTACTGAGTGATATATTGTCTGAAGGCAAAAGGGATAATGAAAGTTGTTAGAAATTAGCAGATATATTGTCAAGGTTTTTGCTGTTAAGACTTGCTGATTGATTAAATACAGGATATAAGACAAAGAGGACTCAAGAGTCCCAGGGTTGATGGCCTGAGCGTATGAAACAATGCAGCTGACATGCTGGCTGGAGGAAACTGGATGTGGGGAGGCGTGAAGAACAAGATCTCTGTCCGGGCCATTTTGAGCTCGAGATGCTTCCCTGACATCCACGTGGAGATGCCTAGTTTGGATGTATGAGTCTGCACTTGAGGAGTGAGGGAGCTGGGAACATGAATGTGGGAACTTTCAACATACAGATAGTTTTTAAACCATGGGTCTATATAAATTCACCTAGGGAAAGAGTGTAAATGGAGAAAACATCTTGATTGAATCTTGGGGCCCTCCAATATTTAAAGTTTAAGAAGATAAGAAAGACCCAGCAAAAAAAAAAGGTCTACAAAGGAGTAGCCAAATAAACAAAATTCTTATAAACCCATTATGCATATGCTAAGAGAACTCTATACATGTTAGTCCTTACCTACATAACACACACACAAATGCACACAACTGTACGTGATCACTGGTTGAGATCATTACATTAATCCAGTTAGCATTGTTGTATTGACCAGCAGAGGTCACCTTCTCTCAGCACCGGCCACTGTGCCAGATGCTAAAGACCAAGATACCTCAGGACAGGACTGTCACTGGCCACCATTTGAGACTCACAAGAGACGCTGTCCTGGCCACTGTTGCCCACTCCTAGGCCCTAGTGCTAAAACGCACTATGCTTCCCAAGCTGCATCTTTGAGGGAATAGACTCAAGCTTAGGGAAATTCCGACTGGCTAGAATTGCTAAGAATGCCAAGGAAAGGTTCTAGGACCAATGTCCCCGACTCCCCAGGGCCTAGTGACCAAAGGCTAGATGAGTGTTAAAGATGGGTGTGGGAGTAAGAGAACACTAAACCCGTAAGAGGACTAGGAACAAAGGGAAAGGAAAAAATCCCTCCTTCTCAGTTTTCTTTCCCAGTTATGCTAAGATCAAAAGCCAAACTCTGGGATGAACACAGTCCACACTCAGACCCTGCCTTCAGCTTCTAATCCCAACAAGTGTGGCTCAAAGCTGGGGGCATGGTCTCATCTGTGGCAGGATAAGTAGGATCTATGGATCTAGGGAAAAGGCCTGTACTCCTAGGCAGGCACTAGCCAAGAAGCAGAGAGCTGAGACCCCACAACCACCCTGGGGCTCCCTCTGGACGGGAAGGCGAGGCAGAGGTCAGCGGGGAAGCTGGAGCTATGTTGCAACTTCGGGATTTGTACTCCTCTCTGTCCTTTCAGCACCGGATTTCTTTCCCACATATTTGAAGGCTGTTACAGTCCCCCTGGGCCTTCTCTCTACCAGGCTAAATTATATCAGCGCATCATCATTAGTGAAAAGTAGTTACTAACCCCCAACCTGGGCATTTGACACCACTCGAAGCTAGCCCCTTAGCTAATCCAGCCATCCTTTTCTTGACCCCTTAAGCATTATCACAAACAGCCCTTCTCCGGCCTTCCCAACTCTGCCTATGTCAAAGAGCTCCCCAACCGGACATTCCATCCCTCAAATATCGGCCACCAGGGCAAACATAGGAAGAACAACCATGCCACGGTAATTCTGCTTGAACACTTCATTATCAGGCTGCAACTAAGAATCAGAAATGGAAACAGAAACACAAGACATAACACCTGGGGAGTGGTGACATCATGGAAATTCTGGGCTAATAACAAAGGAAGAAAATAATATGGTAAAAAAAAGAGAGAGGATAAAGATGAAACTCTGGAGCAATGGACTGTAGGCTCATTTTAATCTTATTTTTAAAAAGGATTTGCAATAAAAGTATGGGAAACAGTTAAGCAGTGTGACCAGAATTATGTGAAGTCACCATGGGTCAGAACCTCGTCAGCTTGACTTCACTTTCTCCCTGATCAAGGAAAGGAAGGTGTGGGCAGAAATGCAGTGGCATAGAGAGAAAAGAACTTGGATTTCCCAGAACGGTTATATTCTGGACAAGGACGGTACCTGTTGGATGGAAGCTGTCAGCAGAAGGAAATAGCTTCTATTACAGAGCTTTGGGAAGGGAAGGGATAGGGGTGGGGGTGTCTGTAAGCCCCCCTTTCCCTGCCTCATTGCTTGCTGCTGGTTCCTCCAGATGCTGCTGGATTCCAGCAAGTCAGTCATAAAACCCTGGCTGTTTTGTCCAATTGCTACATCTCGTTGGCTCATGCTGAAGAAGCAACTGACATACATCAGCCTCATCCCGCAGCTGCTGCCCGTCACAGCAACGCCACAGGAAACGGAGTGTCTCTGTGGGAACCCATCACATGAAAAGGCTGGCAGCACCCGAGGGTCAGCCTGTCCCACCCAAAGGCACCAGTCAGGACTCTACCTAACTGGACCTCAAGGACCATGAAAAACATCATCCCCAGGACAGTTATTTGCTAGGTCTCTCTCACTCACCCCCTCGGGGTGCTTTTTTAACCCCTGTGGTCAGGAAACATTCTCTGGAAGACATTGCACTGGAGTCTACCTGGGACAGGTCAGGATTCCTGTACTTGAACTGTAGTCCCAATTCTGATTTGCTGTGTGAGCTTTGTCGTGCTTTACGTTTCTGAGCCTTAATTATCTCACCTGTGAAACAGGCTTGAGAAGGCCTGCCCTACCTCATAGCATGGCTTTGAGGAAGTGAAGTTCAGGCTATCCCCCAACTTATTGACACAGTATTTATTCATAAAATAGTTGTTGGATGTACTGTTGTACAAGGGGCTCTTCTAGATGCTTTGAGTGATAGAGATCAGACACTCTTCCTGCCTTAAAGATGCTTAAAGTCCACTAGGAGAGATGGCCGTGTAAATAATTAATAGAACTTGAAGACAGGCAGGTTATAACAAGAGTAAACAACATAAGGCTTCAGAGAGTAAGTGATTCATTCTGATGGGGTGACTAGGGAGACTTGATAGAGGAGATGACATGAAGGGGAGAAGGCAGCTGTTCAGTGAAGATAGTTAATATGCAAAGTAACCATGGAAAGTCCCACAAATACAATGTTTAACCACTACTTAACATGTTGTTTCATTAGGGAATTTGCCTACATCTATGTTCATACATCCTTCCCTCCATTAACCTCAGTTGGGAAGAATTTTTCAAAAATTGGCTCCTGCATAGAGTCACTGTTAGAGCTTATAAAAAACAGAGATTCTCTGATCTCCACCAGACCAACTGAGTCAGAATCTCTGTAGTAGAACCCCAGAATCTCCATTTTAAAATTCTGAGGTCCCCCACCACTGGGGCCCAGGTGGGAGAATAGAGGGAAACCCACGGCAAAATTCTTACCACTGACTTGTTAATATCCTATAACTGTGAGAGAAGACAAGCAGCAAGACTGAGGTGTGTGGGTGAGAAAGGAGGAGAGAGAAAGGCCACCGGCGATGGGCCCTGTCACAGTCTGCAAAACTCCACACTAAAGGCCTCCCCCAACATGTACACTAGTTCAGTTACATGTTCACATTTTTATTTTAGACTCACTAATGATAGAAAGTGGTTTGCAAACTAAATCCATTATTCAAATGTTATGCTAAATTCATAAGTATACTCATGCACACATATGTTTGTATATACACATATACACCTATACAATCTAGCACAGCCACTGAATAATAGTTTGTTCTGATTAATGAAATATTCCAACCGAGAGCTAATATCTATGGCTTGCATGAGTTCATCAATGTTCAAAGAACTCTAAAGCAATAAAAGATACCTAACTTCAAAACTCTCTAGAACATAATTTAATCTTTTTGTTCACAGAAAAAAAGGCATCTTTCCCAGTTTCGCAGTGCCTCAGGCCATTAGTCACATAAGTGCTCAATAAATATATGCTGAGATTAATGACCATCCATCATTTTCCTACTCTAGTCCTGCAATTCAGTTCTATTTCCTGCAGAGCACCACCATGTCCCCTTCTCATCGGTACAGAGGTGAATACCCCACCACCCTCGGAAGAGCCCTGAGGATATACAGAAGAGACCATTAATTCAGAGATGGGGGTACAAAGCCTGAGAGGTGTTAGCATTTTACTATACCACCACATGTTTTTTTTTTAGTTTATAAACCCAGTGTAAATTCACCTTGGATTGAAAGGGCCCTCATTAAGATACACTAAAACAACCTGTCAAGATAACTATCTCCAGTGAAAAGGTCTCCAGCTCAAAGCATATATTAGATTAACCCATCTAGGGGAAGAAATTGCTGCTTCTATAGGTCAGTACCAAGTAACAAAATTTTCATTTGCTTCAAGCTAACATCAAATTCTTGGAGCTCTATGTGGCCAACAAGAGTATAAATTTACTTTAAGCGAACTTCTCTTTGTCCTTGTCTAGTATATGGCTTACAAGAAATGGAAAATTTCACATTTTTAAATAATCCCACTTATTCCCCTCAACACACACAGGCCCTCACAAGGGACGGGAAAGCACTGTTCCCTGGTCCATGCATTCCCAGCACATCCCCACAGGGAGAAAGAAGGGCTGGTGACTCCAACAGAAGTTACTCTGGACTAATGAGGCTCACAGAAAGGAGGGCGAGTATCTCTCCTCTTCCCTGCCATCCAGCTCTTCCCCAGCTTCTGACTTGAGTCACCACTTAGGGAAAAGGGATTTCCACCTGGGTGCTCCCCTATGTGCTAATGGGACGGACAGCTGACCTCTGGTGGATCCCGGTGAGCACCCAACCACTGTTTCCCACGTGCTTGAAGACAGAAATCGCCACACCTCAATTCTAATAGGCCCAGTCTCCCCACGGAGCAAAAACACAGGAGGGTGGCCGAACCCTATTTGGGCAGCTCTCAAATGAGAGAATATCTGATTAACCTTTCATGTCCTCTCACTCAGGAAAATAGTGTCCCCCTGATACCAAGAAACACTGCTATGTGAGTGTCTTGATGCTACTGTTTTTGCATTATAAATCCACAAAACTGAAGAGACCCAGCAGGCTGGAAAAGCTTCTAGGATTTGTGAATTTCTGAGAGATGAAAGGGCAGAATGAGGCGCAGCAAGGCCCTACTGGAGGCAGATGCTTCAAGCACCGCAGGCCACTGACAAAATGCTGACGAATCTGAGCCTAGAAAGAGCGATCATCATATCTTGGCTCAAACAGTTGTGTTTAATTAGAAATAAAATGGAAAAGGAGTCCCCCGGTGTTTTTAAATAAGAAACTCTAAGAATAAATGTGAAAGAAGAGTGCAATGTCATTACTTTGCTCACTATAAAGAAAGAAAGCGAGGGGTTAAAGAATCTTAACGCTATTACTACAGTCCACAGATCGGCCACGAAGAGGACCTGGGAGAGCAAGTTTAAAAAAAAAAATGTTTATGGAGAGAGAAGGAAAAAAAATCAGGATAAAGATGCTAAAAGCACCTGTCACTGAAGCCCAACAAAGGTTAAGAACAATGTGGGGCGTCCTGGTGTTCATGCCTCCTTCCGGTGGGCCAGGCCTGGTCTCTCCTGGAAATAGCCTTTCTGAGGTCACCCACAGCTGCGAAGGCCAGCAGCACAACCAGAGAGCCCACCACACAGGATCTGAAAATAAGCAGCTCAGCCTATGCCCGACAGCCTTAGCGGCCATGAAAACCCATCTGGCCAAAATCTATTTATTTGACCAAGAATACAAGAGTTATTTTTGGAAACGTGTGCTCTTATAAGTTAAAACGTGATGATTGTTATCTCTACTATGTTTCTGATGGTTGTCCTCTCAGAAGTATCTCTGGGTGCCTTCTCTCATGGTGAAGGTCATCTCCCCGAATCATTCTATGGTCATTCCATCAAGGCAGGGCATCTGGGGGACATGCTGTAGGCAGGGAAGATGCCACTTGTCCCACCCTCTCATTTTCTCTCTATTTACCTGAGCAAAACCTGAAAATTGCCATTGAAGTTATAGACCTTTGAACTACTCATTTGGCAGATCTGGGTTAGTACCACCCATTACGTAACATTTAAAAAAAAAACAACAACAAAAAACCCACTCATTAAACTACACGACATGTACATACAATAAGGCCTTTGTCCTTAAAAGAAAAACATAATTTTCAACAGAGCCAGCTCCCAGAAGCCAAGGGAGCTAACATCCAAAACCTAATATAAACATTAAGGCTTGTGTCAAGGCTCCGGACTTAGCCTCACTGAAAGGGGGAGGAAATGACTGGGGAATGCGGCTCCGGGGACAGGGAGGCATTTTTTATTGCAACTTCTGAAAAGCAGACGTGAGATAGTCCCAGATCCTCCCTTCTCGAGCCTCGTGCATCGTCACCCATACTGCTGCTTATTAGCAGGGTATGTCTCTAAAAGGTCATGTTCCTCTTGTCACACACAATAGCAGGTCTTTATGTCTACATGATTCTAAACTTTCAAACATGAGTACATTCTTTTCCAAGGGAAAAAAAAAATGTGCCTTTGTAATGATTTTTTAGGACATCTTTCATAGAGGAGGTTGACCTTCTGTGACAAAGACTCTGGGAGAATCATGTTTTGGAACTTGGAGTTCCATTCGAGGGGGAGCTATCCCAAGTGTTAACAACCCAAACTGTAAACAGGAAACTCCAGCCTGACTCCCACTCAAGTCTCAAGGTTGGGGACCACTCACTGAAGCCATGGGGTTTACAGAGATGATGGAACAAGGTTCTTACCCATGGACCTCATCTCATAAGACCTAAATTCACCCAAATAACTACACTACAACATTGAACATGCAGCTCTTAGAGAGACTGACAGGACCTCTGGTCGCAAACATACAAAGTTGTGTGAATTTGTAGAGCCTGCATGTCCAAACCCAGTCATATCAGGTAATCGAAGATTATCCTATAGACGGGGAGGCCCCACACCACGGGTATGCACCAGTGACAGTGTTCAGTGGGACAGCAGGACTCAGAGTGCCAGGCTCAGCGTGTCCACTCCGTGATTAGTTTTACATCTTTGCCTCCCACCTGCCACTTCCCGATTCAACAGCAGGTGCCTTGAAAGGACAACTAGGCCTCCTTGCAAAAACAACATGTGCTTAGCTGGCTGTAGGTGGACACCCGTCAAGCCTGTGAATCTCTGAAGATGAAAAACAGAGGAGCCGGCCATCCCGCTAAGCCCCAAATACTGCCAGGGTTTTCCATCTTTTATCAGAAAAGAGAGCAGTCACCTCTATTGAAGCTCCATAGTCGACCCTGACAGGAATTCAAAGTAAATACTCCTCATAAGTGATAACAATAATATTGAAATAAAAAGAGTCCATTTAATCACTTCTTAGCAATTGCATAGCATTTAGATATTGGCAGTGGCTCTCACTTCTGAAGCACGTGCCATGTTGCAGACCCTGTTTTAAGAATTTGACATTTTCCCTCACAATTCTGACAAAAGTCTTATGATGAAGATAAAGCTGTCAAGATACAAAGCCACACAACCGTTAAGGAGAAGTATGGGAACCACACCACTATCATTCCTAAAAAATATAACTCTTTATGCATAAAAAGTGATTGATGACATACACTTCACTTTCTTCAAGTTCTCGCCCTTAAAAATAATAATAATAATTCCATTTACACTGTTCCCAAAGGTCTTTCACAAACATCAGCATATTTAACCCATACACATCACCTCAGTTAAGGGCCACAGCCAACAGATGGGGTCTGCACTGTTACTCCTCTTTAGAGATGAAGTTGAAGGGCACACACACCATTGTGACTTGCCCAGAACTCACAACTAAGGCTCAGAGAGAGCAAGGTGCCTTGCTCAGTGACGCACAGCTACCAAGATACTTGAACCTGTCTTAATTTCAAACAGTAAGGCCACATTCTACAGCTGTATTTCAATGACAAAAATGGACATTAAAAATTTAGTGGAAAAAAGAAATATTTTTCCTGAAGATCTAGCAAGGGATTAAATTATATCACAATATTTTTAAAGCACCATTAACAGTTTAATAGAGCAAACTTGAAAGTTTATAATGGTAAGATTTTATATTACCCAGCCTCTTTTATATTGTTGCTTTTATTCATAATAAAAAAAAATGCCTCAATGTGGCCTTGTCCATTTTGCACTTAACTATAGAAACATTCCAAGGATGTTTCCAAAGTATACTACTTTTACCTATGAAATTAGTTTTGTTTTGGTACCTTTTAAAATTTCATGTGGTATTTATTCACTTATACTAAGATCTTTGCAAATAAATGTTTGGAAAATTTGTGATTTTTTTGCACTGTATTTTCAAAATCCCTAAAGCAATCTTAGTTTTGGTTTTCTTCAAATAGGGTTCCACCAAATTCCGTCTATGATCAATTGAATTCCATGTGAAAATTCTGTGCAACAGGTGGTAGGGAGGTGGGCACCATTGTTGATTGTTTCAAATACTCTAGGAAGATGTTGAGAAAGTTCCTTCTTTGACAATCTCCTAGACTCTTCAATCTAACTGCATATTTACTACCCCTGGTCTTTCTCTTCTTCTAACATCTTCTGCCTTGGACTCTCCTGGGTCTGTTTCTTCTATAACTACTTCTCAATCTCTGGTATGGGTTTCTCCCTGTCTATCCTTCTGTTAAACATAATCCTTATTCTAGGTATTACTGTAGGCCTGTTCCTTGAAATCTCAATTTAGACCCCTTTCCAAAACAAATAATTGATTCCCAAAGTTTTAAAGTTTATTTCAATGCAGAGTTAATACACTGCTGTCCTCTGGTCCCGATTTCTCTCCTGGGATCAAGATCCAGATGTAAGGAGCCTACTGGGTTTTTCTACTTGGAAGGTCAAGCCCAATTCATCAAGTCTGACTTCATTATCACCCACCCACACTCATGACATCCTCCTTCCACACTCTCTGTAACACTGGCGAGAACTCTCAAAACCCGCTCCCTTCAGTTCACCCCATCTCTCACCTCTGCTATTGATTTTATTGCCAAGTGCTATCAACCTGGGCTCCAAAACTCCTGTGCAGGTCTAGGGGCCCCAGCCATTAGTACAGTTTTAATATAAGCCACCCAATTTTGCTTATTGCATAAAATGTGTGCTACCACTACTGATACATACTGTCATGGTGCTACCTACCAGACTGAATAATTTGCCAAATGGGCCAAGTGACAGTGCACAGCAAGGTATCACTGAGTAAGAGGAGAGAGCAGGCGACCAAAACGGGATTTCAGAGAAAGCTCTGGGAAGGAAACCATTCTATTCAAGTAGCAGCTCCCTGCACTGGAGACAAGAGTGATTAGCAAAGTGACAGCAATTTGGGACACTCACTGTAATGACCACTGCATTTTAATTACTGTATCTTGGCAGGCAGGGTTTGCAGTCTTTTAACCCAAATACTCTAGAACTGGAAGGTGGTTAAAGAAATTCAAAACAATGAGAAACACTGGTTTATCCCAATGCCTCGTCTCCATTCCCAATGCCCATCCCTGCTCCAGGTGGCTTGCTTTCACTTGACCACAACACATCCCTGGAGTCTGTGGTCCAAACTCCAGCCTCTCTGTACTTGAAACATCCCCCACAGAAGTTCCTTGAGGCTTTTATATAAAACATACCTTACGTAGTCATGAGGCTGCACCAAAATGCTGAGCGGCTCCCCTTGACTGCGTGGATTACTGATCCCGCTATTACTGCACTCAGCGTTCTGCCCTTGCTGGCTCCCCTGCCCCAGCTTTCTAGCTCCAGCTTCCATTAGAGCTTTGGGCACACTTCCACAATTCCCAAGCACACAGTCCTCTGTGCCTTTCCTCCAACAATGCCTTGCCAAGACTATCTTTCCTCCTCCCGTCCAGGTCCCAGATAATCCAGGCAGAACTCATCTATAACCCCCTTAGCACTTGGGTTCCAGTCTATTACAGTGCTTTTCTGTCCCTCCCATAAAACTTTATGCACGTGTCTTTCTCCCCCATTAGGCGGAGGACGAGGACCTGTCCTATTGGTCTTCGCCTCCTCGGGGTGCCCAACCAGCACAATGCTTCAAACACAGAAAAGGCTAAAAATAATAAAATAAAATGGAAGGGGAGAATGAAGTGTAAAGAGAAGGGAGAAAGAATAATATAGAATTTACAACCTGCTATCCCTAGCGCTTTGAGTGGGGTTTTATAGAATTAGGACTGAGAACCAAGAGGTCAAAATATACACCCAGCTCACTTGGCTGATCTTAACTCAGGTCAACAAGCACACCTACCCTCCTGATGCCATGAAAGGTGGTGTTATTTGTATTATTTTATAGCACAAAAGATTCAATATACCATCAGTTCGACGGAAGTGCCATAGACGAGGGTGTGAAAGACTGGTATCCTTTATTTACTCAAGAAATTTGTATTAATCGGCTTTATTTCCCATCATTTTGCCTTGCCTGACTTTTCTCATTATGTCTTATCCCGCCCTCACCATATCTGTATCCTAACCTGGGGGAAGGACTGTCTTTCCTCAATGTTATTTCCTACACTTAAAACACAGTCTGCTGTCGATGCACAATATGAAGACCGGTGCCATGAAATGAAATGAAAGTGTGTAGAAAGTAAGACCGGGACAGGGAAGGGGAGCACACGCATAGTTATGCAGCAAAAACCCACCCAGGTCTGGAACAGGGTTGAGAGACTTCCATGAGGCAGGCCAGGAAAATCCCCATGATGTTAGACCACTAGGCAGTTTTTCCAGAATTATGGCGCCCCCGAGTCCCAACCTTATCCCTCTGCCAATAAAAGTACAAGTGAAGGTGACCCCACAGGCACAGAGAGGTAAATACTCTGCAGAAAAACGAGGCCCCTCTTCCATGGAAAGTTTTTTTAGTGTTTAATGGAGAGCAAGGGGAAATTTACACCAGGGCTCGCAGACCACTGGACCAATAAGGAAGCAGCTTAGATCGGCCCAGTACAGGTCTGGAGGGACAGAAAACTCCACTAAATGTTACTGGCTCAGCCCTGTTCATTCATAACGATGGGTGGGCTTGGCATCATTACCCTATGTCTCCTCCCCATCAGCTTCCCCTTTTTATCTTTTTCTGATGGAACTTTGCATCTTATTCCATGTGAAGAAACAAGAATTTAAACAATATCATCATCATCAACAACACCGAATTATTTTAGAGAGTTACCAAATGCGAACCACGGGGCCAAGCCTTAAATGCTGTATCTCATTTAATTCTCACAGCGACTGTATGGGCTCCATATTGATCCCCAGCCCACTCTCCAGATAAGGACACTGAGCCCTGGAAAGGTGTGGTCATTTTCCCGAGTTCAGCAGCAGTAAGTGACAAGAGCAAGATTGGAACCCAGGTCTGTCTGATGCCAGGACCAAAGCTTTTTCCTAAAATTATACAGCATCAGTGAAAAGCTGCAGGAACCGTGTCTTCCTTTGAAAGATCCCTCCAGATTCCGGACTTGGTTTGAACGACAAGACCAAAATCACTAACTGCCCCCAAAGAGAACCTACATCAGCTTTGCAGAGGTCAAAATAACTCTGAAGCCTTTGGAAGTGTTTGTAGATGTTTGTAAGTAGTAAAGGACTAGCAGAAGCAAATTGGTTTTGTGACGAGGGCACTGGATTCACATCCCAATTCTGTCTCTTAGTAACTGTGGGACCTCAGGACATTTGCTCTGCCTCTCTTAACCTCACTAGAGCATGGGTAAAAATAACTGCCTCAGAGCTGGGACTGGTGAATTTGGTGAATTTGCCAGCACAATGCTATAAACTATGACCTTCCTCTAAAACTGTTCTGGTGAATACACTGTTCTATGGAAAGGCAATTGGTCACAATACCTTCTTTCCAAAAAATAAATAAATAAACAAATACTGATCATCTCCTTAGTGAGCGTCCTAAGTCTAAAAATAATATAAAACAATTTTCAAAAAATTACGACAATCTATGTTTATGCGCCTATGTGAAGTACAGTATCTCTCTGAACCCATCTGGACTATTTTATACATCTCCTCCCTCCCTCCCTCCCTTCCTCCTTCTCTCTCTCTCAGTCTCTTTCTCACACACACACACAACACGAATTGAATCCTGAGGCAATGTTATCTCCCTCCTTCTCAAACATGTGCCTAACACTTGTTCAGATAATAGATATCTATTCTCCAGCTGTTAATTTGAACAATAAAAAACACGAGGATTTTATAGAGATAAGGCACCCCAGAGAATCGAAGACACTGGTAGCTCCTTATTGAGTGACAGAGAGTTTTGTGATTAACAAGTAGAAGACAGCAGACAAAGTCTCCTCTGTGTTCACCACTTGGTTGGCTCCAAGGTAGGTGGAGCCCAGCCTCTTGTAACACCAAATTTCGCATTGCTTTTTATGAGCAGAGGGTCTATTTCTACATTGCACCTCTGGATTTAAAAGAGGAAATTTAAACCTCAGAATAATGTTTTTTTGCTGAACAAAACGTATGCCAAACTAAGCTCTGACCGACTTCTGGTTTTCTGAGTCCCGGCCTCCAAAGTTTTCTCAGGTTTCCAGCACTGAGGTGAACTCACTAGCCTGTGCTATTTCCTCCTGTGCTCTGGGATTAGGTGGAAAAGGGGCGAAAGGTAGGAGCACCACTTCCCAGGTCTGTGTGGTAAGTCTCAGGGTGCCCAAAAGATCTCAAGCACTGCTTTAGGTTCATATCTGGGTGTGGATGACCCCCATCAGCTGTACTTTGGGGAGGGCACCAACATGGTTTCCTAGGCATTCTGGGAAAAATAATTCCAGCAAGAAGGGGCAAAATCATACAAAACAGCAAGAAGTCTGGGCCTTCCTTCCTCAGCCCCATAAAAGGCCAGTTTGTAAGGTAAGGAAAAGCCAGGACAATACCCCAGTTTCTCACTTGCCCCCTTTGAATAAAGGAACTGAAGTTTTTTGACCCACACACTCTAAAACAGTATCTATCACCAGCTAACAAACAGGTTATTCTTGGACCACGACTCATCTTGGCAAGATGCTCAGGTCTGAGCAGATGAGGATAAATGAGAATAAAATTATCCACTTCGTTTGCTGTGGCCACTGCACCACTGTCATCCTCAAAATTCCCACAGAAATGAGCTCATTCCATCTTTGAAACTTTTCGGAGCTTAAAAGTTTAAATCAGGCCAAGTTGATTTTGTGGGGTTTTTGAAGCTTTTGCACTGTAATTACATACAGGACTTTGTGCCACCTATTTCCTCCCAACTGTAACATTTTACATCTTTTTTAAGCATACATTGAGGTTAACTTTTTTTTAGTACATGTTATGAAATAAGATATGTGCTTGAGCCCAGTTTTAGGTACATTTCTGCCAAGAGGCTGGACCAACACAAACTAAATATGACTATTTTCTTTATACAAAGTACAGTTTTGATTATTACATACCCTCTTAATGTACATACGTAAAACTAGCTCACAACTAAAGCTCCCTACAGGTCAACTGAAATCATAATGAGATTTTCCTTTCATATAATGTGATTAACAAATGTTAGCTAACCAAACTCCTGAAAGACTCAAAAGAAAAAAATAAAATAACTCAAGCAACGCCAAAAGGTAAAATAACTCAACAACCTTCCTGTTTTTTTCCTTGCTTTTCACATCTTTACGCAAATAGTTTCATGTGACTATACACATGTGCTCTAAGAGTCAGATGAAACCGAGAGCAAGTTCTAGCTCTCTTATTTACTAATATATAATCTTCATAAGCTACTCAACTCCTCTAGCCTCAGTTTCCTCGCCTGGAAAATGGGGGTAAAAGCCCTCACAGGATTAAATAAAAGAATGCAGGCTCAGGTAAATGCCAACAAAGTGTTTTCATAAATGTTAGTTGCTATTGCTGATACTTTCTATCTGCAATGAGTCCCTCAGAAAATTATAAGAACACATACTTAACACAGAGAGAAGTGGTTGTCCCCCATGTATTCTTACTTAATTTTAACAAGTCATTACAATGTTTGGGAAGCAATAATTACCAAATAGTGTTTGGGCCCCATAATCCTAAAGCCCTGTAAAGGTCACATTAACTATCACTAATGAAACAGCTCCAAGGCGTCTTCTGAAGGCCGAGTCAGATTGCCAGCATCAAGACTTTACTTGTTTAGAAGGGATTTCTGATAGTATTCACTCAAAGCAAGTATCTTCAAATGTTACCTAAAGATGAAAAGGACCCTACGATCCTTCGAAATTTAATCAACACTTTTCTGGAATATCATTCCCACTTGAATTCCAACTTATGCATCTTTTTAGATTCATTCTTTGCCTTCAAAACGTCAGGACTCTAACATCCATCTTACTATCAGTGAGACTGCGCTTTGAGAGAAGGGCACTATTTTCCACCGAGGCGGGAGTACTGCAAGAGAGGAATGCTGTGTGGAGAATTTTTCATGTTATTTGGGAACAGTTTGCAAAATACAAACTGTGTATTTAAACTTTATCAATAGTTTTTTATCAAAACTTTATCAAACAGTATTTTCACATGTGGAGCTCCGAGCACATTTAAATGATACTAGGTCAGGGTAATTTCCTCTGAAATCTTAAGAGATTACAATAAGATAATTCACCCATATTATATGGATAAATGAAAAAGGAAGACCCTACACACACACACACACACACACACACACACATGCACACATGCACATTATATTGTATTTGTAAATACACAACTGAGTCAAAATATAAGCTCAAAGCTTCTTTTCAACAGGTCCTTTAGTGAAAGATCATCAATTAACATGGCAACTCATAAACACAAATTCTAAAGAGCCTCTCTCTCTTAGCTTTCTTGTATTAAGGCACCAATATTTATCATCTCAGGAAATATAATGCGTTTTTTACTTCTGTTCCTGTGGACTTCTTCAGTCTTTAGAACCTGATAAGCATTTGATACAGGCATTTACCTTCACTCATTTATCATTTTGCAACATTGACCTCATCTCTTGTCAGGAAAAAGTTTGGGTAGTTTAAACCCAGATGGCTTGGCTTTCACCTAAACTGAGAAGAATCCCTTCTCTAGTTCCATACAGCATGTTGATCTGATAAGCAGCAGTCATCTATCACTTTTTGGCTTTGCATTTGACTGCCTTAATGTATTTCTAACAGGCTTTTGTGATGTGTAGTTTCTAATCAAGGTTTGCCAAGAGTGATTGGCATGTAAAACTCTCTTAAGCAAAATCGCTGCTCTTTCTGAGTCTATATTTCATTTCAGAAATTCTTACTCATATAACTTAATCTGCCCCATGTGGTTTCTTATTAGATCTTATCATTAACTATTAAGCTAAAATAAAGTGAAACAAATTTTTTGCATCTACCAGCCACTGCCAGTGTTAACTAAGCAGCTGACCACCAAGTGTCATTCTCTATTACGGATAGAAAGTCCTTCCTGACTCACACTTCCAAATCAGAAATATAAAAACTGTTTTGGAGAATGGAGGGTTCTTCAGGCCAAGGAATCCAAGATTACATCTTGTCCTCATATTTGTTCTCTGTGACTGTCACCTCTCTTTCCCCTCATCACATACCTTATCCCTGACCTTTATACCTAAATGTTATCTCATCATTTCCCCACTAAGCTAAGACTACAGAATCAAGGCAGAAAGTTTGGTGGCACCTTTGATTTGGTGACAGTAGGAACAGACAGCACAAACAGTAATTACCACTAAGACAATGCCATACAAAGTCCATCTTCCGTTTACTTCTATAATGATGATGTCAAAGATAAGAACCCCCAGCCCTATGAAATAGAAATTGCCAAAGTCCACAAAACTCAGAAATTCAACTGAATTCCATTCGCTAGCTATGTAGTTTTGTAACGACTAAAAACAATTTTTAAGATTTGGTTACGTTATTATATTTAGTGGATTCACCTTCACAGAGGGAGTTACTAACTTCACTGTTACCTGATCTCCATACTTACCAAGCAGACACACATTATACAAGGGTTGTCCGTGATAAATGGAATCTGGAGGACTTCACCTTCATTTTCACATTTTGCAACAGAACCTGAAGTGAAGGAAAATAAAAGTTTAACTTAACCTTATCTTGGTGACATATTGTGAAAATTTAAATTTTACACTAATCCTTCTTGAAGCAATGACCCAAATTTCAAAAATTCTTAATGAGTTTCAAGTTAACATACTCACCAAAAACAAATTCCCCCCAAAAAGATTATTTTAAATAGTTTCATTGAACACACTTTTTCAAAAAAAAAGACCCTGTGATATATAGATTTTTTACTCTCACATGATTAAGCACAATTCCAAGTATTTCACTGGAATATGTACTCCTTTCTGAAAGCATTTCAACTAAACACACCCCCAAATACAAAAAAAATTCAAATTTTAAATTTGAGCAAATTCCAGACTGTGTCAGTGAACAGGCCTTTATATGACTTTGCCTCATTGTCTTGAGCTGAAATCACTTTTTGAATTACGATCTTCTTTCCCCTTCTCTTAGAAATTGACTCAATATTTGCTTTTCTGCACCAGGTGTCAGTAAAGTATGTCCTTCAGAATAGCAACTGAGTTCTTCACCTGCCTGAAAGCATATCATTATTATAACCTGCTATTTTACCCTTTTAAAATATGATAGTTTCTTTGAATTCAAGGTCTGGAGAGCGGTGCTTTAAAAAGCACTCCTGGCACAGAAGCTATATTGGAATCCTACAGCGGAGGAAAAAGATGTGTGGAAAACGGTGCAAATTTCTTCCTTAATTGTATAGGAGGAGACTCTTAACAAAATAAGAAGTGCGGAAAACATTTTTTTAATTCCAAAATTCAAATCGAATTTCTATTATCACTATATTGATGTCGACAGCCTTTCAGCCCTCCACCCCTTAACCTACTCACTGCCTTCCCACCCCTTACGCGGGCTTCGCTGGCCAGCGAGAGGCAGACGCCAAGGTGCTCGTTCCCCACCCTCCAGTCCCCGGAGCAAACCAGCGCCTCCTCTCCCAGGTACCTAGCCAGCGTCCGGGAGGGCCTGTCCCTCCCGCCCCCTCCCCTACCTGTCAAGAAGGAGGAAGCCAGAGACATGGGGACCCCCGAGCAATTGAGCAGCAGCAAGACGCAGCAGGTAATCCCAGGCGAGCGCCGGCAGGGACGCTCAGCCAGAGCCCTGACGCCGGAGAACCAGAGCATCGTCACCTGGAGGGAATCCCGGGCGACTGCAGGTCCCGCGCCGCCGCCTCTGCTCCGCTACCGCTGCTCGCAGTCAAAAAGGGCTCTCAGCCGGCGAGTCGGGAGACAGTCCGCGAAGGAGGGAGGCGGGCGCCCGCGAGCGGGGGGTGGGGGCTGGGGGGCGTGGGGGGCTGGGGGGAGGCGGGAGAGGGAGGCGAAGGGTGAGGGGCGCCCAGGGAGGAGGGGTCCTGCGGCCAGGCTCCTCCAATGCGGCTTTTTTTTTTTTTGTAGGAGTTGTTCGCAGCTCCACTCTAGACAGGGGACAGGGAGGAGGGGAGTTGGGGCCGACGGAGATAAGCCGAGAGGAGTGGCTGCGCTGCCCGCTGCGCCCTGCTGCTCCGCCGCCGCCGCCCGGGCTGCAGTAACTGCCGGGGCGCTGCCGCCGCCGTGCGTCCTGCGCTTCTGCACTCCCACCTCCTGCCGGCCCCGCCGCCTCGCAGGCGGGCTGGCGCGCACGCTCGCTCCCGCGCCGGAGACCCGGGCGCACTGGGCGCCTCCGGGAACCCGCTGGGGGCGCCCCGGCGCAGGAGCCCCGCACCCGGGACACGTCTCAGTCGGGCGTCCGGTCCGGTCCTCAGCCTTTCGGAGGAAGCCACCGGCCCCGGGCGTGCGGGTCCCAGCCGGCAGGCGCGTCTGCAACTCCCGCGCGCTCAGTGCCTCCTCCCTATCCCGGGGGAGCCCTCCTCACCGGGAATGCAGCACCACTTCTGCTCACTCCCGGGTACCCGGCCTTACGCTGGATGAGAAAATGGGGCTCAGGGGTCCTCACCATCCCTACTCGCTCCCAGATGCCCCAACTCTGGGAAGATGCGGCAAACGAGGCCAGGAGGGCCCCCGCAACTTTCAGCTCCACGCTTTCCTTCCCTCTGGCCAGTGGGGGGGTGAGGGGGTCCACAGCGGACTCACGGGCTGAGCGGCCAGCGGGGCGAGGGACCTTGGAGATCGGTGTTGGGTGCTTTCGTGTTTGCGCGTCCTGACACCAGGGAGGACAAAATTTGAAACAACGCGCAAGGTCGATTAATAAACTCACGGAGGCGAACGCTTTTCGTTCTTAAAAAAGAGGCACCATTTCTCCAAGATACCTCCCTTTCAACCGCGGGCGGACTGAGGCGGGGAGGTGCTGTTTGACCAATCATTCATTCACCAACGAAAGAGGGAGGGCGCGGGAGCACCCGCCCGGCCGCCAACCTCGAGCGAGGCTGCCTAGACGGCCTCGGCGGCTTGTAGTTCTGTGGCCGCGGCAGCCGGGGCTGCGCCCTTCTCGCCTCCGCAGCCCTGGGTGTCAGGGAGTCCGTCCCTACGCCGTGCAGATTCCCGCCCAAGCCGTGGCACCCTTTGGCGCAAAGCGGGGTGCAATGGTGGAGAGAAGAAATTCTGTAACCAAAATATGAAGGTGCGGGGTGGGAATTAGGGCCACTTGTCAAGCGTTGGGATCTAATGATGAGCTGTCCTTGGAGCTCTCCGTCGGCCACCGGCTTCCTCCCCTCAAGAATGGAAACGGGGTCCCCGCACACCCATCCTCCCGGCGTGTGGGAAGGCTTGAGCGGATCCGAAAGGCAGTAATTTACTAGCCAGGCACTTTACTCGGCGGGACGCACCTAACAGTCTCCCCACAAAGTGGGTTGTTTTTGTAGTCTCAGAAACTGTACCTTTGAAATGTGTTAGTCTGTTTGCTGACAAATTTAGTCTAGTTCCCGATTGGGCGGGTGGGGGGGGGGGGTGTTTATTTGTTTGTATTTTTCCGAGTGGTTTGGAGGCTTCACTTAATTATGCAGAATTGCCAACGGATATCCCGCACGCCAAGAAGCAGATTGCTCTGACGTAGGGAAAGTAAGAGAAAGGAAAGCTGTCAATAGCTTAGCACACTCCATTTCCCTCTCAAAACAGATTTTTACTGTAAAACTCAAAAGAAAGATGATGTGTGGTGGTGGTGGTGGTGTTTTTCCCAAATAACCGCCATGGCCAGGCAGCTTCTTGAAAAATCCGAATGTGCTTAATGTATTTACTAACCATAAAGAAAGAGAACGTACAAAAAACAAAAAACCTCTAAACCCAGCCTTACACCCAACCGATAGTAACTGATTAAAAAAACAAAATAAAAGACTTTATCAACACATAAGTACAGGCAGTCAAAACCACTATCTCCTCTATTAAAAAAGATTCTTTCTGTATGGAGTTTTTAGATGAAGATGTTAATAGTGACTTAATTAAAGGAAAGGGAATGATGGGGAGGCTGTGAGACCTGGGAGACCTTTTATTGTCCTAGACGTCAGCAATAGATTTGGATAAATACACATTATGGAAATAAATACAGGGCACTGGAAGAGTTAAGCAAGTTACTCTGATGTGTCTTTCCTGGCACCAGTCATACATCCTCCAGCGTTTGCATGACAAAATTCTTTATGATGGCATCTAGGTGTGTGTGGCATTTCTCTAGCCAGGGGTATGGTACTTTGGGATGCATGGGAACTCTCCCTGTAGGTGCAAATCCAAAACCCACCTGGAAAACATTTTCATCTGCCTGGAAGTTTGCAAACGGGGAAGGTTTACAGAAGCCTTTGGCAAACCTGTCTCTTCCTGTTTGTTCTAATCAGCTGCCACCAGTGATTTCCCTTGCTGCCTTCCAGGCAAATGGGCCCTCCTTCTGGAAGGGCATCTTTCTCCCCAAAGGGCTCATTCAGAATGTTTCTGCAAGCACCTGCTGCTGCCTCCACCACCCCAACACAAAGCTGAGATATTCTGGGGTCAAAACAGAAAGAAAAGAGAAAGAAGCAGGCCTGCCCTGAAAGACACACAGATCAGATCTGCTTTCACATTTAAAATAAATGGTGGTACCATGCAAATCCTAAAATGCTCTTGACTGAAGTCAAAAGGAGAACAAAATGTGTGTTTGGCTCTGTTGATGACATTTTTTCAATGGGACCCAAAGATCACTATTTAACTCAGGGCCTGTCCCAGTCTCAGACAAAGCGCTGTCTCATCCTCTTTAAAATAAAATATATAACCCACCCAGACTAAAAGGGAACCAGGCCTGTGGTAGAAGTAATTCTCTTCATCTCCTTGCAAAACTATGATGCTGAATTTGTACCAAAAAATCCAACTAAATATACAATTTATTAACATGGATTCAAGTTACTTCAAGAGAAATTACATCACCACAGCTTCCTAAAAATAGAAATAAATAGACCCATCAAAAAGGCAGCAGGGTAAAGGAATTGTGATACCAACCACTAGGGAGGGCTGAAAGTATTCCATAAATGTGTGAAGGCTTTGCTTTATAGAAGACACCAGGCTCGGCATTTTAGACTTGATAAGGATAAGGGATGGTGCTACTGACAGTAGCACCTACAGTCTAGGAAGGAAGATAAAGCATGTTTGTAAGTGACTGCAGTACAACGCAGGAGGTAAATGAAGTGGTCCCTCCTTATCCACAGGGAATGGATACCAGGATCCCCAGCGGATGCCTGAAAACCACGCATAGTACCAGACCTTATATATACTGTTTTTCCTATGCATACAATCTATGACAAAGCTTAATTTATAAATTAGGCACAGTAGGAGATTAACAATAACTAATAATAAAATAGAGCAATTATAATATACTATAATAAAATTTATGTGGATAGGGTCTCTTTCTCAAAATATCTTATTGTACTGTACTCACCCTTCTCGTCCTGATGTGAGATGATAAAATGTTTACAGGATGAGATGAAGTGGGGTAAATGACCTGGGCAGGATGACGTAACATTAGGCTGCTATTGACCTTCTGAAGATTCGTCAGGGCATCCTCTGCATCCAGATCACAGTTAACCTCAGATAACTGTAACAGCAGGAAGTGAAACTGTAGATAAGGGAAAACTGCTGTGTAAAAGAAGGAGATAACATGCCCTGCCATGGATGTTTAAAGAAAGAAGAGATAAAACTTCACGGAGGAAGTGGTGCAGAAGCTGAGCCTTGAAAAAAGGAGGAGGTTTTCCTGGGTCCTGGGCAATGTGGGAATAGCAGGGTAACAGGAAGGAGGTGCACAGTTTATAAAGAGAATGGGGAACAGTCGTTCGATTGGCTCTATCTGTTGGCTGAGCCAGCACTGCAGGAATACTTGGAAAGGAATCTATAGGCGGCACTTGAAAGATCCTTCCCAGATGAGCAAGAGGAAGTTTACTAAGGAGTTAGTGCCTAATTCTTCTTTGAAACAACCAGACTACATTTCTTTAAGTGGAGATTATCTCTGCAGGTGTATGCAGCACTTCGGCACGTTTAGTCATGATTAATCATGATACTGGACAGCACCATTTTCACCTTCATCTGTTTGCAAGGGCTTGGGTGATAGGGGGCACAGTACACATGGGACAGTTTCCTGATCTCTTTATATAGCAATGGCTATAATATTCTCTCTGAGATAAAAGTAGAAATACTATGTTTAACTATTTTTAAGGCAGTGGAGATCTTAGAGATCAAATAAACCAACCCCTTGCCCTTTCACTTAAAAAAGGAGATTTCTGAGGGCTGAGAGGTAAATGACTTGCCCAGGGTCACCCAGCTAGTTAACAGTATAGCCCATTTAAGCAGAGCTCCTCTGGCTCTCTCATCATGGCACTTTCTATTGCAAATGTTCCACCCTCTTGAGTCATAAGATGTGTTAGATATGATGCACATTAAAGATATGGAATTGGCACAATAGGTTTTCAAATATCTATTGAACTGAGCTGGCACCAATGATAAGTTTTAAGACCATAAAAAGCAGACCACACTTTGCTTACCAGTTGAACAGTGAATTTACTCTTAGGTCACTACACCAAAATGTTCAAGAGCTGCATTCTTTTCTGGGCTTTGCTACTGGTTTGCTTAGTTTCTGGTCCTTCCCTGACAGGTGGGTACCGTTGTGGCTGATGAGAAGTCCTCTAGATTCTGCCAGAGAGCTCTAATGTCATTTCAAAACATCAGAGGCTCTACCATTACTTTTTAGTGGGAGTGGGGAGAGTAGGGACAATGACAAAAGCATTATTTCAGTAATATTGGTCTATTTTATTTAAATGATCATTTTTAGAATTGAATTTTTAAGCCATGAACCTTATCTTTTCTCACTTAGTCATTTTCTCCATTGTTTGTACCCTTAAGATTCTCTCCATATGACCATACTCATCACAGAATTTATCCATTTCAGAAGCAAGGCACTTTGAAAAAGATGATAGGACCAACACATTTTTAGACATAGTTACATTGAAATAACAAAAGCACTAGGCTTTCTTTTCAAACAGTGAATTAATACTAAAAAAGTAAACTCCCCTTCACTCCTTCCTTGGCCCCCACTTACCTCTGGCCCCCCCGGTGCCTGCCTCCAAGACGATGGTACACCAGCAATGATGGGGTGAGGTTGTCTCCTTCACATAATACTTGTTCATTTAAGGGTCCCTAAGCCAAAACAACCAGATGAGAGTGTCACAGATTCTCCAGTTCTACAATTAAAACAAAAGCTGCGATTTTTCAAAGATTAAAAAATTTTTTTCATCAACATCTAAAATATTTAATAAGTCATTTTGATATTAGAAGTTACAAAAACCAAATATAAATTTGATCCCATCAGTAGGTAGGCACCAGTGTCACTCATTTATACAGAATGACCTGGAGAAAGAGTCCTCTTCATACTCCATCTGGGAAGTCACTGCCCAAACCAAATTTGCCTAATCATCAGCTTTACTGGCACCAGCGCTGCAGCCCTGTCTACCTGAAATGGGAGATACTTGAGGGAATCTCAACACAAACCCAATGCGCCAGAATATTGAGCTAATACCTTGTTCCTATTGTTCTACGTTTTACAAGCTTTCCTCCAAGACTTTAAATCAGACTCATTTGGATTAAGCATCAACAGAACTGAGAAAATTACCATGCCTCAGATCTATTACTCAGGATCATCTACAGAGGCAGGGGAAAACATTGCAACATTACCAATACAAGGATGCTAGTTAACATGTACGGAGATTCTGGCACAGACTCCTGTCTGTCCCCCAATATCCATTCTTCCTCAGTATAAACTCCTAATTTGTGCAGTGCCTATGGCTGCTCAACAGTAGCCACTCCTCTCTCAGCCGCTCTCAGATAGGGATCCCATTCAAATTTACGGCCAGTGGGATACAAATACACTTCCTCTCCCCTTTCTCCTTTCTGATTGTCCAGAAGACCCGTGTAAATAGTGCTGCTAGAGCTCCAGCACCTACCTTGTCCCATGAAGAAGACCTTGGGAAGAAAGATTTAGGGACATTGCTGAGCAAAAAGAGAAAAGATTAGACTCTGACACCACAAAGGGCAATAATGAGCCCTGGCCTGACTACCTCTGATATTTTCAAATATGAGACCAAAAGCAACACCTACCTTGTTTCAGGCCTTGTTAGTGGGTTGTTGTTTTTTTTTTATTATCCTGTTACTTTCAAACACAAAATCTTTTGAAATATTTAGCACCAAAGACAAAGAATAAGCACCCCCAAAAAAGCTAAATATGTTAATTAATGAATGAATCTGTCAATCAAAGACAGAAGTGCCTTCAGAGCCAAAAAACAGATCTAGGATTTCAACCACCTACAGTTCCTGTTTATGTGTGTTTAATGAGTTTTAGGAAATTTAGGGGAACTTAACAATATTCTTTATTTGATAAAACAACTTTTAAATATTTGTAGCAATATGTTCATAGCAGCATTATTCACAATAGCCAAAATGTGGAAGCAGCCCAAGTGTTCAAATGATGAATGGATAAACAAAATTTGATATATCCAAACAATGGAATATTATTCAGCCTTGAAAAGGAAGGAAATTCTGACACATGCTGCAACACGGATTCTGAACCTTGTTATGCTAACTGAAATAAGTCAGTCACAAAAGGACAAGTACTGCACAGTTCCACCTACATGAGGCCCTAGAATAGTCAGATTTATAGAGACAGAGTAGCGTGGTGGTTGCGAGGGGCTGGAGGTAGAAAGAAATGGAAATTTAGAGTATAAAGTTGTAGTGTCACAAGATGAAGAGTTCTGGAGATTAGTTACACAACAATGTAGATGTACTTAACAACCCTGACCCGTGCACTTAAAAATGGTTGCAATAGTAAATTTTATGTTATATGTGTTTTACCATGGTGTTTAAGATTTTTTTAAAGCAACTTTTATAATTTTTCTTCATTACCAAATTAACCTAATTGTTGGCTCTAAAAATAACAAGCACAGATTAACAAAGAAAGAAAATGTTATACTGTTTTATAACCTTTTAATAGTGACTGGCTTTGTACTAAGCAGTTTACATAGATCACCTCATCCAATTCACCCAACAAGCTGAGGCAGATACCATCATTAGCCCCATTTTATGTTTGAATGAAGTTAAGCACAAAAGATTAAGTAAATTATTCAAGGTCACGCAACAGGCAGAGAGTTGAGTTAAAATCAGAGTCCAGGTAGGCTGATGCTGGAGCCTGTGCTCTTATTGATTAAGCTATTGTGAATGTTTTTGTCACTAATTATTCTTTGGCATTATCACTTTTAATAATTGTATACTATTCCATTTCATGAAGGTACCATAATCCTTTTAAATAATCTTCCATCTAGGGTGTTTCCAGTTCTTTACTATAAGAGTTACTTTATGAACATCATTTCACTATTTGTACTTATTTCCTTAAGGATAGATTCACTGATTGGCAGACCAAAGGCATATGCATTAAGACTTTTGAATCATATTTTTATATGTTCTTAATTAAAGGTTATTTTTTCCCTTTGGTCTTAATGTTTTTATATGCTTGGCTAATGTACTTGTTCCAAAAGAGAGCAAGTCATCAGGAGTTCTAAACTAATTTTCCGTTATCTTAATAGATGTTTGTAAATGCAGAGGATTTACAATTAATTTAAGTCTTGTTAAAAATAAAACACATCTAATTGACTTTCTAGATTTCATTGATTGGGTGGTATAAATATTTACTTAGGGAAGTCTAAAAGCAAACACTAGTGACTTATTTGACCACTGTCAGCTTTGTGTTACAGTGTCAAGTGTCCATGAGCTGGAAGATGATAATTCCGCCCAGTTTTTCCCTCAATCACTTCCTAAAAGCAGTCTTTTTAAATTTGAATTCTAAGTAACTTTTCCTTCCCAAGCCATACTTTCCAGTACCTTCCATCAGAAAGACAGTAATCATCTTAATGAACAATCTCTGTCTCTCTCAGAAGACAGCAAAGGAAAAAATTCAAGCGCTCAATATTTAATTCATTGAAATTATCCCATCATCTCTACCTTAATTTATAGTAGTTTGCTACCAATGAGATTAGTGGTCATTACAGAATGAAAAAACTAATTTCACTTATGAGGGAAGCATTCAAAGGTAATTCTTTGAAACTAAACCAATGACTTCATATCTAGTCCTGGTCCTGCCATTTGCCAGTCTAGTGACATGAGGCAAATTAGCTGACTTTGTGAGACTCAGTTTCCCCATCTAATAAGAAGACAAAATATCATCCCCTCTGCCTGCTTATCAGGGTTGGATGTGAAATCATTTTAGAAAATGCTACATTTAAAAAAAAGTAAACGAAAACTAGAAATTTTAGATAAAAGGGCCCTCAGAAAGCATCCAATTCTATTTGATTATGCAAATTCTTCAACTGAGGTTCAAATAAATTCAGTAACTTGCCCAAAGCTATAGGTGGACATGAATTTTTCTACAAGAGCACACATTTTGTTTGGGAAATATTCCTCAAAATATGTGGTTTTACTAAGGTCTGTGAATCATTATACCCCTTCCCCTTCACACACACACTTCCAGCAAACAGGGAAGTCATATGGGACAGAGCTAGGCCAACTGTAATCTCTCATCCCTCTGACCATATTCATTGGTCCAGCACTGGAATCAGGACCCCAGCTCTTCTGGATTTTTCCAACTTAAAATGAGGGGGAACTACCTTTTACTTTCTGCTTGAATCTGTTACGTGGCTGGCCATGAATAAATGTTGGCCAACATAGAAACACTGACAATAATAACATATTACGTTAACATATCAACATCTAGGTATTACAGCACCTTATAGGCAATACTTCAATCTAAAGCACTAAAGCTAAAGGTAGAAAACTTCAGGCATTAGAGTTGGAACCGCAAAGAAGGAAAGAGAGACTGGCCTTGCTGGACCCCTCAGATCAGAAGACATAGATATCAGTAGCCTGTTTCCCATAACAGACGGCCTACCCTTGCCTTCACAGTCCATGTCAGTCTTTGCCATGCAAACCTAGCAACCAATCTTAAGGCCATTTAAGGCAGTAAATCCACATTTGTTGAAAAACTATGTGCACAGCAGGTACTTTGTTCCCAGTGAAATTACCATACTTTCATTTTCTTCTCATTAAAGTTGCCATAATTGCCATTAGTCTAATTTGACACATTATATTCTCTAAGACATATAAGGCAACTATTGACATTTATTCAAATGTGTATGTCTTATTTGTGTAAATAGGAAGAAGTGGGAGAGAACTCAACACGTTTACTAAATTTTTTAATTGATGTTAGGGAAAAAAATCAATTCCAAACAGAGAATCTAATTCCCCTGCATTTCTCATCCCAGTGAGGCCTATGATGGAAATAATTGCTGGGCATTAGCTATTGTAGTACTAACAGATGCCATTAAATGGACCCCAGACAAAACAAACAAGTAAATGGCAGTCTATTTATGGGTCACTTTATTCTTCACTGCTATAAATAGCTTGTCCTTTGGGCATCATAAAAGGCATTTGCTCTGTATCACATGTGAATGTGTTACTTTTTGCCCTTCAACATCTGGAGACTCTGATAAGCACAAGCATAAATGAACCCTGAGATCTGAGTGATATGAAAAGGTGCTTCTTGGTTTTAAAAAGTGGGTCACTGAGTCTGCTGCTCTCTTCTTAAATGCAATCAATTCCTCAGGCAGCAAGAGTCAGCCTAGAACACCTGAAAAAGTGGAAAGCTTAACTTTGCCAAGATTTTCTTCAGTTAGCATCATCATTACTCTCCCTTGGAGTTTAGAAAATAATGCTCATGCTGCCTAAATTACTCTTTGATTGAAGGCAAAAATCCTTCCATCTTCCTTTTGGTCACAAGGTTTTTGAGGATAAATATTTTGTAATCCAGGCTGAAGGAATAAAATTTTCTGGTAAATTCAGTGTTCTTGTTGATAAAATGTTTTAGATGGACTATATAGTTTACTGATTCCAAAAGCATTAGAAAATATTTAAATAGTTAATATGCAAGCAATTAAAATTGTATTTTGATGATTCAAAGGAACTTCCAGATCTTCAAAGTCTTTGAAATTCAAAGTGCAGTTGCTGGACTAGAAGAAGCCAGAATCTCAAACTCCATCCCAGATCCATTAAATCAGAATCTGCATTTCAGTAATGTCCCCAGGTGAGTGGTACATGAAGTTTGAGAAGTACTGGTGGTACCACGGGATGGTCCATTTAAACATTATTTGTAGCAATAAATACAGCACAAGTGTGCCCAAATGTCCATTCATTAATGAAGAGTTTGAGTTGGTAAAAACAAGACAGAACACTTGGTTTTGTAATTTAGTCCACAATATTCATTCATTCAGGCTGGCTTGAATGAATACAAATAGCTTAATTCAAATCGACAAATATTTAGGCCCTGGTAATAAAGACATGACTCACTTATACATGTGAAAATTTCTGCTATGTTGTCTTCGTTTGAGGAGTTCAGATTTTAAAAGCTATCGCTCGAGGTAAGCAGCATCTGCCGTGTGCAAACAGAAGCCCTTTGCGACCGCTGATGTCATTGGTCAACTCCGTGTGCATTTTAATACTTGACAAAGATGGAAAAACATTTAGGTAGTGTGTTGTGACTCACCTGGACTTTGAAATGTGAGAGACACAGTGTGTATTGATATCCTTAACCTACTTGGAAATAGAGATCATAATATGGTTATCTTTTATGTGAATTAAGTGTAATAACATGCCTAAGATCACTAACTCAGTGCCTGTCACATTGTGCTGGGTCAAGGTGACATTTCTATACTTGTTTGTGAAGCTTTGTCTGATTTTATTTTTCATTGCCCTGCCCCCACGCCCCTTTTAGAAACAATGTATAGAAATGCATTTCAGAATTGTTGTGTCTAGGGGGCAGAAACATTTAAAACATCCTTAAGTGAGAGAGCTAATGATGGTTGGTGAGGACGCATTAGATCCTGCGCCTACCCACCGCCCGACGAGGGCTGCGTGCTCTGCCTTCAGAGCCCTGTAGGTGGCAGCACTGAGCCCCGCAATTTAAGAAGCGCCCGCGGCGACCCGGACTGTGGTAAAGCGGTGCCATCTGCCCAAACATACAAAGATTTTGCTCCCACGCATGTAGAAACTGTTATTCCCGGACCTGTCAAGATTTCCTTTTCCTTTCTGTCTTGCCAATGGGTTTCAG
This sequence comes from Smutsia gigantea, assembly GCA_032199065.1. NCBI lineage: Eukaryota > Metazoa > Chordata > Mammalia > Pholidota > Manidae > Smutsia > Smutsia gigantea. Next base: position 4,920 of record JAVSCE010008509.1, on the reverse strand, counting down.
CCCCGGACAAGTTTATTATGGATTCAATGAGACCAAAAAAATGAAAATGGAACACTCTTGGGGTGAAAGGGTTTTTACCCAACTTTATTCCCACAGTGGCAAGTCAATTACTAGACCCCTGTCCACTCGGAGTGAGTTTGCATGCAGCACGCCCGTCTCTGCCTCTGGGCCTCTCTACCCCCGCAGCCTTCTCCGTCTCCGTCCTCAGCGCTGCCACCATTCCAGCCTCTGCTCTCCTGCAGCCTTGCAGCTGAGCAGCGGCCGGCCGTGTCTCCGTGTTGCCCAGAGCACTGGGCGGAGCTCTTTATATAGAGTCAGTATCAATATACTGCCACATAGAGAGTGAGCTAGCTGACTAGGCCAGGTGGGAATCCTGGCCATAGGAACCTTCACGTTATCCACACTCCACCCCTTCAGGATTCCTGCCTCTCAATCTTCTGCAAGGGTCCCTGTGTGAGGAAGCTGGAACCTTGTAACCAAATTCCATAACAACATAGGCTACAAATAACAGAAATTACAACAAATTATAATAATCCTCAAGCTTGAGGAGATCCATTGCTACCAAGTGGTCATCCTGGCTGTATTCAAACCAGTTCTACTCAAATGAGTTCACCAAAAGGACCATGGGTGGGCCTCACACTACCCACCTTCCCCAGCCTCCCCGGCAGAAAGCCTTGCAGGCACACAGGCCGGTCTTGTTGCTTTATCTCTGGCTTCTGCTTCGTCCTCGGCAGCCGGAACCACTGCTCCGTCTCAGTTGTTGCCACAGCTCCAGTGAGATTGCTTGACTTTCCGTCCAGTTTCTTTCTGTGTACTCCTGCCTTTATCAAATCAGCCCACATCTGGGTCCTTGGAACCTTCACGGGGCCCTTTAAATTCTTCCTTGGAGAGCAGACCGTATTTCTTTTTGTGCCTTCATTGCTTGAGCCTGAGGTTGGAAGCAGAGCATGGAGTGCTCCACGACCTGGGGAGGGGCGCCGCCTCTCCTGGGGGAACCTGCAGTTGCCGAGTCTTTATTTTCCGTCGGGCTTTCCACCAGCTTTCAACCCGGTGGAGTTTCAACCGAGGAGGGGCTGATGCCTCCAGCACCGGCAGGGCCTCCACCCGCACCTGTTTGTCAAACCTCCGCTCCTCCATTTCTGGGGCTGACGGCGCCACCCCATCCTTCACCTGCCCCACGGCACCTGGCAGCCTGCACGCTCAGGCTGCTTCTCCGGCCGCTGCTGCTTCTCGCGCTGCTTCCTCTCGGGCCACCACATCCTTTCCCATTTCCACAGCACCTCGTAGTGACGCCATTTCAGTCACCGACACATTTTTTCCCTCCTCAACGCACCTCGCAGCTCACATTCTCGTGCCACCTCTTCTCGTGCTTCCTGCAGGAGAGCATCTTTCTCCCTTAAGGCTTTTCTCAATATTGTGAGGAAAAAACTTCTCACCGTTCCCGCTGCTTCAGGGGCACTCTGTTTCTCTAAGGAATTCCCTATTTTGCTGAGGGCCAATGTTAGTGCCTCAGGTGTTGCCTCCACCCCTTCCCAGTCTCAGGGTGGGCCCCAGTCCTCTAGGAGGCAAGCCACGTTGGACCACATGTCCACTGGGGGACACTCGAAGGTCTCCCATCCATAGGCTCAGCCCGCTGAAACACTCCTCCCCTGAGGGCAGCCTGTTCTTTTCCTTGGTCAACAATGAATCCTGCCAACTGTCGCCAATTGTCTTGCCAATGGGCTTCAGCCCTGGACAAGTTCACTATGGATTTAATGAGACCAAAGAAATGACAAAGGAATGCTCTTGGGGTGAAAGGGTTTATACCCAACTTCACTGCCACAGTGGCAGGTCAATCACTAGAATCCCGTCCACTCACAGTGAATCTGCATGCAGCAAGCCAGTCTTCTGCCGCTGGGCCTCTCTACCCCTGCAGCCATCTCAGTCTCTGTCCTCAGCGCTGCCACTATTCCAGTCTCTACTCTCCTGCAGCCCCACAGCTGTGCAGAAACTGTACCACCATGCTCCCAGAGCACTGGGCGGAGCTCTTTATAAAGAGTCAATAACAATGTATTGCCCACACATGTGTAGTGAGCTAGCCGACAAGGGCCAGGTGAGACTCCTTTATCCACACCTTCTCTCCCAGACTAACTTCTGTACATATGTTTACATTTGTATGGGCTTCTCTATTAGGGTGAGTCTGAACTTAACTAAGAAAACTGCCCTTCCATTATCTCTCTGGCCAGTTCCTTTTGATTGACACCCAAATATTTTAGATTGGACTTTTGAGAGTTGCTTCTTCCTTCTAGCCACACTGGGGCACTCCTGCCCTCACCCCCAGTTTTTGGCAAATAATAATGCTTGTAAACCACATCTAGTAAATGCTGTGCATAACTCTAAGTATCTTTATTCATTAAGTCCTTAAAACTAGGCCTTAAAACTGGTTTTAAGGTATAGGTAGTATTGTCAGTAACCTGCTCAAAGTCAGACTGCAAACCAGGGCTCAAAGCCAGACAGTCTAGTGCTGGAAATTGGTGTTTTTACCACCACACTGAGCTGCCTCTTAAGGGAAGATTGTAAAAAAAATGTTTAAAGCCGTCAGTTTATTGCCTGCAAATTGAGGAGATCTCAGGAAGGAAATAAGTCTACTCTTCTGGAAAGTTCCCCAAATGCAGATAATAACTCTTCTGGCCCAAAAGAGACAAGCTAATGTGCTTGACAAAGGCCTAATTTGGGCTTTCACTGAGGCAAGTAGGAAGATGAGAAGTTAGGTCTGGCAACAAAACAGGGAGTCCTGTTCAGAAATGCATGTGGAAGAGAAAGAAGACTTTCCTTTCCTCAGCTCATGGGAAAAACCACATCTATTCCAATGAATATCAAATCCTGTCCTATAGGTTTGGTTTGGTTTGGTGTCATCAGTCTCATTGGGGAGACCAAATTATCTTACGTTCCCCAGGGAAATCTAAAACAGGTAGAGTGGAGTTGAGTACTTTCTTCTATGGTCTTTAGAATGCAACAGACCTGGATTCAAATTTTTATTTCCAGACTTACTTGAGGACATGTAACGTAGCCAGTGGTAATCTGCATCTTGTCTGTAAAATGGATGTCTTAGTAGTACCTGCCTCAGGGTGACAAAAATAACCCCGGCAGAGCTGTTTGCACAGTCCCTGCCCTCAGTGGCAGCGTCACCTGGGTTTCTGCCATCACACTTCCAGGTGCTCCCATTTCCAGCTTCTATCTGGCCCAGTCAGAGAGACTCTTCTCCCCTACTTCCTGCTAGGCGAACCGCTCTGAAGTGGAGCAACAGCTGTCATTCCTTTGCTCCCAGGCCTTCCCTGGCTCCCATGGCTTAGGAAAGAACATTTCAACTCTATGCTGACTACCAGAGTTTGCCACATGTCGCTCTCCGGTTGTCTGTACTGCTGGTGTCCTTCACACAGCCTGGGCTACAGTTGAGCTGAAACTCGCACTGCACCCCACCCCTGCCCCTGAGATTTTCTTCTTCTATTACTTCACTTCTCCTGTTCCCTCTGCTTAATCCTGCGCTGTCCAATACCGTAGCCACTAGCCATATGTGGCTATTCAATTCAACTTAAAATTCTCTCCCCAGTCACACTAGCCACATTTCAAGCACTCAGTAGTCACACATTTTAGACTGCAGATTATAGCACACTTCCATCATTGCAGAAAGTTTAATGAGACTGCACTGGCCCAGAGGGATGTCTAAATCGTAACCATCCTTAGGGACCAGCCCAAATGTCACTGACGCCACAAAGCCACTTCTGTGCCTCCCCAGCTGCAAGTTATCTTTCCCAAAGCAGCAGAGATCCCACTAGCCATGACTCACCCAGTTGACCGTTTACCACTGAGACACCCAATATCCCAGGCCACATGTCACTTAAAAGAAAAGTGGTTCTTTAGTTCCTGAGCCACGAATGGTAGGTGGGTAGGCATGGAGGCTGGAAGCTCCAGCAGATAGGAAATTGAATGTTGGTTTTATATGAGTTTGGGGCACCTACTACTTCTCACCACAGTTTTAGGTAACTTACATACATTATCTTTTTTAGCCTCCTTCAACTCTATAAAGTAGATATTATTATCCCCATCTTAGAGATGAGAAAACTGAAAAACGTTGTGGTTAAGTAACTTGCCCAAGACATGGTATGCTTGGTATGCTCACACACCAGGAAAGAATCAGACCAAATGCAGTATCCAGATTTTTGTGACTCAAAGCTGGGGCTTGTTCCGTGCACATGCAGCTAGTCCCCTGACCCTGTTTCATGATGTTGTCTTCATTGCTTTCAAAGTAATAAAATGATTGCAGGCAAAAACGGGTCTGGGGTGGGGGTGCGAGGAGGAGTGGATATCCCTGAACAAAGGGCGAGAGTATGGTGAGCAAGCTGTCCAAGCCTTGTATTCAAGTAAATGTGTTATGCCATTGTCATCTGGTTTTCTTAACTCTCTAAGGTCCCAGAAGAGAAAGATTAAGTCAGTGTTTGTGTGTATGTGTGTGTGAGGTTTTAGTATAGGTATGTGGGATACAGGAAAAGAAGTTAGGAGCCGGGAAACAGTGAAAGGACAAACAAGAACCTTTCAGCATCCCTTCACTGATGTCTGAAAGCGTTTTGCAGTATTAGACAGAACCACAGAAAATTGCCATTTGTTAGTAAAAATTGCTTCATATCGGCAGTTTCCTATGGCTCACCCTAATAATTTTTTCTATCAATCATTTTATCAATTTTACTACCAATTATTTTTATTGATTTCTACCTATTAGAAACAATAAATATTTAGAGGTCTTGGACCAGATTTAGCACAATCCAAGTAAGAATACTTTAAAGCCACGCCCGTCAGGCATATCTGGGGCACGGAAGTGGTACTGTCGGCCTGCAAACCTCGCCTAAACCTGGAAACAGAGACACCAGGGTTCTCCCTGGGCCT